>CM075978.1:5671781-5677783 GCA_038087875.1 Malacoraja senta
AGCTTGCTGGCAGCAACACCATAGACACATAGACTGAGACAACACATGAGATAAACTTGCACATAACTTATACAAGACAGTGAAAAGAAAAAGACAGCGCAGAGCAAGATATTGGTGCAAAAACGCAATCGCAAAAATAAGTTGTAATGCAAAAGATGGTTTGTATTGTTCTTTTTGCCGAGGTAGGAGTCTGAGTTTGAGTTTAGTTTATTGTCACTTGTACCGAGGTGTACGGAGGTGCCCACTGTGTACGGACACATGATAAGGGGAATAACGTGAATAACGTTTAGTGCAATGTCCAGTAAAGTCCGATTAATGACAGTCCAAGGGTCTCCAGTGTGGTAGATAGTAGCTCAGGACCGTTCTCCAGTTGTTGGTAAAGTCCGATCAATGGCTGTCCAAGGGTCTCCAGTGTGGTAGATAGTAGCTCAGGACCATTCTCCAGTTGTTGGTAAAGTCCGATCAATGACCGTCCAAGGGTCTCCAGTGTGGTAGATAGTAGCTCAGGACCATTCTCCAGTTGTTGGTAAAGTCTGATCAATGACTGTCCAAGGGTCTCCAGTGTGGTAGATAGTAGCTCAGGACCGTTCTCCAGTTGTTGGTAAAGTCCGATCAATGACTGTCCAAGGGTCTCCAGTGTGGTAGATAGTAGCTCAGGACCATTCTCCAGTTGTTGGTAAAGTCCTATCAATGACAGTCCAAGGGTCTCCAGTGTGGTAGATAGTAGCTCAGGACCGTTCTCCAGTTGTTGGTAGGATTGTGCAAGGCGGTTCAAGACCCTGGTGGTTGTAGGAATGTAGCTGCCCTTGATTAGTCCAGGTGTCAGGGGTTATGGGGAGAAGGCAGGAGAATGGAGTTAAAGGTCTGTCTCACGAATCTGCGGTCATTGGCGGCGAAACGGGAAGAATCTGCCGCCATAGACCGCGCACTCGTGAGAAAGAACAATTCCCGGGCCGTGCGACGGTGTTCCCAACACCGCGCGGTGCAAAAATAAAATCGACAATGTCGAAAACACAATACTCACCGCACAACCTCCACCAGTGATGCACGAGTGCGCACGGCCGCTCACACGGCCCGCCGCCAGTATGGCTCGAGCGCCGTGCGTCAAACCTCCTCTGCCACAGCCTCCGCCAGTGACGCACGTGCCGCCGCCAGTGAGGCACGTGTGCTGCGCGGCCGCAGGCACAGCCACCGCTACAGCGCCGCGATCAGGATGGCCGCCGCCACAGCCGCCTCTGGTGAGTCACGTGCGGGGGGCCGACGTCATCGCAGTCGGCCCGCCCTTTTTTTACTTACCGCAAGCACGTGGGACCCGCCGTGTTTGAATTAACTCGGCCCCCGCGCAACATCCGTGCGGCGCTCCGGTGGATAAGCTCGACGCTCTCGCCGTTGCCGCGCGGTCCTCGCTACCGGCGACGCCGCGCTTCACCGCCGATGACCGCAAACAGGTAAGACACGGCCTTTATGACCTTATGAATTTGGTGATGTGGGACTCTGGGCTTGTGTCTGTCCTGCCCAATGGTAGCAGTCAGAAGAGGACATGGTGGATCCTGGATGCTGCCCTCTTGAGCCACTGCCTCATTGTAGATGCAACTGATGGTGGGGAAGGCAGTGCCCATGGTGGGCCAGGCTGTGTCCACCACTCTCTGCAGCCTCTTGTGTTCCTGCACGTTGAATTTGCTGTCCCCAACCCTGATGCAACAAGGCAGGATATTTTCCTCAGTACATCTGTAGAAGTTTGTTTGAGTAGCACACTCAATCTCCTTAAACTTGTGGGAAAATAGAGGCACTGGTATGCCCTCTTCTGGACTGCGATTTTAGTTCAGTTTGGTTTAGAGATACAGCGCAGAAACAGGCCCTTCGGCCCACCGAGTCCGCGCCGACCAGCGATCCCCGCGCATTAACACTGTCCCACACACACACTAGGGACAATTTACAATTATACCAAGCCAATTAACCTACAAACCTGTACGTCTTTGGAGTGTGGGAGGAAACCGAAGATCTCGGAGAAAACCCACGCAGGTCACGGGGAGAACGTACAAACTCCGATCATAGATACATAGATACATAGAAATTAGGTGCAGGAGTAGGCCATTCGGCCCTTCGAGCCTGCACCGCCATTCAATACGATCATGGCTGATCATCCAACTCAGTATCCCGTACCTGCCTTTTCTCCATACCCCCTGATCCCTTTAGCCACAAGGGCCACATCTAATTCCCTCTTAAATATAGCCAATGAACTGGCCTCAACTACCCTCTGTGGCAGAGAGTTCCAGAGATTCACCACTCTCTGTGTGAAAAAGTTTTTCCTCATCTCGGTCTTAAAGGATTTTCCCCTTATCCTTAAGCTGTGACCCCTTGTCCTGGACTTCCCCAACATCGGGAACAATCTTCCTGCATCTAGCCTGTCCAACCCCATAAGAATCTTGTACGTTTCTATAAGATCCCCTCTCAATCTCCTAAATTCTAGCGAGTATAAGCCAAGTCTATCCAGTCTTTCTTCATATGAAAGTCCTGACATCCCAGGAATCAGTCTGGTGAACCTTCTCTGCACTCCCTCTATGGCTATAATGTCCTTCCTCAGATTTGGAGACCAAAACTGTACGCAATACTCCAGGTGTGGTCTCACCAAGACCCTGTACAACTGCAGTAGAACCTCACTGCTCCTATACTCAAATCCTCTTGCTATGAAGGCCAACATACCATTCGCTTTCTTCACTGCCTGCTGCACCTGCATGCCTACTTTCAATGACTGGTGTACCATGACACCCAGGTCTCGCTGCATCTCCCCATTTCCTAATCGGCCACCATTTAGATAATAGTCTGCCTTCCCGTTTTTGCTACCAAAGTGGATAACCTCACATTTATCCACATTATACTGCATCTGCCAAACATTTGCCCACTCACCCAGCCTATCCAAGTCACCTTGCAGTCTCCTAGCATCCTCCTCACAGCTAACACTGCCCCCCAGCTTAGTGTCATCCGCAAACTTGGAGATGTTGCTTTCAATTCCCTCGTCCAGATCATTAATATAAATTGTAAATAGCTGGGGTCCCAGCACTGAGCCTTGTGTTACCCCACTAGTCACTGCCTGCCATTGTGAAAAGGACCCGTTTACTCCTACTCTTTGCTTCCTGTTTGCCAGCCAGTTCTCTATCCACATCAATACTGAACCCCCAATACCGTGTGATTTAAGTTTGTATCCTAATCTCTTATGTGGTACCTTGTCGAAAGCCTTCTGAAAGTCCAGATACAACACATCCACTGGTTCTCCCCTATCCACTCTACTAGTTACATCCTCGAAAAATTCTATAAGATTCGTCAGACACGATTTACCTTTCGTAAATCCATGCTGACTTTGTCCAATGATTTCACCACTTTCCAAATGTGCTGCTATCCCATCTTTAATAACTGACTCTAGCAGTTTCCCCACTACCGATGTTAGACTAACTGGTCTGTAATTCCCCGTTTTCTCTCTCCCTCCCTTCGTTTGCTACCCTCCAATCCTCAGGAACTACTCCAGAATCTAAAGAGTGTTGAAAAATTATCACTAATGCATCCACTATTTCTGGAGCTACTTCCTTAAGTACTCTGGGATGCAGCCTATCTGGCCCTGGTGATTTATCGGCCTTTAATCCATTCAATTTACCCAACACCACTTCCCGACTAACCTGGATTTCACTCAGTTCCTCCATCTCCTTTGACCCGCGGCCCCCTGCTATTTCCGGCAGATTATTTATGTCTTCCTTAGTGAAGACGGAACCAAAGTAGTTATTCAATTGGTCTGCCATATCCTTGTTCCCCATGATCAATTCACCTGTTTCTGACTGCAAGGGACCTACATTTGATTTAACTAATCTCTTTCTCAGGCAGCACCCGAGGTCAGGATCGAACCCGGGTCTGTAAGGCAGCAGCACTACCGCTGTGCCATCGTGCCACCCCTATGTGCTTGCCCCAGGACAGATCATCCAAGATGCTAACGTCAAGGTTTTGCTTAGAAGAGTCTTCATAGAATCAACTTGGCTAATTACCTCTGAGCTCCATCCAACCCAAAGCACCCCTTTCAAATTAGACTCCAACACTACACTTTTCTAAACCTAATCTCGCCAATGATATATTGCCTTTTACTGTGAGATTCACTGCATGGGGCTCTCAGTATGATCTGATAATCGCTGCTTTATCTTAATGAGAGCCTGCCAGTTAATGATTACATGCGAGCGTTTCAACAAGCAAAACCCAGCCAGGTGCCAGCTGAGAAATGGGCTGAATCACATCTCATGAATCCGGTAATTCACACCAAGATAAATAAATCACCGAATATAATGGGGCGCCACTCTGATAAAGGCTGCTCTGGCTCTGAGCGCTGAAAATACCAAACGAGATAAAGGAGGGTTGAATTTGCAGAGTTTCACTCGACCTTGCCAGAAAAATCCGGGCTCATTCCAAAAAATAATTTTGATTCTCGGTTAAAAAAAAATTTAACGGGAGGTTTATTCAACTTTCATAAACAATCAACAAAACCAGCAATATGCAACAACAACAAAAACGGTACCATGCTGCCTGGCGTGTGGTGAAGGCAGGTTCCATTTTGACTTTCGTGAAGGAGTTACTTGAACATAGGGACCATAATGAGCCGAATGGCCTTTAGTTTAGTTTAGAGATACAGCATGGAAACATTTCTCCACGGCCCACTGAGTTCACACTGACCAGAGATCACCCCCAACACTAGTTCTATCAGAAACACCAGAGATAATTTACAGAAGCCAATTAACCTACAAAACTGCGCATCTTCGGAACGTGGGAGGAAACCACAGCACCCGGAGAAAACCCACGCAGTCACAGGGAGAACGAACAGACTCTGTACAGGACAGCACCCGTAGTCAGGATCGAACCAGGGTCTCTGGAGTTGTGCTGTGCTGCCTTGTTCTCTTCTGCAACCATTTTATGATCCTAAATAGCCTTTTGAGGTGGTTGAGATTTGTTATCTTTTACCCCTGTACATTTATCTCTAATCCAGATATTTTCTTCCAGGGAGTCTGTTACAACATTGAGAGCATATTCAGATCATGTGTCGATGTTCGCTGCATTGCTGAGGTCTCTGCTTAAGGGTGGGTTGCCCTTGGGATCTGTGAAGGACATTATTCCATTCTCTTGCATTGCAGTGTTCCTTATCATTAAATGAATCTTTCTGTGCCTCGGTGCTAGTAGTGTGTGTGCTCCAGGACTGTGTTGTCACCGAGCAATATCTATAGCTGTGGAGGACCACCAGAAGGGACTAATAGTTGCCATTAATATCTTGCTTTCGTTACGACTAATCTTAAAGCACTGTGCATGCACACATGCATGTATGCACACAAACGCCCACACACAGCAAAATAGATGGAGAGAGGGAATGCAATACTCAGCAGGGGAGAAATTAAAATAAAGTGGTAGAGCGAAAAAAAAAAAGGAATGAGGGAGACACTCAGGAGGCCTTACGAGGGCGCACGGTGGGGCGGCCTTACAGCGTTTACAGTGCCTGAGACCCGGGTTCGATCCTGACTACGGGTGTACGGAGTAAGTACGTTCTCCGTGACCTGTGTGGGTTTTCTCTGAGGTCTTCGGTTTCCTCCCACACTCCAAAGACGTACAGGTTTGTAGGTTAATTGGTTTGGTATAAATGCAAACTTATCCCTGGTGTGTGTAGGATAGTGTTAGTGTGCGGGGATCGCTGGTCGGTGCGGACTCATTGGGCCGATGGGCCTGTTTCCGCGCCTGTATCTCTAAAATAACTGAAGGGGCACACAAACAATGCAAATAAGGTTTGTATCGTATGTTAAGCCGTGGGATTAATTTGTGGGACCATTCTTGTAAACCACCTCTAGAGCGTCTCCAGTCCTCAGATATGGGCCCCAAAATTGCTCGCAATTGCTCTCTACGATATGTGGGTAAGGTGTGAAAACGACAGATTAAAGCAGGTTGATCAAGGAGACATAGATTTGGAATAAAGGAAATATGAAATG
>CM075978.1:5677983-5718965 GCA_038087875.1 Malacoraja senta
ATGGGGAACCTGTGGAAAACGCCACAAGATTTACCTCTCTCAGAAGCATGTTCACAGTAGATGGAGATGTAGAGATCGACATCAACTCCCGAATTGGTAAAGCTGCATCAGTCTTCAGACGAATGCAGCCAATGTGGTCTAGTGGCGGGATATCCAAGATGCTAAAAGTCAAGCTCTTCCAGTCCGTGGTCCTCCCTACAGCCCTCTATGCCAGTGAGGCATGGAAAATCAATATGAAGATGAAAAAGAATTTGGATGCATTCCAAAAATGCTGCTTGAGGAAGATCCTGAAGACTAGCGACAGAGACCACGTCACAAACCAGGAGATCTACCAGGAAACTGCAACAAAGCCCCTCAGCCAGAACATAGAGGTACGCAGGATGAAATTTGCAGGACGCGTACTCAGAATGTCACCTAAGATAGCAATGACATGGCAACCTGACAGAAGAAGGAAAAGAGGCCGACCAAAACTCACATGGAGGTGAACATTCCAGAAGGATTTGGAAGCCCGGGACGCTAACCTATTGAGGGGGGAAGACGTCGCACATGGCTGAACAGAATGGCGAAAGCTTGCTGCCCAATGCACTCAACAGTGTGGGAGGAACTAAGTTTAAGCAAGTCCCCTAATTCCCCATTTACTGGTGCCCTCCCCTAATTCCCAATCTACCAGCATCTTCATACCACTATTTTACCTTGACGACCCCTTCCGAAGCAGCGAGGTATCCAAGGCAAGAGAGACATGTCCCCACTCTAGTGGATGGACACTAAAAAGCTCAGAGGGACAGGCAGCATCTCTGGAGAGAAGGAATGGGTGACGTTTCGAATGTTGAAGGAATGTTGTCAGGGTCTGAAGAAGGGTCTCGACCCGAAACATCACCCATTCCTTCCCTCCAGAGATGCTGCCTGTCCCGCAGAGTTACCCCAGCATTTTGTGTCTATCTTCATCCAAGAAAAACTAGGTTGTGCAGGAAGGAACTGCAGATGCTGATTTACACCGAAGATAGACACAAAATGCTATCTTACCTACCTGGATATGATGCATATCCAATAATTCCTTGCATAACCATATGCCTCTCCATAAGCCTCTAAATGTTCCAATCGTATCTGTCTGAACTGTTAACACTGGCAGTGTGTTCCAGGCACTCACTCCCCACCCTCTGTATAAAAAGCTCCCCCCTCATCTCCTTTAAACTTTGCTTCTCTCACCTCAAAGCTACGCCCTCTGTTTTTTTTGGGGGGGGGGCTTATTTAAGAGGCTATTAGATAGGCACATGATGCCAAGTTAAACTAATCTCCTCTGCCTGCAGGTTATGCAGGGAATGGAGGGATATGGGGGAGTCCAGAACCAGGGGTCACAGTTTAAGAATAAGAGGTAGGCCATTTGGGACTGAGATGGGGAAAACTTTTATACCCAGAGAGTTATGAATCTGTGGAATTCGCTGCCGGAGAAGGCAATGGAGGCCAATTCACTGGATATTTTCAAGAGAGAGTTAGATTAAGCTCTTAGAGCTAAAGGAATCAAGGGATATGGGTAAAACGCAGGGACGGGGTACTGATTTTAGATGATCAGCATGATCATATTAAATGGCAGTGCTGGCTCGAATGGATGAATGTCTTACTCCTGCACCTATTTTTCTATGTTTCTATGTTTCTACATCATCAAATGCAGGCAGAGAGGAGATTAGTATAACTTGGCACAGGGGTAAGACACTTGGCAGAGAGGAGATTAGTATAACTTCGACACAGACATTGTAGGCCAAAGTGCTTGTCCCTGTGCTGTACTGTTCTATGTGTAGGAAGGAACTGCAGATGAAATGTGAAGAAAGGAACTGCAGATGCTGGTTTACACCGTAGATAGACACAAAAGGCTGGAGTAACTCAGCGGGACAGGCGGCATCTTTAGATTGGTTTAGTTTAGAGATACAGCGCGGAAACAGGCCCTTTGGCCCACACGAGTCCACACCGACCAGCGATCCCCGCACATTAACACTATCCTACACACACTAGGGACGATTTTACATTCACATCAAGCCAATTAACCTACAAACATGTGCGTCTTTGGAGTGTGGGAGGAAACCGGAGATCCCGGTAGAAAATCCACGCAGGTCACGGGGAGAACGTACAAACTCCGTACAGACAGCGCCCGTAGTCAGGATCGAACCCGGGTCTCTGGCGCTGTGAGGCAGCAACTCTACCGCTGCGCCACCGTGCCGCCCATGGTGGAGTGAAGGAATAGGTGAATGCTGAAGAAAGATTTCGAGCCCAAACGTCACTTATTCCTTTCCTCCAGAGATGCTGCCTGACCCTACTGTTCCTTGTTCGCCATTTTCTCCTCTCCGCGGCTTCGAGAAACATTGGATGAAGCTAAATGCCCTGCATTAGAGGAGGATTACAGATGCTGGCACAGCACCGGCATCAGACGTCCTTAACCCATTTCATCGAACCCGCCAAATCCGATTAATGGGAATCCAATTGCTTTCAAAAAGACACAGGATAAAATCCCATTTATTCGGCAAGTTGCACTCCGGAGGAAAACAACCTTGCTGCCCAACCCCATTTCTCTCGGGTTAATGGGATTTTGTGTCAAAGAAGCAGCTCATCTCCGTCTCCCCTGGGTCAATATTAAAAGAAATTGGCTGATGTCAACGTCCACTTAGTGAAATGGTGTTCATGCTTTTGAAAATATTGAATTATCCAACAAGCGCTGTTAATTTCACACCCATTTAGACAAATCCAATTACCGGACACATTCATAGGAATAATAATGTCTGATTTTTAAAAGTGATGCTCGCTAATCTAATCTACCCGAGTCAATCATAACAACAGCAGCCTGCATTTGTATAGCACCATCGAACATATTGAACAGGGTTGCTCTGAAGGGCAACGGGCTGGACACTGCGGTGACTGCTGTGTGCGCTTCAACGTATTAGATATCTCCGCGCCTGCTTATGAAGCACAGAACGTCATAAGGTCATCCATGGTCAGAGTAGAATTAGGCCATTCGGCCCATCAGGTCTACTCCGCCATTCAATCATGGTGATCTATCTAGCCCAATTCTCCTGCCTTCTCCCCATAACCCCTGACACATGTACTAATCAAGAATCTATCTATCTCTGCCTTAAATATATCCACTGACTTGGCCTCCACAGCCTTGTGTGGCAATGAATTCCTCTCGGAGAAAACCCATGCGGCCACGGGGAGAATGTACCAACTCTGGTAGACACAAAATGCAGGAGTAACTCAGCGGGTGAGGCAGCATCTCAGGAGACCCTTCTTCAGACCCTTCTTCAGACCCGAGACCCTTCTTCAGACCCGACCCGAAACGCCGCCCATTCCTTCTCTCCTGAGATGCTGCCTCACCCGCTGAGTTACTCCAGCATTTTGTGTCTACCTTCGAGTTAAACCAGCATCTGCAGTTCTTTCTTACACATGTACAAACTCTGTACAGACAAGCACCCTTAGCTAGGATCGAAACCTGGTCTCTGGCACTATAGGTGCTGTAAGGCAGCAACTCTACCGCTGCGTCACCATGCAATCAAACCATCCACAGTACACAGATAAAGTATAAAGGGTTCAATATGTAGTGCAGCACATGACATTGATGTCTGATAAAGTCAGATTGAAGAAAGTTGAATGATCTTGTGAGGTAGATGGGAGGTCAGGACCGCACTCTAACTGATGAGAAGACCGTTCAGTTGCCTGATACCAGCTGGGAAGAAATTGTGTCGGAAGGAACTGCAGATGCTGGTTTACACCGAAGATAGACCACAAAATGCTGGAGTAACTCAGCGGGTCGGACAGCATCTCTGGAGAAATTGTCCCTCAATCTGGAAGTATGCGCTCGTACCACTCATAGGACCTAGAGCGTGGATCGGACTTTGTAAATAGCGTCATAATATGGTGCCTCTTGCATGTGGCATCAGTAGACTATATCTGTACAATGTCCTAATCGGGGATGTGTCTAGGTGTGGCAATACTCTACTGGACTGTTTGTAAGAAAATAATTTCACTGTGTGTTTGCACTTCGCACATGTGACAATAAAAAGAACCATTGATTGACCTCTATCCAATATCTGTGCATTGTGAATGGCTTGATTGCCTCCAAGTCTATTCCTTTCTTTGACTGAATAGCATGCAAACAAAAGTTTTGCACTGTACCTCGGTACACGTGACAATAATGGACTATCTAGCAAGATCTGTTGTATCTTCAACTTTCCCATCTGTGGTTACAGGTGGCCTGCTTGAAGTACAATTTGTCACTTTAGGTGGCACAGTGGGTAGAGTTGTTGCCTTACAGCGGCAGAGACCCGGGTTCGATCCTGACCACGGGTGCTGCCTGGACAGAGTTTGCACGCTCTCCCCGTAAGCTGCGTGGGCTTTCTCCGGGATCTCCGGTTTCCTCCCACACTCCAAAGATGTACAGATATGTAGGTTAATTGGCTTCGGTAAAATTGTAAATTGTCCCTAGTGTGTGTATAGGATAGGTTTAATGCACAGTGTAATGGCTGATCGGCACAGACTCGGTGGGCCGAAGGGCCTGTTCCTGCACTGTATCTCTAAACTGAACTAAAAGGTCAACAGCCGTGGTGAATCGAGGACCAGAGGTCAGGTTGAAGGTGAAGGGGAAAAGATTTAATAGGAATCTGAGGGGCGACTTTTTCACACAAAGGGTGGTAGATTTATGGAACGAGCTGCCAGAGGAGGTAGTTGAGGCAGGGACTATCCAAATATTTAAGAAGCAGTTAGACAGGTACATGGATAAGATAAGTTTGGAGGGATATGGACCAAATGCTGGCAGGTGGCACTTGTGTAGCTGGGACATGTTGGCCGGTGTGGGCAAGTTGGGCTGAAGGGCCTGTTTCCACACTGTATCACTCTACGATTCTATGTCAGAAGCTGCTTACTGCTACCAGAGAGAGGGCTTGTGTGAGATTTTGCTGCTGTTTCTTGAGAGGTAGACGACCACCTGAACAGTAACCTTCCCTACCGCTACAGCGTTCCCTGCGACTGTCGGTTTGAATGTTGAACACTTCCACTGCATCACAGCGTAACAATCGTTGACCTGTACACCTCATTCCCTCCCTCTGAGGGCGGTCTGGCGGCATGAAATAACATTATAATTCACAACCGCCAAAGCGTTTATTAATACTTAAATTATTAATGTCCTTTTATTTCAATAGTTCACCATGAGTGCTATCTGATATGAAAGCCTGAATCAGTTTGTCCATAAATAATGTAGCACCAGGTTTGCGACAATTATCTAAAGTATTAACCAAGGACTCAAGGCCTATATTGGTTTTTATTATTTTTGACTCCTGGTATTAACTGCACAACTATCAGGTCCCACAGCTTACTGGAAGGAGTTTGTTTAGAAGACATTGAGGGAGGGCTTATTTATTTTTCTTATAGGGATGTCCAATTATGCATCTGCCCATAACAGTTCTTGAAAATTATCTGAATACGTTTAATTATGAATTAGAATAGGTTTCCAATTAAACTTTTAAATAAATACAATTTGTCATTTTACACACACAGTGAGAGCAAATGTCTCCTGTGGAGAGAAGGTCCAATGATCTTTCCAAGATAGACACAAAGTGCTGGAGTAACTCAGCAGATCAGGCAGCATCTCTGGAGAAAAAGGATGGGTGACGTTTCGGGTCGAGACCTTTCTTCAGACTGAGTGTCAGGGGAGGGGGAACCGAGGGATATGACGAGGTACATCGAACAAATGAATATGAGGTATGCAAAAGGACAAATCAATGGCAGCAACAATGATCAAGGAAATGTGGAGCCCACAATGGTCTATTGTTTGCTGTGGTGAGGGTGAGAACAAGTGGAAATAAACAGTGAAACTCAGCAGAACGACAATGAAACTAGTACGACAACTAGGGTGGGAAGAGACGGAGAAACAGGGGATGCAAGGTTTACTTGAAGTTAGAGAAGTCAATATTCATACCGAAGGTAGACCCAAAATGCTGGAGTAACTCAGCGGGACAGGCAGCATATCTGGAGAGAAGGAATGGGTGACGTTTCGGGTTGAGACCCTTCTTCAGACTGCTGGGTTGTAAGCTGTCCATATATGAGATGCTGTTCCTCCAATTTGCGTTTAGCCTCACTCTGACAGTGGAGGAGACCCAGGACAGAGAGGTCAGTGTGGGAATGGAAGGGGTAGTTAAAGTGTTTGGCAAGTATTGGAATCTGTAAGAGACACGTGGGCTGGATTTTCTTTGAACCCAACACAGTTGTTCGTTGTATCTCGGTGCAAGTGACAATAATGTACCAAGACCAATATGCAAGGTTATCACTACATTCCTGATGGACATTTGACAAAAGTAAAACACAGGAGATTTAAGGCGCCTGGAAAGGCTGATGTTTCCTCAGAAAATAACCTGAAGGAACTGCTTGACCAAGTAATGGATTAATCACTGAAGTTGACAGTAATGTTGGATGCAGTAACGTGGCAGAGAGAGTGTGGAGAGCCAGCCATAGGAGGAACAATGTAATAATCACCAGGTTACCTACGATATTTTAATGAAAACTTTAAACAGAAAGTGCAGGTCACGCAGTATCTGTGGGAAGAGAAGCAGAATCAATATTTCAGGTTGCTGATTGTCTCCAGTATTTTCTGGGTGGTTTAATCTTTCCAGCATTGGCAGATATTTGTTTTTAATTTTCAATTTGTTTTTAGTGATGTAGATTGAGTAATAAATACCGCCTAGCAAACGAACTGAAACGCGTTGCCAGACCAGGTGGTGAGGCAGATATGAGACGTGGTTTAAGATGTGCAGGAAATGGAGGGATATGTATCATAGAAAACATAGAAGCATAGAAAATAGGTGCAGGAGTAGGCCATTCGGCCCTTTGAGCCAGCACCGCCATTCAATATGATCATGGCTGATCATCCAAAATCACTAACCCGTTCCTGCTTTTTCCCGAGCTAAATCTAACTCTCTCTTGAAAACCCAGTGAATTGGCCTCCACCGCCTTTTGTGGCAGAGAATTCTGCAGATTCACCACATGCAGGCAGAGAAGATTAGTTTAACCTGGCATTGTGTTCAGTACAGACATTACGGGCGGAAGAGCCTGTTCAAACGCTGTGCTGTTCTTTGTTCTGAAGAAAAACATGGAGAGGTGACGTTTCAGGTCAGAACTCTTCTTCAGACTGATTGCAGGGGTAGGAGGAAGGACAAAGACAAGACACAGAAGGCTGTGGAGGCCAAGTAATTCAATGGATATTCTTAAGATGAAGTGATAGATTCTTGATTAGTACGGGTGTCAGGGGTTTATGGGGAGAAGGCAGGAGAATCGGGGTGGAGAGGGAGAGATAGATCAGCCATGATTGAATGGCAGAGTAGGCTTGATGGGCCGAATGGCCTAATTCTGCTCCTAGAACTTATGAATTGCTCTCTCCAAGCAGGACAAGGTCAAAGCCACACTCTCATCTCTCGCAGATGGACGGTTGCCAACAAAACATAACAGGATGGCCCTCCCTCAGCACCACACCAGAGTGTCAGCCGACATAATGCATGGGAGTCTTTGGAGAAGTACATGAGCCCACAAACAGGCTGAGTTGCACGCTCTATCCACAGCGGCTGAAACCTCGGAGCAGTATGTTCAGAAAGGAGAAGAGGAGCTTTGTGCGTGATAGTGCGACTGATTAGGTTTTATTGCAGTGCAAATCTAAAAGCTGCGTTATAATGTCCAGTACTGATGAAACAGAAGAATCTTAATGTTCAAGATTTCAATGCCAGGGATCTGCAGCGCAGCAGAAATATTAACGGATAAATGAGCGGAATCTCTGAAGATTAGATCTGAATCCAGATCCAATTTTTTGCGACTTTGTTCATTGATTTAAAATAACTTTTGGGAGAGATGTGCGTGGGAGAAGATGTGGGTTTAATGTAATATAAAGGCAGCTGCATTTTTGTAAATTGTCTTCTTATTATCAGCTATTGCAGGCTTATTATTTGACTGTATTGTTTTTATCCGAAGTTGGATTGGAAAGTGTAAACTGGGTGAATTTGAAAATAATCTATGGAACTGTTCATTCCTGCAAAAACAATTCTAATGTGACCGGGAATTAATTGTTTTGCAGCAACATAATCTCCTTTGTCCTTCCTCCAATTTTTCTTCAATACATTGTGTCCCCTCTTCCACTGCACGCAATATATTGTTGACTATTTAATATTCAGGCTTCTGTAACCTAAGTAGTAACCTTGGCTTGTTTAGCATAATCATTCATTTTAGCAGCAGTGGAGTTGGTGACACAGACTACACATGTTGGAATCTTGAGCAAACTTGATGTTGCCTGGACAATAGACAATAGACAATAGGTGCAGGAGTAGGCCATTCGGCCCTTCGGCCCTTCGAGCCAGCACCGCCATTCAATGTGATCATGGCTGATCCTGACTACGAGTGCCGTCTGTGCGGAGTTTGTACGTAGTATGCACAATCCCGGGGTTTGGTACAGAATGTACAGAACATCCCACTGAGCCGAGATGCAAAAGGCACCATTTTAGTCTCAGCTGCAGCTGGCCGCAAAGGCCCATTGCCTCCATTCCGGTCGTCCCGTGAACAGTACTCTCTCTCCTCGCACGGCCCTCTTCAGCCCTTGTTCCCCGGTGGCGGAGGGGGGGGGGGGCGGCTCCTGCAGCCGACCTTGAGGGCGCGGAAGGTAAGACCACCCCCAGTTCATCTCACCAGGCCCCTTGTCCAGCCTCCATGGCCGTCTCCCTCCATCCTCCTCCCCGTGACTTTTCTCTCCAGAGGGTTTCCGGTTCCACGGCGGGGAGGCCGGGCCTGCTGTTGGGATAAGGCCACGGCACGTTGGACCAACCTCTTCCAGTTTAGTTTAGAGATACAGCGTGGAAACAGGCCCTTCGGCCCACCGAGTCTGCACCGACCAGCGATCCCCGCACATTAACACACACACTAACACTAACACACACACACACACTAACACACACACTAACACTAGCACACACATACACACTAACACACACACTAACACTAACACACACACACACACTAACACACACACTAACACACACACTAACACTAACACACACACACACACTAACACACACACTAACACACACACTAACACTAACACACACACTAACACACACACTAACACACACTAACACACACACACACTAACACACACACTAACACACACTAACACACACTAACACTAACACACACACTAACACACACACTAACACACACACACACTAACACACACACTAACACTAACACACACACACACACTAACACACACACACACACACCACTAACACACACTAACACACACTAACACACACTAACACACACTAACACACACTAACACACACTAACACACACTAACACACACTAACACTAACACACACACACACACACACTAACACACACTAACACTAACACACACACACACACACACTAACACACACTAACACACACTAACACACACTAACACACACACACACACACACACACACACACACACACACACACACACACACACAAAAACAAAAACAAAAAAAACAAAAAATAAATAAATTTACAGTTATGCCAAGCCAGTTAAGCTAGAAACCTGCACGTCTTTGGAGTGTGGGAGGAAGCCGAAGATCTCGGAGAAAACTCACGGGGAGAAACCCATGGGGAGAATGTACAAACTCTGCACGGACAGCGCCCCTAGTCAGGATCGAACCCGGGTCTCCGGCGCTGTAAGGCAATAGCTCCACCGCTGCGCCACTGTCCCGCTCTTGGAGGGTTCCAGGTTTCCTCGCCAGGATTCCTTCTCGCGGCGTGCAGCTTTCCGGGAGCGCTGCTGTTATTACTGAGGAGAAGGGGCTTGGGAAGCTGAAAGGTCTGAAGGTGGATGTCACCTGGACCAGATAGATAACACCCCAGGGTTCTGAAAGAGGTAGCTGTTGAGATTGTGGACGCATTAAAGTCCTAGAGTGATACAGTGTGGAAACAGGCTCTTTGGCCCAACTTGTCCGCACCGATCAACATGGCCCAGCTACACTAGTCCCACCTGCCTGCATTTGGTCTATACTCCTCTAAACATGTCCTATCAATGTACCTGCCTAAACCTTTCTTAAACGTTGCCATAGTACCTGCTTCAACTACCTCTTCCAGCTGCTCGTATCATACGCCCGTCAACCTTTGTGTGAAAAAGTTACCCCTCTGGTTCCTATTAAATCTTTCCCCCTCGCCCTAAACCTATGCTCTTTGATTCATGATTCCCCTACTCTGGGCAACAGACTCTGTGTGTCTACCCGATCTATTCCTCTCATGATTTTGCACACCTCTATAACATCACCCCTCATCCTCCTGCACTCCAAAGAATGGAGTCCTCGCTTGCTCAACCTCTCCCTTATCTGTAGAGAGTCCAAACGTCATGTATAAATGTTGCTTTATTAAGACATTACAGGTTTGGCATACATGTGAGTTTGGTGCACTCTAACATGAAGTCATTGTTGCAGCTGTGGAGCGAGGTTGTTGACTCGCGATCTCCAGCCGAGTTTCTGCTGTTGTTGTAGGACACACCCCTGAACTGATGACGTTCTCTTCCCGCCAAAAATGCAGTCACGTGACCGTTCCAGTTCTGGTGACGAGGGTTCGATCAGTAAGTGGCTTGCCCACCGGGTGGCGCCACAAGGCTCTCGAATCCTGGCAACGTCCCCCGTAAATCTTCTCTGCGCCCTTTCCAGCTTGTCAACATCAGTAGTGATCTGTAAACTTAAAATCTATAGTTTAAGAAGGGAACTTACTATAAGATAACAAGTAATTTAACAGTGTCATTAGACTTTAAAAAAATTGCAATTTTTGAGTCAATTCTTTCCCAATGCATACGAATATATCTCGAATGAAGTTTTTTATTTCAATAAATTTTTCCATTCTTCTTTAACTATTTTCTCTTTTTTTTTTTTTTTCTCTTTGTTTTTTTTTTTAATTTTTTTTTATTTTTTATTCTTCTTCTCTTTCTTTTCTTTCTTTACTTCATCTATCTCTTTAGTTCTATCTAGTTTAAAAAAAAAAAGGCAAAAGGTATTGGAGACAATGTAATAATAATTGATAATATTATCAATTTAAAAATGTTAGACTGTAATGATGTAAATAAATTGTGTACTTATCTCCAATAATAAAAAAATATTTTAAAAAAATAAATAAAAAAAAATTCTTTCCCAATGCAGGAAATGGCATTGAGCAATGAGTTGGTGAAATCGATTTGATTTATATTCCCAGAATTACTGTTCATAATCTTAGGTTAGATTGTGCAGTGAATGCCATTTGAAGCACTATAATGAACTAATCCATCACTCACAGTTTAGCAAAGTAATGTTTTGAGCCATATTTGGTGGGAAGCAACAGTTAAAAGAATCTGAAGTAGAATGTTTAATCATGTTATGTGTGTAATTACAGTGCAGCGCCCACTTCAGTGGCAAAATCATTGCAGCCTCAGCCTTCAGAGTATAGAGGCCTCTAATCAAGCCAAGGTAATGAAAGATGTGAAGCGCTGAGGTTTTTATCCTTGCCGATGGGCATTCATCAAGAAAATAATCTCCTTAATACTCCCCATCAACCATTTCTTCAATAATTTCCATCTTATTATATAACTTCACAAAGAAAAGAGCCATCGTTATCATCTTTTAATTGGGTTGTTTCTGAAGTGCAAATCAATGCAGGAGGCAAAACTCTTTCTGCCGAGTTTCCTTGGGTGTCAGTCCGTATTACTGTGCACGTGTATTTCTGCACGACACAACAGCCGATTACAAGGCCAACGAGAAGTAACAGAGCAGATTTTAATTAGCAGGTTATTAAATAAGAGAAGACATCCATTCAGCTTTCCTGAGAGGATGTGCACGATGGGAACATGAGAAAGAAATTATTTCAAGAGTGAAGAGCTTTAATAAAATTTGCGGACAAAGTTATGCATTCTTGCAAGAACAAGAATTGCAACATTCTTGCAAGTCCTGCTTCTCCTCCCATAAATTTAATTAGTTCCAATGGGAAGGGATCCAAATGTAATCAATATGAGGATAAATAACTACGTTAATGGTTTTGGCACTTCATCCTTTTTAGATTTGGACCATGTGCTGAGTTATGATGCAATGCATCACCAGGGTTCAGTTTAGTTTAGTTTATTGTCACGTGTACCGAGCTACAGTGAAACATTTTTTGTTCTGTCCTAACCAGTCAGCGGAAATATTCTACTCTGACTACAAGTAACCCCTGCATTCCCTCTCTCTCCATCCCTCCCCCACCCAAGTCGCACCAGCTTCTCGTTCTCACCTAGCAAACAGTTAACATTGGCCTGTTGCCTATATCATCGTTACTTTTTTGCATATCTTTCATTCATTTGTTCTATATCTTTCGACATCACGGTCTATATTTCTCGTTTCCCTCTCCAGTCTGAAGAAGGGTCTCGCCCCGAAACGTCACCCATTCCTTCTATCCGGAGATGCTGCCTGCCCCGCTGAGTTACTCCAGCATTTCGGTGTCTACCAGAGGAAAGACAATGCATGATTTCAATCAAGCCATTCACAGTGATAATATTTTTTTTTTTTTATTTTTTTTTTTTATTTTTTATTTTTTAGAAGTACGGTAGATTACAGTAATGTACAACACGTATATATTAATACATTTTTTGTACCGCTTCACTTTTTTTAAACTTTAAGAAAGAAAAAGAAAGAAGTAAGAAAAGTGAAGAAAGTGCACAAAGGTTGTGAAGTGCAAAAGAGTGTTGGGAAAAGAAAGCCCCTTAGAAAAAGAAGTTAGAGAAGGAAGTAAAGTTAGAAAATAGACCCTAGAAAAAAAAAGAGAAAGAAAGAAGGAACAATCGCTCTATTATAATTCTTATACCATACTTCATAGAGAAGGAACTACCAACCAAGTCTGTTTTTAATTTACCCTCCCATTACCAGGTCCAGATACCTTTTATTTATTTCTTTGTTTTTCTAAATTACTATTGCACCTCATGCTTGTAATAGGTCCAAAAACGTAGACCACGTCTTTTGAAATTGATCTACTTTGCCTACTAGGAGGAATCTCATCTCTTCCAGATGTAATGTTTCCAACATATTTGATGTCCACATTTTTTATTTTTGGTTGGTGTGGGCGCATTTTTCCAGAATTTAAGTATAAGCTTTTTTCCCCATTATTAGCCCCATAATTGAGTAAATTCTCTGATACACGTTTAATTCAGGAATACCTTCCGATATTCCAAAAATAATCCATTCTGGTTTTGGTACCAGTTTTATTTTGATTAATTTTGAAAAAATATCAAATATTTCAAACCAGAATTTTTGGATTTTTGTACAAAAAACAAAAGAATGTGCTATGGTAGCTTCTTGACATATACATTTATCACAGATTGGTGAGACGTTAGGAAAGATTTTATTTAGTTTGGTTTTTGAATAATATAATCTATGTAATGTTTTAAATTGGATAAGCGTATGTCGTACGTTGATCGAGCATTTATGCACCTGTAATAAATGATTATCCCAACTCTCTTTGAAATTTTTATACCTAGATCTTGTTCCCAATCTCTTCTAATTCCATCTGTTGTGGGTATTTCTATATTTAAGATGATATTATATAAGTATGATATTAAATTAACTGATTCCGCCTTTGTCTTCATTGCTTCATCTAGTAAGTCGGAAGGCATATTATAATAATCTTTTGTGTGTGTTTTCAAATAGTCACAGATTTGTAGATATTTAAAATATTGATTATTTTTCAAATTATATTTCAGTTGTAGTTGTAGTCCCAAATTTTATATGGGATTACAAATCCACAGAATACAAAGAACACACCTTAACAAACGAAAAGAGTTGGGGGGTCTAGCGCTCCCTAACTTTATGTATTATAACTGGGGCAGTAAATATTAAAAATATGATTCACCTGCTGGACAATTCTGCCCAGCAGGTGGACTGGATTATAATGGAAAAAGGGGATTGCTCCCCGAATAATATAGGAGCGATTATTCTCTCTCCAATAAATTTGAATAATAAAAATTATAATAAAAATCCAATTATATATAGCACTATTAGAACATGGAAGCAAATAAAACAGAATCTAAAATTAAGAAACCTATCTCTCTTAATACCAATAGTCAATAACCCATCGTTTAAACCTTCAATCATAGATAAAGCATTTATACAATGGGAAAGAATGGGAATTAAAACGCTCGAAGATCTGTATGAATTAGAAAAATTACTATCATTCCACAGTGATAATATGATAAGGGAATATCGTTTAGTACAAGGTAAAGCCAGTCAAGACCGATGAAAGAGAGTCCAAGGTTCACCAATGGGGAAGATAATAGTTCAGCACTGCTCTCTAGTTGTGGTAGGATGGTTCAGTTGCCTGATAATAGCCGGGAAGAAACTGTTCCCACATCAGGGTAATAAATCTGTGGAATTAATTGCCACAGAAGGCTGTGACGGCCAAGTTAATTGATAATGTTAAGGCAGAGATAGATAGATTCTTGATTAGTATAGGATGTCAAGGGGTTGTGGGGAGAAGGCAGGAGAATGGGGTTGAGAGGGAAGGATAGATCAGCCATGATTGAATGGCGGAGTAGACGATGAGCTGAATGGCTTAATTCTGCTCCTATCACTTATGACCTTAAGAATGCTTTCCATTTGGTTGCTGTGTAAAGCAGTGTGTTATGGCGATGTGCATACTCTGGGGGGTGGGAGATTGCAACCTTCACGTGGTCCACCCTGTTTCGCCATACGCAAGAAGAAGCAGCATACTCCTGGGAGCGTGTATTTCAGTGGGCGTTGAGCATTGTTGATACATCTGGGACACTATATCATACAAGTGGGTGATGGCAGTGTTCATACCCCAGGGAAACTGCAAATTTTAATGCGTCATGCCATACTCGGAGCACTGGAGGATGAGGGTGATCTTGTAGAGGTGTATAAAAATCACAAATGGAATAGATCAGGTAGACGCACAGGGTCCCTTGCCAAGAGGAGGGGAATCGAGAACCAGTGGACATAGGTTTGAAGTGAAAGGGAAATGATTTAATAGGAATCTGAGGGGTAAACTTTTCCACACAAAGGGTGGTGGGTGTATGGAACGAGCTGCCAGATGAGATGGTTGAGGCAGGTGCTATCGCAACGCTTAAGAAACAATTAGACAGGTACATTGGGTAGGACAGGTTTAGAGGGATATGGGCCAAACGCAGGCAGGTGGGGCTAGTGGAGCTGGGACATGTTGGTCGGTGTGGGCAAGTTGGGCAGAAGGGCCTGTTTCCACACTGTATGACTATGACTCTAGACCATACTCCTGGGATATTATATAACAGAGTGAGTTACAGCACTGTCCATAGTTCTAGGAAAATACATTCAGGCTTATTGCTCTGTCAGCACTCCTGTGATATTGTGCGTTATAGTACAGATCTCTCTCTCTCTTTAACTCTGCACAACACAGTAAGTTACAGAATTGTCTTTTCTCATGAGAGCGGGTAAATGATTCTGTTGTTAAATGCAAGTTACAGAATGATCTGGTAAAAGAAAACTGTTCAAAGAGTAGTGGAAGCAGAATCAATCGTAATTTGTAAAAGAAAGTTTTACAGGCACATGGAATGGAATAACATTTTGCAGGTTTCTTGTGAAAAAGCAGGACTGCTGAACACAATGGTACAACGGTAGTGCTACTGTTTCACAGCTCCCTTTGACCGTGTAGCTTTTTACATTGTGCTGCTGCAAGTTAAAAATCCACTGTTCCATTTTCGTTCATATGACAATTAAAACATTCGTGACTCAGGATATTCCATTTCCCTCCTACCTCTTAAAAACATCCTGTTAATGTTAATAGGCCACTGTACCTTACCCCTATTAAGGTAGGTTAATGGTGAAGAGAATCAAAAGAGAGTTGATGGATGTGGGGAAGAGGGTTGGTTGCAGAGGTAAAAGGAAATGAGGAGCTTGGCTTTCGCTTCTCTGAGACATGGTTTCGTTTGGTTTCGTTTAGAGAAGGAAATAGGCCCTTCGGCCCACCGAGTCCATACTGACCAGCGATCACCCCGTACACTAACCCACACACAATAGGGACAATTTTACAACTTACCAAAGTCAATTAACCTACAAACCCGTACGTCTTTGGGGTGTGGGAGGAAACCGGAGCACCCGGAGGAAACCCACGCAGGTCACGGGGAGAACATACAAACTCCATACAGACAGCACCCATAATCAGGATGGAACCCGGGTCTCTGGCGCTGTAAGGCAGCAACTCTACTGCTGCGCCACTGTGCCGCCCCACGATGTTATGTTATTAATACTGTCCCCTTAATCTCAGAGCACCATTTCCCTTTTAAGAACATAGTGTATAGTTTGTGCCAAAGATGACAAAATAGAATAAAAAAACAGTGGGTGGGACTCAAATTTGCTGAGCAGCGGAGTGTGTGTTGATCACTGATGTAGAAATTCAACCTCGGATTTCACATTGGCCTGTTTGCAGCATTTGCTCACTGAAACATAAAAACCAACGGTGTGCAGAGTTACGATAGAGTATCCTGGCTCCCTGCAGATCGAAGACATCTTTCCTACTTTCTATTCCACCATGACCTCCTGTGTAACTTCAAAAAACCCTGGTTTACCCATTTCAAAAGTTATATGGGAGCTAAGCCTAGTATACATACATTACTGTTCTTTAAATGCCAGGCATTGCCTGATACAATTCAAAGTATTGCATAGGTTATACTACTCAAAGACCAAACTGAACAAGACCTTCCCAACTGTCTCCCCTCTCTGCGATAAATGTCACTTCCAAGAAGCTACTCTAACCCATTCTTTTGTATCCTGTATAAAAGTACAAAACTTCTGGACGGGAATATTCAATACCATTTCTAAAACACTCAAAATTCAATTAGAGCCAGATTCAAAATTAATAATATTAGGAATGTCAGAGGGCTGCCCTAAGTTAACGATGTTCCAAAGACGCTTCCTTGACTATGGTTTAACAACTGCGAAAAAACTTATACTTAAATTCTGGAAAAAGATAACAGTCCCCACAGTGAAGATGTGGATTACAGAAATGACCGAGACACTACATCTAGAAAAAATAAGACTTGTTTTTGTCTGACAAATCAGATCAATTTTCCAAAATATGGTCTCCTTTCATTGAATTTCTTCAACAACATAATGGTTGAACACAAATTCAAAACAGACGCTAAGGTCGGGTGAGCGGGCGTAGGGAAGGGTAGTGGGATATATCTCCGCTTTTTTTTTTTCACTTCTTCGTTAGTTCAGGGTTTTTTCTTTTTTCTTTTTCGTATCTTTTTCGAAATTCTTTCTTTTCTTTTTCCTTTCTTCTTCCTTTCCCTTCTTTCCTTTTTTCTTTTTTCCGATTTACTTATTAAAGGCTCTGTCTTACGTGTTTGCGGTCATCGGCGGTGAAGCGCAGCTTCGCCTGTAGAGTGGACCGCATGGCAACGGCGAGAGCGCCGAGCCTATGCCACTGGAGCGCCGCACGGATGCTGTGCGGGGGCCGAGTGATTCAAATACGGCTGGTCCCACGTGCTTGCGGTAAGTAAAAAAAAAGGGCGGGCCGACTGCGATGACGTCGGCCTGCCGCACGTGACTCACTAGCGGCAGCTGTGGCGGCGGCCGTCCTGGTCGTGGCGCTGTAGCGGTGGCTGTGCCAGCGGCCGTGCCGCACACGTGCCTCACTGGCGGAGGCTGTGGCGGTGCAAGTTTGATGCACGGTGCTCGAGCCACACTGGCGGCGGCTGTGGCGGTGGCCGTGCCGCACTCGTGCATCACTGGTGGAGGCTGTGCGGTAGGAAAATATTTTTCAACAGTGTACGTTTTATTTTAGCACCGTGCGGTCCCGGAATTAAAGCACGGCCCCGGAATTGTGCGTTCTCACGAGTGCGCGGTCTATGGCGGCAGATTCTTCCCGTTTTGCCGCCAATGACCGCAGACTCGTGAGACAGGCCTTTTACTCACATCATTCGATGATTCAATGATACTTTAAGATACTTTATTGTCACATTGTACCTAAGTGCAGCGAGATGCTTTGTTTTGTGGGCAACCCGGTAAAATCATACTGCTGACCTCACCGGAGCAGTACGCAAGAGTCACCACGTTTCTGGCGCCGACAAAGTTAACATCTGCCAGCCGTGGCAACCCCGCGGTAACAACGCCACGGCGCCCTCACCCATCACCACCTTGGTTACTTGCGTTAAAACAAAAGCTAACACTGTCTAAAAACACTGTGTATAAAATCATGAGAGGACTATATAAAATCATGAGAGGAATAGATCAGGTAGATGGACAGTCTCTTGCCCAGAGTAAGTGAATCGAGGACCAGAGGACATAGGTTTAAGGTGAAGGGGAAAATGATTTAATAGGTATCTGAGGGGGTATCTTTCTCACACAAAGGGCGGTGGGTGTATGGAACAAGCTGCCAGAGGAGGTAGCTGAGGCTGGGACTATCCCAACATTTAAGAAACAGGTGGACAGGTACATTGATGGGACAGGTTTGGAGGGATATGGGCCAAACGGGGGAAAGGTGGGAGTAGTGTAGCTGGGACATGTTGGGCAAGTTGGGATGAAGGGCCACATTACCACCAAGGGCACCACACGATTGGCAGCCCCCGCCAACAGTCTGTCTGTTTTTTCGACATTTTTTGTTATTTTTAGTGTGTTTATAAAGTTTGTGTAAATGTTCTCCGGATGTGGGGGGGAGGGGGGAGGGGAGAGGGGGGAACTTTTTTTCAATCTCCTACCTTGCTGGAGATGCGATTGTTTTCCAGATCGTATCTCCGGTCGGTCTGTAGCCTAACATCCTGGAGCTGGAGGCTTGCTCACACTGACTTTGAGCTCCACCACGGGATGCGGACTTAACATCGGAGCCGATCCCTTGCCTGGGATCGCTCCAACCGCGGCCTGCGGACTTTACATCGAGAGCTCGCAGTCTCGGGAGAGGCCGTAGATGTCGGGAAGCTCCAATGACGCAGAAGGTTCGACCAGCCCCGACCCAGGGTCCGATCGCTCGGCGCGGGGAAACTGACATCCCCTCGATGCGGGAGCTTGATCGCCCTGACGCGGAGAGCCCAAACGCTGCCGGATACGGGAGTCAAGATCGTCCCGTCAACGGAAGGAGCAAGGCCCCCGAACAACGGGAGAACAAAGAAGGGAAGAGATTGAACTATTTTTTCGCCTTCCATCACAGTGAGGAATGTGGAGGAGTGGATGTGGTGGATGTTTATGTTAAAATGTATTTTGTGTGTTCCGTTGCTTTTTATTTGTATGACTGACTTGGGAAATGAAATTTCTATCATATGTTGCAAAACATACTTGGCTAATAAAGTATTATTGTTTTGCATTATTGTATTGTTTCCACGCTGTATCACTCTATGACTATATGACTCTATGACATTGACCCATGGATGGTGTGAACAGTCAATAGCCAGCATGGCGGCTACGGAGAGGAACGGGAGCCGTTCCGGTAGAACAAACGGAATTTGAACCCGATAGAATTGCACCACACATAACGGTGCCGACACTATTACATGCAAAATGAATGGAATTGCATATGTTGCTGAACCAGCCCATGATGCAACCAGTCAGCGCGCTCCCTGTAGTCCACCTGCAGAGGTTCAAGATAGTATTATATCTCCGCAATCTTTTAAGGAAGTGGAGGCACTGATGGGCTTTCTTTATGGTTGCATCGATGTGCTCTGTCCAGGACAAATGTTTAGAGTTATTGATTAGTATGGGTGTCAGAGGTTATGGGGAGAAGGCAGGAGAATGGGGTTAGGAGGGAGAGATAGGTCAGCCATGATTGAATGGCGGAGTAGACTTGATGGGCCGAATGGCCTAATTCTACGCCTATCATTTATGACCTTCTGCACGCCCAGGGTAGGTAATAAATGCTAAGTCATAGAGTCATACAACATGGAAACAGGCCCATTGAAATTAAACATCCATTGGACCATTGGACCATTGGGTCAATGCTGCAATAATGAGTGTTGCTGTCTGCCTCTTGCATTGCTGTTAACCTGCAAGGGCTAATAGTGCATTCAATGGTGCTGGCTTGAAGGGCCGAATGGCCTACTGCTGCACCTATGGTCTAATCCAATGCAAGGTGCTAATCAACTAATTTGAGTTTAATTGCAACCGTCGGGATCTATGAGCATTTTTCGGTTAGAATTCACATTCTTGACGTAGCCGCGTAGATGGCATGATCCACGCCATCCCCGGCAATACTGAAGACAACTGCGCCCGGCGCTCGAGTGAATCAGATTGCAGTGTCGAGTTTAATTTTGCTGAATTCTGGGATTTATTTCGAGCCCATTTTGGCCTTTTCTCCTTCATCACATTTTACATTCAGCTGACAACCTCGGCTCTACCTTTCCAAAACAACACATCTGAACGGGAAACCAACCGCCCCCGAATAAATACGCAAAGAACGCAAAGGAAATAGAAAAAAGGTAAATTGGCCAAAAGTGAAATTGAACTGTTCGAGTGTCATTTCAAAGGTAGATTGGCCAAGCACATCATCATATTTATATGCTAATTTAATTTTTTCTCTCTCTCACGGGCTGTTCAGAATCCAACGTGTAACCTCTGACTGATAACTGCAAGGTTTAGTGGTGACATAAACAAGCATCTCTGATGAAAAGGTGGGTGAGATAATTGAACTAATTCAGCAAATGGTCTAAGGATGATTAACAACAACTATCGGCCCCAATCCCAAAACCCCTAAAAACCTGAAGATGCTTTTCCCACTTTAGGGCGGTAAACTATTTTCCATAGCTCAGTGTGAAATTTAATGTAGAAACCTTATTGAGAATAACAGCAGGTTGTCAATGCAATTTGCTATGAAATACCGAGGTAGTTTATGCTGGAGAAACATGCTCCCAAGGTCAAAGGATATTGTAGCAGTATAGTTACATTATACCAGAGTTTTTGAGGCTAAGACTGTTTCCATTGAAGATATGCTTCTTTTTTTTTTTACCAAACATAATTTATTCAACAATTTACAAAAATATGTTCAATACTAAATTATTCAAGACATACCACCACAATACAAGTAAAACACGTTTTCCTTAAACTTCTTTATTAAGAGAAGAGATAAGACTCCTCCTAGCAGGTAAACCAGATCACTTCCACCTGACGTGGTCTGCATTTATAGAATTATTACAAACATAGGGTGCAAAAGTACTTAAAAAAAAAAAATTGAGGTCAGGTAAGGGGGGATGATAGTTGAAGAGTTGGTATGTCCCATTTACGTAATGCTCATAAAAATATTTGTTTCTCTCTTTTTCCTCTTTCTCTTTCTCTTTCTCTCCTAGGGTCTATTTCTTAACTCTTTTTCTTTTGTTTTTAATTTTGCTCTTATAGGGTCTTCGTCCTTTTTTGTTGTCACATTTCCTACACTTTCACTCTTTCCTTCACTTTCTTCTTTCTTTCAATCTTTTCCTTTTCTAGTGTAAAAAATAAATGGAGTACATTAATTGTAAGAAGATATAAATGACGAGTACTAATGTATGTGGTTGTAATGTAATGTACTTCTAATAAATAAAAATTAAAAAAATAAAAAAAAAAAATAAAAAAAAAACCTTCTTTATTAAGGAAGAATTCCCCCCCCTGCGTTGTGCCCAGCGGTCCCGGAAACCCCCCAGGGCGCCCATGGACAGACAGATAGTCCCTCTCTAGTACCACCCGGGCACGGACGTAACCCCCAGAAAAGGAGCAGCAGCCGGCTCGGGCTGGAGATATGCTTGTGAATTCAAAATGTAGTCTTTCGTAATAGTAACATAATCTGGACTGGCTTCCAGAAGATGTTCTCCCCGCCTCTGTCTTTTCCATCGAGTCCAATGATTTCCTTAGAAGTTCAGTGGGCGGCCTGGTGGCGCAGCGGTAGAGCTACTGCCTTACAGCGCCAGAGGCCAGGGTTCCATCCTGACGACGGGTGCTGTCTGACTGTATGGAGTTGGCATGTTCTCCCCGTGGCCTCCTTGGGTTTCCTCCGAGATCTTCAGTTTCCTCACACATCTAAAAATGTACAAGTTTGTAGGTTAATTAGCTTGGTATAAATGTCAATTGTCCCGAGTGGGTGTAGGATAGTGTTAGTGTGTGGGGATCACTGGTTGGTGCGGACTCGGTGGGCCGAAGGGCCTGTTTCCGCGCTGTATCTCTAAAACTGAAAACTACAAACAAAAGATTGACGAGATTCGCTATGTTGATGAATACTCTCTTGGACATGTACAGTTGCATGGCGGAGAACATACTGACTGGATGCATAATGGCCAAGGAATGAAAGAGAATACCCAGAGTGATATACACCGCCCGGACCATCACAGGTGGACCCCACCGTCCGAGGGATCTGTAGGGTTCACGGCCTCAAAAAGCCAGCTAGTATCATCAAAAGTCTTTGGAGTGTGGGTGGAAACCGGAGCACCCACGCAGTCACAGGGAGAACGTAGAATCTCTGTACAGACAGCACCCGTAGTTAGGATGGAACCCAGGTCTGTGGCGCTGTGAGGCTGCAACTCTACCGCTGCACCACCATGCCACCCCATAAATGCAGGCATTATATGTTGACCCTTCTGGACTCTTGAGGCCAAAGTGATTCTACTCCTTCATTGTCCATATGACCATTTGTCCATTATTAAGGCAGCAACTGTGACGTTTCCATTCTGCTGGAGTCCACGGCTCTATCTTTGATTGCAAGCCACCATTTTAACGGTCGGATCGACGAGTGAATTCAAAGGGAAAGGAACCATTACTTTCACCTCTGGAAAAGGGCAGCTCCACGCTCAGCGTTGATGTTGGTGCAGTGCTGCTCAATGTCTTCTAGCAGTCGTTGCAGCGATTCCCAGTCCACCAAGTGTAAATATTGTAGCTGTCCTCTGCAGGTGTCTTGATAAAGTCCCCTTCACGGCTACAGGAAGAGGTTGAGCAGGCTGGGACTCTACTCCTTGGAGCACAGGAGGATGAGGGGTGATCTTATAGAGGTGTACAAAATCATGAGAGGAATAGCCTTGCCACTAGGCATGATGGCAGCCTCTGCCTACAGTCTGTCTGTTTTTCCATCTTTTTTTTATTTTTAGTCTGTTTAAAATGTATGTTTTGGAGGTTTCTTAGTATTTCTATGTGGGGAGGGGGGGTAGGGTAAGGGTAAGACACCTTTTCTCAGTCACTTCCTGGCGAGGATGCGACTGTTCTCCGAGTCGCATCTTCGCCCCCCCCCCTCCCCCCACTCGCTGCCTACCTTTCCTGCCGGAGACCGACCAGAGCTTCAGCAGCGGCGGCGCAGCACTGGATTCATCGCGTAGCAGACGATGCCTTACCTGGGACCGCCGTTTGAAGCTCCGGAGTGTTGGGCCTGCTGCTTCAATATCGTGGAGCTGTGGTTTGCGGAGCTCCCAGCCGCGGGCGGCGCTGACTTCAACATCGCGGAGTCCTGGTGATCCCTTTGCCGTGGGCCGCCAGTGTGAATCTCCGCCCAGCGCGGCCTGTGGACTTCGGCAGCCGCGGTCTCCGATAAGAAGTGGCCGATTCGGAATTCCAAGCCGCTGAGAATGTTCTTCCGTTCCAACGTCGGAGTTCCATCATCCCGGCGAGAGGGCCTGATCATCGTTGTCACCTTCCCCTCAGCCAACAATGAACCGTTCTACATTTCCTTGATTATCGTCTGCTTTGATCTCTTATTTTCGCATCTTACCCATCCATATCTCTAGTCTCCCTCTCCCCTGACTCTCAGTCTGAAGAAGGGTCTCTGCCGGAAACATCACCCATTCCTTCTCTCCAGAGATGCTGCCTGTCCCGTTGAGTTACTCCAACATTTTGTGCCTATCTAGCCAATCTGAAACTTTGCATAATCAGTGCCCTGATTCTCTCTAACATATTCATCATTAGCAAGGATGATACTTCCACTGGTGTTCAATACTATTTCTTCTCATGTGATTGATTTTCAAATGAATCTCAGGTGCCACAGGGGAGCACTTAGGAGGCAGCGATCATAATTCAGTAATGGATAGGTATAGATAGAGTGGATATGAAAAGGATGTTTCCACTGGTGGGAGAGTCTCGGACCAGAGGTGACAGCCTCAGAACTAAAGGGTGCTCTTTTAGAAAGGAGGTGAGGAGGAACTTCTTTAGTCAGAGGGTGGTTAATCTGTGGAACTCATTGCCACAGAGGGATGTGGAGGCCAAGTCAAGATCGTTCTGTCAACGGAGGGCTCGAGGCCCCTGAACATAGAAGGGAAGAGATTTGAACTTTTTTTCTCCTTTCATTACAGTGAGGAATGTGGAGGAGTCACTTAGTCTAGTAGATAATAATATTCTTCCATCACTATTTCAGAGAATATTCACCTTCGTTCCATCAGATCATTAACAAGGAACAGCAGTCAAACCAGTGATACCTATCAAGGTGTCAAGCTGCCTATTTCATCAATAATTGGTTAAATTGATATACCCATTCAATCAAAGCATTTTATCAAATAAATCAATAAAATACATGTTTATTGATGATTTGATAAATGATTATGAAGAATTGCCTCTTAACAACAAAGACAGGCTTACATTAATGTTGCCTTTTACTGCCTTTAATTATCCAAAGTGTTTTACAAGCAAAGATACTTCTGAGTTGTAGCCACTGATGTAACTTATGACAACACACACATTATATACAGAAAGCCCCAACAAGATATAATGACCAAATAACCCGTTTTTGTCATGCATGATGGATTCAAATTGGACCAATAAGAACTTTGGGGTGGCACGGTGGGGCAGCGGTAAATTTGCTGCTTTACAGCGCCAGAGACCCGGGTTCGATCCTGACTACGGGTGCTGTCGGTTCGGAGTTTGTACGTTCTCCCTGTGACCTGCGTGGGTTTTCTCCGGGTGCTCCGGTTTCCTCCCACACTCCAAAGACGTACAGGTTTGTCGGTTAATTGGCTTTGGTAACATTGTAAATTGTTCCCAGTGTGTGTGGGATAGTGTTAATGTGTGTAGGATAGTGTCAATGCGGACCAGGTGGGCCGAAGGGCCTGTTTCCGGCGCTGTATCTCTAAACTAAACTAAAAAAACGTTGTTTTTCTTCAAAATATTGTTGGATTCTCCAGAGGGAGCAGATGGGGCTTCACCTTTAGAAACTTTTAGGTTTATTATTGTCACGTGCAGTGAAAAGCTTTGTTTTGCATGCTAGCCAAACAACTTAGATAATGCCATACATAAACACAATCGTCAGACTGAAGAACAATAGATACAGTAAGGGGGAAAATAGAGTGTGGGGAATATGGTTATCAGCATTGTGGTACATCAGCCCCACAGACAAAGTCCAGTGAGTACAATGAAGCAAAGGGGAATCGCACAGTACCCTAACTTATGGAAGGGGAGCGCAGGAGGATGAGGGGTGATCTTGTGGAGGTGTATAAAAATCATGAAGGGGAATAGATCGGATGGACGCACAGAGTCTCTTGCCCAGAGGAGGGGAATCGAGAACCAGTGGACATAGGTTTCAAGTGAAAGGGAAAAGATTTAATAGGAATCTGAGGGGTAAACTTTTCCACACAGAGGGTGGTGGGTGTATGGAACAAGCTGCCAGAGGAGGTGGTTGAGGCAGGGACTATCGCAACGCCTAAGAAATACTTAGGCAGGTACATGGATAGGACAGGTTTAGAGGGATATGGGCCAAACGCAGGCAGGTGGGACTAGTGTAGCTGGGACATGTTGGCCGGTGGGGCAATTTGGGCCAAAGGTTTTTTTTCCACACTGTATGACTCTATGCCCATTCAGAAGCCTGATATAAGAGGGGAAGAAGCTATTCCTGAGTCTGGTGGTGTGAGCTTTCAAGCTTCTGTACTTTCTGCCGGACAGGAGAAGGGAAAAGAAGGAATGACCTGGGTGACATCTCTAATTATGTTGACTGCTTTGTCGAGGTAATGCGAAGTGTACTTGGAGTCAATGGTGGAGAGTCGGGTCCCTGCCATGGACTACATCTACAACTCTCTGCAATTTTGGGGGGTCTTTGAAAGATCTGTTCCCAAACCAAGTTGTGATGCAATCTGCCAGTATGCTTTCTGGGGTGCATTTATAGACGTTTGTAAGAGTCATCGCGACATGTCAACTTTCCTCCGTCTCTTCGGGAAGTAGAGACGTTGGTTTGCCTCTCTGCTTCACATCAATGTGGTTGGTCCATGGCAGATGGTAAAATTATTGCAAGGAACTTGAAGCTCCCATCAATTTACACTTCCGCACCATTGATTCTTAGTTTAGTTTAGAGATACAGCGCGGAAACAGGCCCAAACTAACAGTCTAGGTTTTTGCACTGAACTCTCTGGATCAGGGTTGGAATTTACTGACTGAGAAGCAACAGTGATACCAGCTGAACTACAACCAGCAACCATAGCACAAAGAGCCACATGGAACGACAGGCCATCTCCATGTTACAGCCGTTCGAGTTACTGAAATTCACAAATCACTTCCCAAAAATTTGAGACACGGAATCGAATACCAGAAAAAATACATGAATTAATTTATGTGAAAAAAACATAAATTAACATAGGTGAAAAATACATAAATCAGGGCGATATGGTGGTGCAGCGGTAGAGTTGGCTGCCTTACAGCGCCAGAGACCCGGGTTTGATCCTGACTACGGGCGCTGTCTGTGCAGAGTTTGTACGTTCTCCCCGTGACCTGCGTGGGTTTTCTTCGAGATCTTCGGTTTCCGCCAACACTCCAAAGATGTTCAGGTTTGTAGGGTTAATTGGCTTGGTACAAATGTAAGTTGTCCCTAGTGTGTGTAGGATAGTGTCAGTGTGCGAGGATCGCTGGTCGGTGCAGACCCGATGGGCCGAAGGGCCTGTTTCCGCGCTGTCTCTAAACTAAAAGCAATTGGATGATTCTTGACGCATATGTGCAGACGGCGGATTTTGGGGACAGGTTAAACCGCGATACGGCCTGTTTTATAAGAGTGCAACACTCACTCCCATCCCGTCCACTCACCCCCACCCCCAGCGACACTGGGGTTACCCTCACCCTACGCCGCTGACACTGCGCTACGAGCCAACTACCTGAATCAGTGTTGCTAATGTCCTCCGCTCATGCGCTGTTCAAAACCAACGGATCTAACAGAACGACATCAGCACGTTCCATTCAATTATAGGCATCCCGTGGCGCTGTTTACAGAACATTTATTTGGCAGCTGTACTTGTGTGGGATTCTGAATCCTTTAAGAATCTGAGCAGTGAACTGCTCTGAGAAATATTAAAGGGAAGAGCTGTTCCTGAACCAAGCTGTGATGCATCCTGACAGTATGCTCTTTGTGGTGCATCTGTAGAAGTCTGTAAGTCACTGGAGACATGTCGAATTTCCGCAACATCCTCGGAAAGTAGCAGTGTTGGTACACGCAGCAAGCAGGGTTCAAAGCCAAGCTAAAAAAGAGATATATGTGGGGGCATCGGAATGCATGTAAGTAGAAGAAGCCTGATAAGAACCCGGGGGGCGAGCTTTTCATTCAGAGAGTGGTGGGCATATGGAACGAGCTGCCACAGGAGATAGCTGGGGAAGGTACATCAACAACATCTAAAAGCCACTTGGATAGGAAAGGTTTAGGGAGGTATGGACGCAGGCAAATCTTGGCCAGCACGGCTTGAATGTGTTGAGCTGAAGGGCCTGTTTCCATGCTGTTAAGTAAGTAAGTAAGTAAGTTTATTGGCCAAGTATTCACATACAAGGAATTTGCCTTGGTGCTCCGCCCACAAGGAACAACATGACATACAGTGACAGTTACGAATGACTCAGAAAACACCAAACATTAATAATAATAAAACATTAATGGTAAACACCATTCCGCCATCCAGCACACTCCACCATTCGTTAGATTTTGGCCGATTATCTCCACCTCAGCATTGCTTTCCTGCACTGATCCCACATCCCATGATTCCCTTTCCCATCGTTCCTCTCCCCCCCCCCCCCTTTCAATCCCATCTCTCTATCTCCTCTCACGATCCTCTAAGGCTTTGCTATTTCCTGCCTTCGAGACACAACAGAAGTAGTTATTCTGTATTACAGGGCAATTTCACGTCGAGAGTTAGCACAAACACGTATCATTATTGTTTTGACATTGAAGACAATATAAAAAGGAACATATGCCTGGAAATTCGTTCTGAGTCAGTAGTGCTAAATGTGCTGCAAAGATTTCATTACAATGGATTTTGAAAGCACAGTACAACACAGGGAGGCTACCATATATCATGCTGATCACCACATACTGTAGACTGCCCTCACTGCTGCTGATTTCCTGCAGAAGATTTCAGTAAATTAGCTTCTTGGTTGTCAATGTAGGTTATAAACTAGCAGATTGAATCTTTTTCTTGCTCAGATAAGGAAGTAGAAAGAAGGGCAGTATCTCCCGTGAGCTGAGATTTAATAAAGGAGTTCTTTCTTTGACATATAGTTCCCCTTCAGGTCAACTAAATATTGGACCAAAAAGACACCCGAATTCTTTACCGATATCGTCGATTTGCAGAACTGGTCAGCGATGCAAAATCATTCAGCTGCACGTTTAGAAATGTAGCAGCAACAGCAAACTCCATTATATTGATATTCTATCTATCCAATGTGACCATGATTCGTTTCCATTAACGATTCTCATATCTGTCCAATGCACACTATCACCCTTTAAAACATATCAGATATAATTAGAATAAATCCCTTTTGTTCTGTTTCGATTTTTCAGGTGTACTCTTTGCAAAAAAAAGATTTCAATCTGACTTAATTCAAGATGAATATAGATATATAGATACATAGAAAATAGGTGCAGGAGTAGGCCATTCGGCCCTTCGAGCCTGCACCGCCATTCAATATGATCATGGCTGATCATCCAACTCAGTATCCCGTACCTGCCTTCTCTCCATACCCCCTGATCCCTTTAGCCACAAGGGCCACATCTAACTCCCTCTTAAATATAGCCAATGAACTGGCCTCAACTACCCTCTGTGGCAGAGAGTTCCAGAGATTCACCACTCTCTGTGTGAAAAAGTTTTTCCTCATCTCGGTCTTAAAGGATTTCCCCCTTATCCTTAAGCTGTGACCCCTTGTCCTGGACTTCCCCAACATCGGGAACAATCTTCCTGCATCTAGCCTGTCCAACCCCATAAGAATTTTGTACGTTTCTATAAGATCCCCTCTCAATCTCCTAAATTCTAGCGAGTATAAGCCAAGTCTATCCAGTCTTTCTTCATATGAAAGTCCTGACATCCCAGGAATCAGTCTGGTGAACCTTCTCTGCACTCCCTCTATGGCTATAATGTCCTTCATCAGATTTGGAGACCAAAACTGTACGCAATACTCCAGGTGTGGTCTCACCAAGACCCTGTACAACTGCAGTAGAACCTCCCTGCTCCTATACTCAAATCCTCTTGCTATGAAGGCCAACATACCATTCGCTTTCTTCATTGCCTGCTGCACCTGCATGCCTACTTTCAATGACTGGTGTACCATGACACCCAGGTCTCGCTGCATCTCCCCATTTCCTAATCGGCCACCATTTAGATAATAGTCTGTCTTCCCGTTTTTGCCACCAAAGTGGATAACCTCACATTTATCCACATTATACTGCATCTGCCAAACATTTGCCCACTCACCCAGCCTATCCAAGTCACCTTGCAGTCTCCTAGCATCCTCCTCACAGCTAACACTGCCCCCCAGCTTAGTGTCATCCGCAAACTTGGAGATGTTGCTTTCAATTCCCTCGTCCAGATCATTAATATAAATTGTAAATAGCTGGGGTCCCAGCACTGAGCCTTGCGGTACCCCACTAGTCACTGCCTGCCATTGTGAAAAGGACCCGTTTACTCCTACTCTTTGCTTCCTGTTTGCCAGCCAGTTCTCTATCCACATCAATACTGAACCCCCAATACGGTGTGATTTAAGTTTGTATCCTAATCTCTTATGTGGTACCTTGTCGAAAGCCTTCTGAAAGTCCAGATACAACACATCCACTGGTTCTCCCCTATCCACTCTACTAGTTACATCCTCGAAAAATTCTATAAGATTCGTCAGACACGATTTACCTTTCGTAAATCCATGCTGACTTTGTCCAATGATTTCACCACTTTCCAAATGTGCTGCTATCCCATCTTTAATAACTGACTCTAGCAGTTTCCCCACTACCGATGTTAGACTAACTGGTCTGTAATTCCCTGTTTTCTTTCTCCCTCCCTTCTTAAAAAGTGGGGTTACATTTGCTACCCTCCAATCCCCAGGAACTACTCCAGAATCTAAAGAGTTTTGAAAAATTATCACTAATCCATCCACTATTTCTGGAGCTACTTCCTTAAGTACTCTGGGATGCAGCCTATCTGGCCCTGGTGATTTATCGGCCTTTAATCCATTCAATTTACCCAACACCACTTCCCGACTAACCTGGATTTCACTCAGTTCCTCCATCTCCTTTGACCCGCGGCCCCCTGCTATTTCCGGCAGATTATTTATGTCTTCCTTAGTGAAGACGGAACCAAAGTAGTTATTCAATTGGTCCGCCATATCCTTGTTCCCCATGATCAATTCACCTGTTTCTGACTGCAAGGGACCTACATTTGTTTTAACTAATCTCTTTCTCTTCACATATCTATAAAAACTTTTGCAGTCAGTTTTTATGTTCCCTGCCAGTTTCCTTTCATAATCTATTTTCCCTTTCCTAATTAAGCCCTTTGTCCTCCTCTGCTGGTCTCTGAATTTCTCCCAGTCCTCTGGTATGCTGCTTTTTCTGGCTAATTTGTACACATCATCTTTTGCTTTGATACTATCCCTGATTTCCCTTGTTATCCACGGATGCACTACCTTCCCTGATTTATTCTTTTGCCAAACTGGGATGAACATTTTTTGTAGTTCATCCATGCAGTCTTTAAATGCCTTCCATTGCATATCCACCGTCAACCCTTTTAGAACTAATTGCCAGTCAATCTTGGCCAATTCACGTCTCATACCCTCAAAGTTACCTTTCTTTAAGTTCAGAACCGTTGTTTCTGAATTAACAATGTCACTCTCCATCCTAATGAAGAACTCAACCATATTATGGTCACTCTTGCCCAAGGGGGCACGCACAACAAGTCTGCTAACTAACCCTTCCTCATTACTCAATACCCAGAATAGAATAGATTCATTGAGACTCATAGAGTTGTATGGGACAGAAACAGGCCCTTCTGCCCACCATGTCCACACTGATCTTTTTGCCCATCTACACTCATCCCATTTGCTTGCATTAGCACAATATTCTTCAATGCCTTGCTAATTTATGTACCTGTCCAAATGTTTCGTAAACATAGCGATTGTATCTATTAGACGTTTTTTAGAGATACACACCGCAGCAGCAGGCCCTTCGGCCCACCGAGTCTGCGCCGACTAGTGGTCACCCTATACACACTAAAGGGCCTGTCCCACTCGGCCGTCATTTACGCGACAGGCCGGTAGTGACTGACGCCCGACAGTCGCGCGACGGTCGCGCGCGTCATCATGCGTCCGCACAGCCGTCTGGAGTGCGTGACGTCATTTGAATACCCAGGTTATGATATTTATGGTAATTTTCTAAAATGTTCCAGTTTCTCGAGTGGTGCTAGCAATTGGAAAACTGCAGATGTAATGTCCCTATTCAAAAAAAGAGGTGAATGAAAAGTAGCAAGCTGCAGACCAAATTAATCTGTAGGAAGGAACTGCAGATGCTGGTTTAAATTGAAGATAGACACAAAATGCTGGAGTAACTCAGCGGGACCGGCAGCATCTCTGGAGAGAAGGAATGGATGACTCTTCAGTCTGAAGAAGGGTCTCGACCCGAAATGTCACCCTGTCCTGGGCCTGTCCCACTTGGCCATCATTTACGCGACAGGCCGGTGGCGCGTGAAGATTTCGTGCAGCACGAAATCCTTGCGCGCTGCGCGATACCACGCGCAACTCCACACCACTCCATGCGCCCGTCCCGCGCTACCCACACGCTACCAGGTTGCGTGAATGGAGCACAAATGATGGCCAAGTGGGACAGGTCCTTAACCCTTTCTCACACACACTAGAGACAATTTTTACCAAAGCCAATTTACCTACAAACCTGCAGGTCTTTGGAATGTGGGAAGAACCCGGAGAAAACCCACGCAGGTCACGGTGAGAACGCACAAACTCCGTAGTCAGGATTGAACCCGGGTCTCTGGCGCTGTAAGGCAGCAACTCGACTGCTGCGACACCGTGCCACCCAGTATCTGACGCCACCATCTCCTCTGGCAGCAAATTCCAGATATCCTCGGTGTAAAAATAAAATCCTTTCAACCCCTCGTTAAACCTTCTTCATCGCATCTAAAACCTATTTCTTCGTGTTTCAGATACTACTACCACAGGAAAAAGGTTCTGACTATTCGATCTCCTCTTCGGTGGAAGCATTAGCAAAATATTATTAATCTGCAAAATGTACAGGTCACTAAAGGTTCTGGATCAGGATTAGAACTTTCTGACTCAAAAGGAACGGCTCTTTATCTGCCTTGTTGAGTGTAGGAATGACAGGTGAAATAACCCAATAAATAGCAACTTTAAGCAATTTTCTGGAAGGAAGACAACAAAAATAATAGAATAAACACCCTACACTAGGTGCCTTCCCATTTTTCGTTGAAAGTAGCAAAGTTGATATCAATAAACATGTGGATGATCTGTTCAGTAGCCACGCTAATCACGTTAAACTTCTGAGCTGAGATTGGAATAATTTTTTACCTGTCACCTGTAGTGTGACTTGTAAGAATCCGCTCAAACATGACTTCAGGTTGAAGTGTTACGTAAACCAGATGAGGATGTCAAAATGTTGAAGAAACCAATTTGGTTCAGGGCCTCCAGGTTCAGGAACAACCCCCATCCCCAACACCCAACATCGGGGCCTCCAGGGTTCAGGAACAACCCCCATCCCCAACACCCAACATCAGGGCCTCCAGGTTCAGGAACAACCCCCATCCCCAACACCCAACATCGGGGCCTCCAGGTTCAGGAACAACCCCCATCCCCAACACCCAACATCAGGGCCTCCAGGTTCAGGAACAACCCCCATCCCCAACACCCAACATCGGGGCCTCCAGGTTCAGGAACATCCCCCATCCCCAACACCCAACATCAGGGCCTCCAGGTTCAGGAACAACCCCCATCCCCAACACCCAACATCAGGGCCTCCAGGTTCAGGAACAACCCCCATCCCCAACACCCAACATCAGGGCCTCCAGGTTCAGGAACAACCCCCATCCCCAACACCCAACATCAGGGCCTCCAGGTTCAGGAACAACCCCCATCCCCAACACCCAACATCAGGGCCTCCAGGTTCAGGAACAACCCCATCCCCAACACCCAACATCAGGGCCTCCAGGTTCAGGAACAACCCCCATCCCCAACACCCAACATCAGGGCCTCCAGGTCAGGAACAACCCCCATCCCCAACACCCAACATCAGGGCCTCCAGGTTCAGGAACAACCCCCATCCCAACACCCAACAGCTTGGACTTGTAGTTTGAACACTGCAAAGAACAACTAAACTTCGAACTATGAACTGCCTTTGTTGCAAAAAGGGACTTTGGGCTTTTTGTCTTGCTTTCCACTATATTGGTTTTTGGGAAGATAGACACAAAACGCTGGAGTAACTCAGCGGATCAGGCAGCATCTCTGGAGAGAAGGAATGAAGAAGGTCTGAGAAGGGTCTCAAACCCAAATGCCACCCATTCCTTCTCTCCAGAGATGCTGCCTGCCCCGCCTGAGTTACTCCAGCTTTTGTGTCTATCTTCAGTTTAAACAGCACTGCAGTTCCTTCCTACACAATTGTTTTTTTTAATATATTGAACATATTTTTGTTCATTTCTTATATTTTCTTTTGAGTACTGTGTGTACAACCTGGTGGGCTGCTGCGAGTAGAATGTCATTGTCATTTGGCACATGCAACAATTAAACTCTCTTGCCAGTTACATATATATGTTTATTTAATCATGAAATACAAAGTACAATCTGTACAAGATTGTAGTAATAGTTATAAATAACATTTAAAAGATGAATGTAATGATAATAGGACATGTATGTCTCTCAGTCTACTCTCTACTAAGCTGGGCAATTTCCTTATTTTTAAGTGTTACTAGACCAAGTGCAGACCCGTTGGGTCTGTTTCCCCAATGCGCGTTTGCGGGGGGGGTGCTGCGCGTCACACTAACCCCCCCCCCCCCCCCGTTGGGTCTGTTCCTCCAAAGCACGGTTGCGGGGTGGGAATCTGGCACCAACAAAACACACACACTCATCACACCCCCTTGATATTATCTTAATTTTATTAATTGGCTTCTTTTATCCCATCTCCCCCCTATCCACTGACGAATAGCCCTCACCTCTCAGGTGCGTCATTCATTCTGCTTTTCACTCAGAGGCTGGAGGTTGTTTTGGTGATTGTATCTTGTTCAGTTAGCACTTTGAATCTTCTTATCTCCCCACAGACAAGGTTGCACTGACAGATTACGTTGAACTATCGGTTGACAATACTTCTTGATTGAGTAAAATGTCTCCGCGACCTGCACCGGGCGGCAAAACCACCAACGTGACCTTTTGTACATGAACCGTCTTTGTGGGAACTGATTCAAACAATGATCCGCGTGGAAAGGATAATAGAATCATCCATAACATTCATCTCGTTCAATAAAAGTTTTCAAATGTATCTGTTTCCAATGCACAGGTTCCTCATGGAAAAGAAGCGGTTCCATTTGCCACATGAAATCTGTGAAGGCTGAGATCCAACCGAAAACTTGTGGGCTTATGAATAGATGGTAAATGGTGAGTGGAAAGGGAACTGAGCACCCAAACAAATAGGTCTCCATGACATGGGCAGGTTTCTCAGCACTCTCAAAACCATCTCTGGGAGAATGGGGTTAAGAGGGAAGGATAGATCAGCCATGATTAAATGGCAGAGTAGATGTGATGGGCCGAATGGCCTAATTCTGCTCCTATTACTTATGAACAGATAGCCCAGGTACCCAAAAGCCCAGTCCGCTGAGAGCCAAGAACCAAAGAAAGTTTATCAAGGGATAGAGACACTTAATGCTAACTGAAAGGAACTCTCCAATTATATCTCCATAATAAATCAGTTTATAGGCAATAGACAATAGGTGCAGGAGTGGGCCATTCAGCCCTTCGAGCCACCATTTAATGTGATCATGCCTGATCATCCACAATCAGTACTCTGTTCCTGCCTTCTCGCCATATCCCCCGACTCCGCTATCTTTAAGAGCTCTATCTAACTCTCTCTTGAAAGCATCCAGAGAATTGGCCTCCATTGCCTTCTGAAGCAGAGAATTCCACAGATTCACAACTGTCTGGGTGAAAGTTTAGTTTAGTTTATTATTGTCACGTGGATGTGGAGAGGATGTATCCACAAGTGGGAGAGTCTAGGACTAGAAGACATAGACTCAGAATTAAAGGACGTTCTTTTAGGAAGGAGATGAAGAGGAATTTCTTTAGTCAGAGGGTGGTGAATCTGTGGAATTCTTTGCCACAGAAGGCTGTGGAGGCCAAGTCAGTGGATATATTTAAGGCAAACATAGATAGATAGATTCTTGATTATCACCATAGAACCAGTTTAGTTTAGAAATGCAGCATGGAAACAGCGATCGTACAAACCCTGTACAGACAGCACCTAATCAGGAGCGAACCTGGGCCTCTGCTGTTAATGCATGACCTTATATTGTAATTAATTTATTGTAATTAATTTATTAGCCAAGTATGTAAACATACAAGGAATTTGATTTGCCAACAGTCATACAAAAAGCAATAAGATACATAACCACAGAAAATTAAATCATAGACTTAAACAGCCCACCACAACGGCGTGTGAGAATCCCCAGGGCACACAGCATAAGCAGAGACCCACAGCCATCAGTTCAATGTCTGGGTCATACACACGCTCCTTCACCGTGATGTGGCCAGAGTTGCACCGACTGCTGTCACTCTCTCTGCAGTCCCTGTCCTCCCGAACAGTCAGAAAGCCGTCCACACTCGCACCAGACTGCGGGATGTCCTCATGGAGCCATGTCCCCGCAAAACACCGAGATCACTGCACTCACAGCACTCCCCTCCGAGTCCTCACCAGTGCAGGCAGCATGTCCATCTGGTTTTTTGGCGACCTCACATTCCCCACTGTGATGGAAGGCAATAACTTATACCTCTTTCCTCCTTTTCTCCCGCGGTCGGGGCAAACGAGACTTCTGCAGTCGGGCGATCAAAGCTCCCGCTGTTGGCGATCGAAGCCCCAGCATCGGGCGGTCGAAGCTTCCGCGATCGGGGCGGTCGAAGCTGCTGCAGTTGGAGCTAGTTCTTCATGATGTAGAAGGTTGTTAGGTCCCTCAAGTCCATGCCAGCTCCCGGTGAATTCCCATCTGTCCCATTCCTCGTAACCTATTCTCTTTCAGATGCCAATTAATTATGACCTTGGGAAGATACAAGATCACAGATGCCTGGAATCTTGAGCATATGCTGGAGGAACTCAGTGGGTCAGGCAGCATCTGTGGAGGAACGCTTAGATGATGTTTTGGGTAGATTTTTTGTTGTTGTTTAGTTTAGTTTAGAGATACAGCACAGAAACAGGCCCTTCGGCCCACAAAGTCCACACTGAGCAGTGATCCCGCACCATCCCACCGCAACTAGGGACAATATACATTCATACCAAGCTAATTAACCTACAAACCTGTACGCAGTGGCGGACCTGAAGCTTGAACTGTTATGGGGGCCCCTTCGCAACCAGCAACGAGGTCTGAGTAACCACAGTTATCTTCTTCAATGGGGTTGTTCCACGACAGACCACCACAAATTTTAATTTGTCATAAATGTTAATAGTGTTTTAAATTATTTATAATTATTTTATATAAAATATATTTAGAATGAAACATCCTTATTTAGAACGTTTTTTCGTTTACGGCTAGCCTACATGAAACTTTAATAACCTTTAAATTTTTATTTTAACTATTATTTTGTATTGAATTACACTATATTATTAATAAACATATTTGTTTAAACCCCTTCTCATACAGTAGACCTACAATTTTTAAGCAATGTGAACTACGCATGTTATTCACCTCCAGAAAAAAAGTAGGAAGTATTGGCCGTGGGTCAAGGACGCTGGTTAGGCCCCTGGCGGGGTCCAGGGGCAGTGCCCCAGTGGGGGTTCAGGGGACAACACCCCCTGAAGCTCCTGCATTTTCAATAAATTGAAAGTGATTCCCAAGCTTTCTGCTGGTGGTTTACATAACAGAAGCTTAGAATTTTTCTAACACATAATCAGTAAAATAACCCCCAAAAGATATATATTTCATGAAAATAATAATAATAATAATAATAATAATAATAATAATCATTTTATTTACTGGCGCCTTTCTAAAACCCAAGGACACCTTACAAGGCATAGAATCACAAAAAATACAAAACACATAATCAGAATAAATTAAATATAAAAACACCACAGTACACAAAATCAAGGACAGAATTCAATTTCAAGAGCACCAAAAGAAAATAAGAAACACAATTTGAGGAGAGAGCAGCGCGGACCAATTCGCGCCAGCGTCCACTCTCCCCTCCGACCGCCATCTTGTACACAGACTGACAGGCACAGCACACAAAATCATCCCCCCACAATGACCACCACTGTGGGGGAAGGCACAATGTCCAGTCCCCAACCCAGTTCTCCCCAGAGTCAGGCCCATCGAGGCCACCACAGTTGCCTCTACGGAGGCCCGATGTTCCTGGCCGTCGGGAGAGTCCTCGGAGCGGTTGGAACGGCCGGTTTCCCGACGGAGTCGATGGCACCTGAAGCCGACAGGGCCGCGCCGATTTGGAGCCACGAGGCTCCCGATGTTGGAGTCGGCGCCGCCGCCCGCAGCTGGTCGCTCCGCAGTCCTGCAGCCCGAGGTGTTGGTGTCGGCGGTCAGCGCGTCGTTCCAGCGCAGCGACCCAGGCAAGGCATCGCCCGCTACGCTCCCCGATAGCGCTCCAGCACTGTGCCGCCACCGAAGCTGAAGGTGCTGGGCGGTCCCCGTCAGGAAACGGCGCTCCATGCCCGCTGGTAGGCCACGAGGACGGGTCGACGAGGCAGCCTGGAGAAAAAGCTGCCTCACCGACCAGGTAGGGACCTAGGAATAGTTTTCCCCTTACCCCCCACATTAAAAGTCAAAACCCCCAAACAAACAAAGAAATTAGAAACACTAAAACAAAAGAAAGAGTGAATTTGACGGACGGCTGCTGTTTAGCAGCCGTTCCTCCAAGATGGCAGCTCCTCCTACGATAGACAATATACAATAGACAATAGGTGCAGGAGTAGGCCATTCGGCCCTTCGAGCCAGCACCGCCATTTACTGTGATCATGGCTGATAATCCACAATCAGTACCCCATTCCTGCCTTCTCCCCATATCCCCTCACTGTGCTTTCTTTAAGAGCTCTATCTATCTCTCTCTTGAAAGCCTCCAGAAAATTGGCCTCCACTGCCTTCTGAGGTAGAGAATTCCACAGATTCACAACTCTCCGTATGAAAAAGTATTTCCTCATCTCTGTTCTAAATGGCTTACTCCTTATTCTTAAACTGAGGCGTTAAAGAAGGAACTGCAGATGCTGGAAAATCGAAGGTACACAAAATGCTGGAGAAACTCAGCGGGTGCAGCAGCATCTATGGAGCGAAGGAAATAGGCAACGTTCAGGCCGAAACCCTTCTTCAGTCTGAATGGGGTTTAAAAAGGGTTTCGGCCCGAAACGTTGCCTATTTCCTTCGCTCCATAGATGCTGCTGCACCCGCTGAGTTTCTCCAGCATTTCTGTGTACCTTCTTAAACTGAGGCCCCTGGTTCTGGACTTTCCCAGCATTGGAAACATGTTTCCTGCCTCTAACGTGTCCAAACCCTTAATAATCTTATATGTTTCAATAAATGGCCTCATACAGCTAAAAAAGTCTTTACAAAAAATATGTTACCTGAAATGCCTCTTTGCCTAGCACTGAGATGAGAAAAAACTTTTTCACCCAGAGTTGTGAATTTGTGGAATTCTCTGCCACAGAAGGCAGTGGTCTCGTCTCCTTCAGCAGCACCTCGGTCTCCCTTCCTGAGCTCCCTTCTCCTCACCTACGCTCACTTCCCTCACCTACACACCTACACCTCGACTAAACCCCTCGCCTCGATGATATCTCACTACCAAACTTCTCCTCACATCTAAACCTCGCCTCGACTAAACCGTACCTCACTGAACCTCGCCCCTCAAATAAACCTCACACCTCACCTCACACCTTAAAACTCCTGTCTCACGGTGCGAGCTGACTCACGAGGTACCCCGAGCTTAAAACAAATTTAACTTGTGGTAATCACGTACGATTAACGTAGCGGGAACGTCGGAACTCGTGGACGCAACTTAGCGACTCGTGGCACTAACGCCAGGTAACCGTGAAACTTGTTAACTCTTAAAAAATTCAAACATGTTTAAACTTTTCCACGAGTAAAATGTACTCTTGATGTTAAAATTTGAAACATTTAAACACGTTGTAAGAACATAGTGGCCCTGCGTTTACTTTAGTGACTCGTGAGTCTACCATGGGAACTCTTTAACTCAGCGGGCAGGCAGCATCTCTGGAGAGAAGGAATGGGTGATGGGATGACATTTCCAAATTGGTGGGGAGTGGGGGGTTGGAGGAGGGAGGGAGGGGGTGGAGGAGAGAGGGTGGAGAGTGGAGGGAGAGGAGGGGGAGACAGATGGGGGGTGTCTTCATTCACTAGCGGCTGGTGCCTGTCACTGAAACAGGCAGGTGAGAATTCACATCCACCTTGTGTGTGTGTGTGTCTCTCTCTCCCTCCTCTCACACAGGCTGAGAGACTCTGCCTCTGTGAGTGTATGTCTCTTTCTCCCCCTCCCACACACAGTAAGACCGAGGTAAGTCCATCTGTGTAAGTCCATCTGTGTCTCCCACATACACAGTAAAACTCTGCTTTGTGTGTATACACGTCTCTCCCCATTTCTCTCTTTCTCCCCCCCCCCACCTCTCTCTTTCTCCCCCCCCCCCCCCCACCTCTCTCTTTCTCCCCCACACACAATAAGACCGATGTATTCTGCTTAGTCTCTCCCTTCCTCCCCACACACACAGATAGACCGAGGTCCTGTGCGCTCTTTCTCTCTCCCCCACAGTCACGCCGAAGTACACCACACTGCCTCTGTGCCTCTCTCTCTCTGTCTCTCTCCCTTCATACACAGTCAGAGGTCCACACTGTCTCTGTGTCTCTCTCTCCCTACACACACACACAGACTGAGGTACACACTGCCCGTTGTGTGTGTGTGTCTGCCTCTGTCTCTCTCTCCCACACACACAGTTAAAGGTACTCCACGCTGCCTGTGTGTGTGTGTGTGTGTCCCTCTCTCTCTGTCCCACTCCCCACACCCACACACAGTCAGGCAGTCAGAGGAACTCCACACTGTGTGTGTGTGTGTGTGTGTGTGCGCCTCTGTCTCTCCCTATCACAGTCAGAGTGAGATACTCCCCCCGCAGTCTCTCCGCGGGCTCTCCCCAGGCAGCGGCGCATCTGCCTCCCTCAGGCTGCCCAGGCAGTCAGACACGACTCCAGTGGAGGGCTCCATGCACAGCTCCTGCCGGCCGGCTGGGAGCGGCGACGGAGGACAGGGAGAAGTTGGCCACCAGCGGGGCAGTCTTGGCTCTCCATGCAGTCCGAGTCTCGCTGGATCCTCGTAATCCTCTGCCTCTGTGAAATGGGTGAGTTTAACCTGACCCCCCCCCCCCCCCCCCACCCTCCTCCACTCACTCACGCCTGGGCACCAAAGCAGCTCAGGAGGCGAACCCTGAGCTCCGTCTCCCAACAATCTGATGTGCGCATCCGTGCACATTCAAATATTTCATCTCCAGTCTCCCCGCAGTGTGTAGGCCTGTCAGTAACTTCAATTAAAATATAGCAAACCTCCGCCTGCTGGTCTTCTAACTAC
>CM075978.1:5719165-5756998 GCA_038087875.1 Malacoraja senta
TGCGCATCCGTGCACATTCAAATATTTCATCTCCAGTCTCCCCGCAGTGTGTAGGCCTGGCAGTAAATTCAATTAAAATATAGCAAACCTCCGCCTGCTGGTCTTCTAACTACGTGATGTGTGTTTCAAACAAATCTTCAGTATAACTGCTCTGGCACTGGACGGTGCGCATTTTCCCTTTGTAGGTCACATCAATAGATGCGGCCGCGCTGAATTCTATCTTTAACTCAAAGCCGCAGGATGGAGATGTTGCTTATTAAAACAGATCTTCATTGAAGGTTGGCTCAAGAGTAACTCGGGAAAGGAACTTGTTAACTCGGGAGACGAACTTGGAACATCGCAGAAATGACCGTTAACGGCAAACTTGAGTCATACCCGTGGGAACTCGGTTAAACTCTTGATCATACACTTGGAATCTCGTGCACAACCACGAGTCTTTCGCTCGGGGTACCTCGTGGGTCAACACGCACCGTGAGACAGGGCTTTAACCCCACCTCAACTTAACTAAACCTCCCACCTCACGACTAAACCTCTAATTATAGCCCCCCCCCCCCGGGTCTCTGGCGCAGTAACTCTACCGCTGCGCCACCGTGCCGCCCCAAGGCAAAGAGTGATGTGAAGACAAGCTCTAGTTTTGCTGTCACTTTGGAGGTGTTAGGCTCCATCCAGCCAGCCTCAAGCGAGCGGAACGGCTCCAACCAGGGAGGCGGGACCGAGCGCGGAGAGTGGCGCTGGCGCATTGCCTGAGAGAGCCAGTGGGAGGGGAGGGGCGCACACGCTCTGACGTCGGGCCCGAGCACCGCCCCCCCTGGCGGACACAGCCCTCCCCACGGGAGTGGGAAAGAGGTGGCGATTAGTCGAGGCGGGGATCATGTGTGGGGTGGGAGGGTAGATGTGACCTTGTTGGCCGGTGTGGGCGAGTTGGGCCAAAGGGCCTGTTTCCACACTGTATCACTCTGTGGCCGTTCAGAAGCCTGATAACAGAGGGGAAGAAGCTGTTCCTGAGTCTGGTGGTGTGAGCTTTCAAGTTTCTGTACATTCTGCGGACGGAAGCTGGGAGAAGAAGGAATGACCTGGGTGACATCTTTGATTATGTTGACTGCCTTACCGAGGCAACGCAAAGTGCATTTGGAGTCAATGGTGGGGAGTCCAGTCCGTGCGATGAACTGGACTACATCTCTATGACTAAAGACAACCTTCCTAGTGCATGGTGACCAGAACTACATACAATACTATTGATGCTGCCTCACCCGCTGAGTTTCTCCAGCATTTTTGTCTACAATTCTACAAATGTGGTTTCACTAACATCTTGTACAGCTGTTAGACTGAATGGACTGGAGGTAGAGCAAAAGCAAAGACTGTTGCATGAACTTAGGTTCTTTTACAGTGCATTCAGAAAGTATTCAGAACCCTTCACTTTTTCCACAATTTTTAACGTTATAGCCTTATTTTAAAATTGATTAAATTCATTTTTTTCATTATCAATCTACGCACAATACCCCAGAATGAAGAAGTGAAAACAGGTGTTTAGAAAATTTTGCAAAGAAATAACTGAAATATCACATTTACATAAGTATTCAGACCCTTTGCTATGACACTCAAAATGGGTTCATCCTGTTTCCATTGATTATCCTTGAGATGTTTCTACAACTTGATTAGAATCCACCAATGGTAAATTAAATTGATTGGACATGATTTGGAAAGGCACAATATTAGGTCCCGCAGTTGACAGTGCATGTCAGAGCAAAAACCAAGCCACGAAGACGAAGAAATTGTCCGTAGAACTCCGAGACAGGATTGTGTCGAGGCACAGATCTGGGGAAGGGTATAAAACAATTTCTGCAGCATTGCAGGTCCCGTTGAGCACAGTGGCCTCCATCATTCTTAAATGGAAGAACTTTGGAACCACCAGGACTCTATATAGAGCTGGCCTCCCGGCCAAACTGAGCAATCGGGGGAGAAGGGCCTTGGTCAGGGAGGTGACCAAGAAACCGATGGTCACTCTGACAGAGCTCCAGAGTTCCTCTGTGGAGATGGGAGAACCTTCCAGAAAGACAACTATATCTGCAGCACTCCACCATCAGGCCTTTATGGTAGAGTGGCCAGACGGAAGCCACTCAGTAAAAGGCACATGACAGCCCGCTTGGAGTTTGCCAAAAGGCATGAGAAACAGTATTCTCTGGTCTGATGAAACCAAGATTGAACTTGTTGGCCTGAATGCCAAGCGTCATGCCTGGAGGAAACTAGGCACCGCTCATCACCTGGCCAATACCATACCTACCGTGAAGCATGATGGTGGCAGCATCATGCTGTGGGGATGTTTTTCAGCAGCAGGAACTGGGAGACTAGTCAGGATCGAGGGAAAGATGTATGGAGCAAAGTACAGAGAGATCCTTGATGAAAACCTGCTCCAGAGTGTTCTGGACCTCAGACTGGGGCAGAGGTTCACCTTCCAACAGGACAACGACCCTAAGCCCACAGCCAAGACAACGCAGGAGTGGCTTTGTGACAAGTCTGTGAATGTCCTTGAGTGGCCCAGCCAGAGCCCAGACTTGAACCCGATCGAACATCTCTGTAGGGACCTGAAAATAGCTGTGCATCGACACTCTCCATCCAACCGACAGAGCTTGAGAGGATCTGCGGAGAAGAATGGGAGAAATTATCCAAATACAGGTGTACCAAGCTCGCAGCATCATACCCAAGAAGACTCGAGGATGTAATCACTGCCAAAGGTGCCTCAACAAAGTACTGAGGAAATGGTCTGAATACTTATGTAAATGTGATATTTCAGTTATTTCTTTTTAATTACTTTGCAAACATTTCTAAACACCTGTTTTCACTTTTATATTATGGGGTATTGTGTGTAGATTGATGATAAAAAAAAAAAGAATTTAATCCATTTTAGAATAACGCTGTAACGTAACAAAATGTGGAAAAGGTGAAGGGGTCTGAATATTTTCTGAATGCACTGTACATCTCCCTTTCTTGTTGAATAAAGGAGTTTAATTGCTCATTTCCAATATCATTAAATCTTCTCCAATGCTAAGGAATTTTCAAAATTAAAACCAGTGCATCAACCATTTATTTAAAAATGTTATATTGAAATCCATCAAGTCCCAGCTAAATCCCTGCCATTTAATTCCAACACTTTGCTCAGTATCTGTTTCTTGTAATTTCCCCCGAGCTCCGTCTATCCTAATTCCTTGCTTACAACATTTCTGGGATTTTACATACCCTCCCTCTAAAGTTAAGGATAATACAAAATACCTGTTTAATTCATCAGTCATCTCTTTGTTTCACATTATTAATTACACAGATACACTTCCTTTAGGGCCATCATGTTATGGAAAGATATTGTCAAGCTTGAAAGGGTTCAGAGAAAATTTACGAGGATGTTGCCAGGACTAGAGGGTGTGAGCTACAGGGAGAGGTTGAGTAGGCGGGGTCTCTATTCCTTGGAGCACAAGAGGATGAGGGTGATCTTATAGTGGTGTATAAAATCATGAGAGGAATAGATGAGGTAGATGCACAGAGTCTCTTGCCCAGAGTTGGGAATCGAGGACCAGAGGACATAGGTTCAAGGTGAAGGGAAAAGATTTAATAGGAATGTGAGGGGTAACTTTTTCACACAAAGCTGGTGGGTGAGGAATATAGTTGAGGCTGGGACTATCCCAGCATTTGGACTGGGACTATCCCAGCAGCAGTTAGACAGGTACATGGATAGGACAGTTTTGTAGGGATATGGACCAAACGCAGGCAGGTGGGGCTAGTGTTGCTGGGACATGTTGGCCGGTATGGGCAAGTTGGGCCAAAGGGCCTGTTTCCACACTGTATCACTCTATGACTATCACTTAGCTTGCTAACTTTCATTTCTTAAATACCGAAGAAACATCTTTCTATCGATTTTCAGATTTCTGGCTAGCTTTATCTCCTATTCTGCTTTTTTCCTTCATAATCAATCCTTTATCCTTTTGTTACTATGTTCTTTCTTCTGACCTGCTGCCCATCTTCATCTTGATATTTTTTCTGAGGATGGAGAGAGAATTGGAGGGGACTGATACACGGGATTTGTGTCAATTCTACACGGAGCTTGTTTTCCTGGGCATCAGTAAACTTTGACTGCCATCTACTGGATAAACAGCACGGTGGTTATAAAAAAATAAGAACACATACTTACATAGGAAGGTAGACAAAAATGCTGGAGAAACCCAGTGGGTGAGGCAGCATCTGGAGCGAAGAAATAGGTAACCCTTCTTCAGACGGAACTTATATGGGAACATTTCCCACAGACTACTTAAGTGAAGTGCAAATCTTATCATTTGTAGTGCATGGTTTTAATATTTTTTACATTCAATTTACGGAATCAAGATTGAAGATTCAAGATTGAAGATTCAAGAGAGTTTATTGTCATGTGTCCTAGCTAGGACAATGTAATTCTTGCTTTGCTTCAGCACAACAGAATATTGTGGTGTTTCACAAAGAACTGCAGATGCTGGAAAAATCTAAGGTAGACAAAAATGCTGGAGAAACTCAGCGGGTGAGGCAGCATCTATGGAGCGAAGGAATAAGGCGACGTTTCGGGTCAAGACCCTTCTTCAGACTGATGTGAGGGTGGGGGGGTGGGGGCTGGAAGTGGGATCACTGGAAAGGTTAACATTTATTGTTCCAGCCTTTCGTCTTTTCCAGCATACTCCCCCCCCCTACTCAAATCAGTCTGAAGAAGCGTCGCGACCCAAACCATTGTCTACCCGTTCCCCCCACAGCTGCTCCCCTGCCCACTGAGTTCTTCCAGCAGTTTGCGTTTTCCCTATGATTCCAACATCTGCTGTTTCTTGGGCCTCACATTCACTGTTCTTTCTTCGAGTTGGCACAGTGGCAGAGTTGCTGCCTAACAGCGCCAGACACCCGGCTTCGATCCTGACTGTGGGTGGTTATCTGTACGGAGATTGTACACTCTCCATGTGACCAAGTGGGCTTTCTCCGGGTGCTCCGGTTTCCACCCATACTCCAAAGACATGCAGGTTTGTAGGTTAATTGACTTAGTAAAATTGTAAATTGTCCCTAGTGTGTGCAATAGTGCTAGAGTACGGGGTGATTGCTGGTCGGCGCGGTCTCGGTGGGCCGAAGGGCCTGTTTCGGCGCTGTATCTCTCCAGTAAAGTCGAAAGAGTTCATGGAGAAGGTGATGGGGAAACAGCTTCTTGAATTGTTGCAGTTGATATGGTGAATTAAAGTGGAAGTCCCATTGTGCTAGGGAGTGGGCAGTTCAGATGACTTTGATCAGATGTTGATGAAATACATGACGATTTAATTACAATCCGTCTCTGTACCTTACTATCACTCGGTGAAATCCCATCTTGGGGAATCCCACACCACCCATTTTCCTTTGCTGCATTTCCAGCTTGGAACATTTATACAGACCCCAACACTAGTCTCTCTTGCCTCAGTCCTGCCAGCTCACTTACTGCTAAGCCTATGTGCCTAATAGCCCTGTCCCATGGTGCTAGTTCATTCAAGAGCTCTCCCGAGTTTGCCCAGATTCGAACTCGGAGATTTACGGTAATGGCCACTCATCGGTACTCGGGGCTCTCGTGGACATTTTTCAACATGTTGAAAAATCTTCACGAGTCTTCCCGAGCTTACCTGCCGTTAGCGAGTCTTCCCGAGTACCTGCCGTTAGCGCTAAGAGACGTCCCCGAGCTCCGACGTACCCGCTACATTCATTCTCCGTGCTTACCACGAGTTTGATTTTTTTTTAAACTTGGGAGAGCTCTTGGAATGAACTCGTACCGTGGGACAGGACTTTTAGTATATGGTCACAAGGAATAGGAGTGGAATTAGGCCATTCGGCCCATCAAGTCTATGCCATTCAGTCATGGCTGATCTATCTCTCCCTCCTAACCCCATTCTCCTGCCTTCTCCCCATAACCTCTGACACCCGTACTAATCAAGAATCTATCTATCTCTGCCTTAAATATATCCACTGACTTGTCCCCACAACCTTCTGTGGCAAAGAATTCCACAGATTCACCACCCCACCAAGTCATCTTCACAATCCAACCAAGCCTACAGGATAATTCTTACTTGCAAATGGCCAACTATTCAATCCATTTCCAGTTTGCAACAGGGCCTGGTATGGAATACACATCAATCCATTAAGCATTAAGCTTATGCTTCCCCCATTTACTGTCTACATTTCTATCAATTCCCCTCAGATGCTGCCACCACGTGTTTAAGAAGGATCTGCAGATGCTGGAAAATCGAAGGTACACAAAAATGCTGGAGAAACTCAGCGGGTGCAGCAGCGTCTATGGAGCGAAGGAGATAGGCAACGTTTCGGGCCGAAACCCTTCTTCAGTCTAAAGAAGGGTTTCGGCCCGAAACGTTGCCTGTCTCCTTCGCTCCATAGATGCTGCTGCACCTGCTGAGTTTCTCCAGCATTTTTGTGTATCTTAGATGCTGCCACCACCCCCGTTTCACCTTCACGGGGGGGTGGGGGGGGGAGATTGCCATAAATCTACCAACCTGTGCATCTTTGGGATGTGGGACTAAACAGGAGCATCCAGAAGTAACACATGCAATCACGGAGAGTGTGCAAACTCCACACAGACAGCACCGTAAACTAGATTGAACCGGATCATTGGAGCGGCGAGGCAGCAGCTCTACCAGCTGCACCACTCCAGGATTTTCTATTTAAATTCCAAAGTATCATGGCAGGCACGGGTGCAAAATAGGATTATTGATGCTGTCTCAAATAAACCTCTGTTACTTGCATGTCTCACCTACATATAGGCTACTATTGAAAGTACTCACCCAAATTGGAAATGTTAAACTGAGGTCTTGTGTCTAGGATGTAATGCAGAGGCTTTATAAGGTGCTGGTCAGGTCACATTTGAAGTATTGTGAGCAGTTTTAGGCCCCATATCTGAGGAAGGACATGCTGGCATAGATACATAGAAAATAGTTGCAGGAGGAGGCCATTCAGCCCTTTGAACCAGCACCGCCATTCATTGTGATCATGGCTGATCGTCCCCAATCAATAACCCGTGCCTGCCTTCTCCCCATATCCCCTGATTCCACTAGCCCCTAGAGGTCTATCTAACTCTTTCTTAAATCCATCCAGTGATTTGGCCTCCACTGCCCTCTGTGGCAGGGAATTCCACAAATTCACAACTCTCTGGGTGAAAAAGTTGTTTCTCACCTCAGACTTAAATGGCCTCCCCTTTATTCTAAGACTGGGGCCCTTGATAGGCATTGGAGAGGGTCCAGAGGAGGTTTATAAGATCCCAGGGATGATTGGGTTAATGTATGACGAGCGTTTGATGGCTCTGGGCGTCTACCTGCTGGGGTTTAGAAGGATGAGATGGGATCTCATTGAATCCTACCATATTATGAAAGGCCTGGATAGAGTGGATGTGGAGAGGATGTTCTCAGCAGTGGGAGTCTAGGACCAAAGTGAACAGCCTCAAAATAAAAAGATGCACCGTTAGAATGGAGATGAAGAGGAATTTCTTTAGCCAGACGGTGGTGAATCTGTGCCACACACTGTGGAGGCCAAGTCATTAGCTATTTTTAAAGCAGAGATCAATTGGTTCTTGATTAGTAAGGGCATCAAAGATTACGGGGAGAAAGCAGGAAAATGGGGTTGATAGGGAAATATAGATCAGCCATGGGCCAAATGACCTTAATCTACTCCTACATCTTATGGTCTTGTCTCCCAGTTCAAGTAGAATGTAACATAAAGATTGTAGGCTTCTATTCTGGAAGGACGAGGTCAAATATCACAGTAAGGTTGATAGTCAATTTGATGAGAAGCCAATTAGATAATTAATGAGGTGACAAATTAATGCTCTTCAGCAGAGGAGCAACTCTCTGGAACAGCACCTTGATAGAATGTGCTATGCACTGCATCACAAACCATTAATAGCTTTCCGAGAACATCAATCCCAACTCAATGTAGCCCAGGCCTTTTCCAGAGAGTATGGAAGAGCTGCATCATCAACAGTAATTGAGGTCATGTGTCTCAGAGGCCTGCCTCAAGGGTGACTGTGTCGAAAATGCAATTTTACACGAAGGAATTTTACACCTTACACCTGGATTTCACCAATGGCTGATGAAACTGTTCTGCAAAGCTGAGCAGAGCATAAGCAATGCAAAGGAGCTTTCACAGCTGATAAAGTAACATCATAAAGGTTATCCCATGGGGTCCATGCCCGAGAATCTTTAGTAACCCGGCCCGTATCCCTCCAAACCTTTTCTCTCCATGTGTTGGTCCAAATGTCTTTTAAATGTTGTTATTGTACCTGCCTCAGCCATTTTCTCCGGTAGCTTGATCCATACGCCCACCATAGGGCGGCACGGTGGCACAGCGGTAGAGTTGCTGCCTTACAGCGCCAGAGATCCGTGTTCGATCCTGACTACGTGTGCTGTCTGTGCGGAGTTGGTACGTTCTCCCCATGACCTACGTGGGGTTTTTCCAGGATCTCCGATTTCCTCCCACACTACAAAGACGTACAGGTTTGTAGATTAATTGGCTTGGCATAATTGTAAATTGTCCCTAGTGTGTGTAGGATAGTGTTAGTGTGCGGGGATCGCTGGTTGGCGCAGACTCGGTGGGCCGAAGGGCCTGTTTCCGCGCTGTATCTCTAAACTCTAAACTAAACTAAATCCTCTGTGTGAAAAACTTGCTCCTCGGGCTCCTATTAAACCTTTTCCCTCTCACCTTAAACCTATGCCCTCCTATTTCCTGATTCATCTCCTCTGGGTTCTCAATGTGCACTAGTTATAGAAAATAGCTTGGTACCTCAACGGATTTGGGCTTATAATTTGGCAGTAGGTCACATACAGATGACATGAAGTCTTTTACTTTGTGAAAATAATCAATAATAATGAATGTAGAGAAAGAAAATGAGACCGAAATGCCTGGAGTCAAAAATTATGTGAAGCACTCGGAACTGATATCAACCAATTGCAAACATTAAACACAGATATGTAAATCACGTTGAATCTTCAGCTCTTAGCTGCAGGCAGAAGCTTTCTTTATGAATTACTTGAGTATGTGGAACCGGAGACTGAGGGAAATTCCTAAATGCTTGTTCTCTGAACAAGGAGGACTGAAGTCAAAACGTCTAAATGACCCAGAAATTTGAATAAATAATAAGGGGCAGCACAGTGATGCAATTGCAGAGTTTCTGCCTTACAGCGCCAGAGACACGGGTTCGATCCCGACCAAGGGTGCTGCCTGTTCGGTGTTTGCACGTTCTCCCCGTGACCGCGTGGGTTTTCGCCCACATTCCAAAGACGCGCTGGTTTGTAAGTAAATTGGCTTCTGTAAATTGTCCCCATTTTGTAGGATACACACTAGTGTACAGTTGATTGCTGGACGGCACAGACTCTGTGGGCCGAATGGCCTGTTCCCAGGCTAAATCTTTAAACCCTAAATTCATTTTTCATGAGGTCTGAGGTTGTTAGTATCGGGCTCATTGGTTCAACACAATGCAAAACTCAGTGGTGATTGCCAACCACAACTAGCATTTAATTTGATGCAATAGGATTTCAGTATAGGAGTAGAGAGGTTCTTCTGCAGTTGTATAAGGCTCTGGTAAGACCACATCTGGAGTATTGTGTACAGTTTTGGTCTCCTAATTTGAGGAAGGGCATCCTTGTGATTGAGGCAGTGCAGCATAGGTTCACAAGATTGATCCCTGGGATGGCGGGACTGTCATATGAGGAAAGATTGAAAAGACTAGGTTTGTATTCACTAGAGTTTAGAAGGATGAGGGGATATCTTATAGAAACATATAAAATTATAAAAGGACTGGACAAGCTAGATGCAGGAAAAATGTTCCCAATGTTGGACGAGTCCAGAACCAGGGGCCACAGCCTTAGAATAAAGGGGAGGCCATTTAAGACTGAGGTGAGAAAAAACATTTTCACCCAGAGAGTTGTGAATTTGTGGAATTCCCTGCCACAGAGGGCAGTGGAGCCCAAATCACTGGATGGATTTAAGAGAGAGTTAGACAGAGCTCTAGGGGCTAGTGGAATCAAGGGATATAGGGAGAAGGCAGGCACGGGTTATTGATTGGGGATGATCAGCCATGATCACAATGAATGGCGGTGCTGGCTCGAAGGACCGAATGGCCTCCTCCTGCACCTATTTTCTATGTTTCTATGTTTCTATGTAATATACAAGGACCCTACCACTCCCAGTCTTATAACTCTGTGTGATCACCTCCTACTTGTCAAAAACCCATGTCTGCTAGCCTTTCTTCATTCAGGTCTCTGACATGACACACCATGTTTGTAGTTCCTATCTCATGGAATAGAACAGCACAGCACAGGGATAGGCCCTTAGACTCACAATGTCCATGCTGAACATGTTGCCAGTTGAAATTAATATCCTGTGTCTGCATGTGATCAGCATCCATGTTCCTATCTAATAGCCTCTTAAATACCACAATCAAATCCACCTCCACCACCATCCCTGGCAGTGCGTTCCAGGCATCCACCAGTCTCAGTGTAAAAAATATGCATCAAACCTATTTGTCCCTCTCACTTAAACCTACACCCTCCATTCATTGACATTTCTATCCTCGGGAAAAAAGTTGTTTATCTTATTTATGCCTCCCATAGTTTCATATACTTCTATGAGGTCTCCCCTCAACCTCTGGCATTCTAGAGGCCGGTTCTCTGGATACTTTCAAGAGAGAGCTAGATAGGGCTCTTAAAGATAGCAGAGTCAGGGGACATGGGGAGAAGGCGGGAACGGGGTACTGATTGTGGATGATCAGCCACGATCACATTGAATGGCGGTGCTGGCTCGTAGGGCCGAATGGCCTACTCCTGCACCTGTTGTCTATTGTCTAAAAACATAATCCAAATATGTCCAACCTCTCCGTATAGCTCAAATCCAGGCAGCGTTCTGGGAAACCTCTTCTGCACCTTCTCAAAAGCCTTCACATCCTTCCTATAATGAGGAAGGGGGGGCGAGAACACAAGAATTGCATGCAATACACTAAATACAGCCTAACCAAAGTCCTAATTTTTAGCAGTATCTTCAGTGCTTGTATGTCATCATTGGTTCTGTTACCAAAGTTTCGTGTTTATAGGACTAACCAGATCACTGCAAAGTACACAATCTCCTCCAGTTTTATGAAATTGCGTTTATAATTCAGCACTCTGTCTTTGTTGAATGACTGCACATTTAGCATCAAGACAATACCAAGCAGTTCTCAATTTCTTTCAATGGAACATGTAATTTATTCTTTATGTGCAGCACCTTCCAGTTGTAAGTGTTGAATTTCATTGCCACTGCTTGACAAATCATCCACATTGCCCAATTTGTTTTTGAGCTGTCTTTTCCAATTTCAGTAACATTCAAAAGTTAGTACATTTGTAAAAATCTGTGTATTACTTTGCAATGGTTATCTAATTCTATGTCACCAATTTAAATAATAGGGGTAATCGTAACACAATGTGCACCCACTTCATACTTCGATGCTCTTGCCACAAGTCATCCAATACAACCTGTTAAAGAAGGAACTGCAGATGCTGGAAAATCGAAGGTACACAGAAATGCTGGAGAAACTCAGCGGGTGCAGCAGCATCTATGGAGCGAAGGAAATAGGCAATGTTTCGGGCCTATTTCCCTTCTTCAGACTGATAGGGGGTGGGGAGAGGAAAGGAAAAAGGCGGAGGAGGAGCCCGAGGGCTGAGGGATGGGAGGAGACAACCAGAGGGTTGAGGAAGGGGAGGAGACAGCAAGGGCTAGCAAAATTGGGAGTATTCAATGTTCATGCCCCCAGGATGTAGACTGCCCAAGCGGAATATGAGGTGCATTTCCTCCAATTTCCGGTCTTGCTCGCTGTGGCCATGGAGGAGACCCAGGACAGAGAGGTCAGATATGGAATGGGAGGGGGAGTTGAAGTGCTGAGCCACCGGGAGGTCAGGTTGGTTATTGCGGACCAACCGGAGGTGTTCGGCGAAACGATCGCCAAGCCTCCGCTTGGTCTCACCGATGTAGATCAGCTGACATCTAGAGCAGTGGATGCAATAGATGAGGTTGGAGGAGATGCAGGTGAACCTCTGTCGCACCTGGAACGACTGCTTGGGTCCTTGAATGGAGTCGAGGGGGGAGGTGAAGGGACAAGTGCTGCATCTCTTGCGGTTGCAAGGGAAAGCACCCGGGGAGGAGGTGGTACGGGAGGGAAGGGAAGAATTGACAAGGGAGTTACGGAGGGAGCGGTCTTTGCGGAAGGCAGACATGGGGGGAGATGGGAAGATGTGGCGAGTGGTGGGGTCACGTTGGAGGTGGCGAAACTGATGGAGGATCACTTGTTGTATGTGACGGCTGGTGGGGTGAAAGGTGAGGACTAGGGGGACTCTGCCCTTGTTGTGAGTGGGGGGATGGGGAGAGAGAGCAGTGTTGCGGGGTATGGCAGAGACCCTAGTGCGAGCCTCATCTATGGTGGAGGAGGGGAACCCCCATTCCCTGAAGAATGAGGACATTGCGCTGGTGTGGAACGCCTCATCCTGGGAGCAGATGCAGCGTAGACGGAGGAATTGGGAGTGGGGGATGGAGTCCTTACAGGAAGCAGGGTGGGAAGAAGTGTAGTCCAGATAGCCATGGGAGTCAGTAGGTTTGTAGTGGATGTCGGTAAGAAGTCTATCACCTGCGATGGAGATAGTGAGGTCAAGGAATGGTAGGGAATTGTCGGAAATGGTCCAGGTATATTTGAGTGCCGGATGGAAGTTGGTGGTGAAGCGGATGAAGTCAGTCAGTTGTGTGTGGGTGCAGGAGGTGGCACCAAAGCAGTCATCGATATAGCGGACGTAGAGGTCGGGGATGGGGCCCTGGTACGTATTGAACAAGAATTGTTCGACGTACCCGACAAAGAGGCAGGCGTAGCTGGGGCCCATACGTGTGCCCATAGCTACGCCTTGTATTTGGAGGAAATGGGAGGAGTCAAATGAGAAGTTATTGAGGGTAAGGACCAGCTCCGCTAGGCGGACGAGGGTGTCAGTGGCCGGGTATAGGTTGCTTCTCTGGTCGAGGAAGAACCAGAGGGCTTTGAGACCATCCTGGTGGGGGATGGAGGTGTAGAGTGACTGGACGTCCATGGTGAAGATGAGGGGGTGAGGGCCTAGAGAGTGGAATGCGCGGAGATGATGGAGAGTGTCTGAGGTGTCTTGAACATAGGTAGGGAGGGATTTAACCAGGGGGGATAGGATGGAGTCGAGGTAGGTGGAGATGAGTTTGGTGGGGCACGAACAGGCAGAGACAATGGGTCTACCGGGACAGTCAGGTTTGTGGATTTTGGGGAGAAGGTAAAATCGGGCCGTGCGGGGCTGGGGAACGATGAGGTTGGAGGCTCGGTCGGGCAGGGCGTGGGAGTGGATGAAGTCGGTGATGGTGCTGGAGATGGTGGCCTGGTGCTCGTCAGTGGGGTCATGGTCCAGGGGTAAGTAGGAGGAGGTATCCGAGAGTTGGCGCGTGGCCTCAGCTTTGTAGAGATCGACGCGCCAGACTACCACGGCACCTCCCTTGTCGGCGGGTTTGATAACCCAGTCTGGGTTGTTGCGGAGTGAGTCGATGGCAGTGCGTTCAGGGGGGGAGAGATTGGAGTAAGACAGGGGAGTGGAGAAGTTGAGGCGGTTGATGTCACGGCGGCAGTTTTGAATAAAGAGTTCTAAAGCCGGAAGGCCACGAGGGGGGTTCCACAAGGAGGGGTTGCGTTGGAGACGGGAAAAGGGGTCATCAGTGGGGGGCGAGGACTCCTTCCCATGGAAGTGCGCTGTGAGGCGGAGGCGACGGTAGAAGCATTCCAAGTCATGGAGGGCGCGGAACTCATTGAGGTGGGGACGGAGGGGGACAAAGATAAGACCTCTGCTGAGGACAGACCGTTCGATGTCGGAGAGGGGGAGGTCGGGGGGGATGGTGAACACCCGGCAGGGATGGGGGTTGGGGCCGGAGGAAGGCAGGTGGGTGGAATGGGGACGAGGCGACGTGTGGTGGGGGGGTGGTGGGTGGTAGGGGGGTGGTGGGTGGTCAGGGGGTGGGGGGGTGAGCGGGTTGTAGTGTGGGTGGGGAAGAGAAGGGGTCCCATAGTTGGAGAGGGATGGGGAAGAATCAGTGGAACTGCCACTGAGGTTACCAGGGCTAGGCAGACTAGCGCTAGGACCCAGTGGAGTCAAACCCAGGAGAGTGGGAGCAGCATGGAGGCTTCAGGCCCAGTACAGAGTCCAGTCTGCAGGTGAGGCGACGGCTGCGGGCTGCAAGAGCGCGGTGTGGTGGCATGGGCCGGCGGACCCGATAGTGGGAGTCCTCGGGCAGTAGAGTCGAGGTCGGCAGGGCTGCAGGGCGGTGTGGTGGCGAGGGTCGGCGGACCCGATGGTCGGAGTCCGTGGGCAGTAGAGTCGGGGTCCGCGGGCGATGCGTGGGAGTTCCCGGTGGGCGGATGGTCGGTGGGGCGGCGCGGTTCGCCCCTACAATACAATACAACCTAACTGATTACTCTCAGGCATTTTCTTTCTATACCCAGGTCCCAATGCAAGTCTACAATTTTGTTTACCTCATAAAAACAGCCTTTTATAAAATCAGTACTGCACAGGAATAGGCCCGTCATTACCTGTGCTGAGCATGATGCCAAGACCAATTCATAACTACCTGCACATAATCAATATTCCTACATATCCACAATGCCTATCTAAAGTCTCTTAAATGCCACTGCCATATCTTTCCTTATCGTAAGCTAGCTCCTTCATCCCTGGTTTTGTATGGCTCCCGTGGGGGCTATGGATGAGTGGTGGAATATTGCGTTAAAAATGAGCTGACCTGCACAGTTGGGGGCTATGGGTGAGTGGTGGAATACTGCATTGGGGGACGGGTGAGTGGGGGCTATGAGTGAGTGGTGGAATACTGCATTGGGGGAACGGGTTGCGTTGGGGGAACGGGTGAGTGGTGGAATCTTACGTTGGGGAATGGGTGGCGTTGGGGGACGGGTGAGTGGGGGCTATGAGCGAGTGGTCGAATATTGTGTCGGGGGAACGGTTGCGTTGGGGGACCAGGCCTCCCGTTTGACTGGGACCCAACGGGTCCCACTTGGTCTAGTAACTACTAAATCAGATGTCATTCAAGTGTTGGGTCAGGATAATCATTGGAGTGAGAAGGATCTCAACTCGAAACGGCATCCATTCATTCCATCTAGAGATGCTGCCTGCCCCGCTGAGTTACTCCAGCATTTTGTGTCTGTAATCATTGGAGTGCCAACACAACTACAAATTTAGGATATATTTTCATTTGAAGCTGCTGTAGAAAATGAGTTTAATTAGCAAGATCATTGAGGCTGGCAATTACATGCCTCCTAGTGTAACTGTATCTTACTTTGCCGCATAAACCATTTAGTGCTTTGTCAGGTTTGTATGCATGAGAAGAATAAGGCTGCATAAGCTGTCAGAGGGCATCATATCCAAGGAGCTTGTACTATGATCGATCTGATGGTTGCCCAAGATTGCCCCTTGGCAGTCAAAGATATTTCTGTGGTTAAAAACTTTAATGAAGAATCATATTTATAATTATGTTCTGTCTCTTTGGAGATTCAAAGGCACGGGCTATAAACACCAGAATTTACAAGAATGATCCCAGGAATTAGTAGGTTAACATGTAATGAGCATTTCACGGCACTAGGCCTATATTCGCTGGGGTTTAGAAGAATGAGGGGGGACCTATTTGAAAAGTACGGAATAGTGAAAGGATTGGATAGAGTGGATGTGGAGAGGATGTTTCCACTAGTGGGAGAGTCCAGGACCAGAGGTCACAGCCTCAGAATTAAAGGATGTTATTTTAGGATGGAGATGGAGGAATTTCTGTAGTCAGAGGGTGGTGAATCTGTGGAATTCTTTGCCACAGAGGGCTGTGGAGGCAAAGTCAGTGGATATATTTAAGGCAGAGATAGATAGATTCTTGATTAGTGCGGGTGTCAGAGGTTATGGGGAGAAGGCAGGAGAATGGGGTTAGGAGGGAGAGATAGATCAGCTATGATTGAATGGCAGTAGACTTGATGGGTCGAATGGCCTTATTCTATTCCTATCTCTTATGATCTTATGAGCAGCTTGACAGGCCACTTGCAACCACTGTTTATTTTAAACCCTTCACTATTTTGCTGAATGGGTTTGCATTGTATTGAAGGAAGAAAGTGCTTATCCTCCTAGTGGACCACAACATTTTCCTTTGTAATTCTGGGTTAGAAACATAGAAAAATAGGTTCAGGAGTAGGCCATTCGGCTCTTCGAGCCAGCACCACCATTCAATATGATCATGGCTGATCATCTAAAATCAGTTCCCCGTTCCTGCTTTTCCCCCATTTCCCTTGATTCCTTTAACCCTAAGAGCTAAATCCAACTCTTTCTTGAAATAATTTTTTGAGTTTTACTGTAAATATCACATGTCTATATCTGAATATCATTGTGAGATGATTTTTCTGTCAGTACTAGATTTCCTTGAAACAGCTCCATCAAGCTGGAGCATACACTCAAGTCTCTGGGGCAGGTTCATAAGTCATAGGAACAGAAATAAGCCATTCGGCCCATCGAGTCTACCCCACCTTTCAATCATGCTGATCTATTTTTCCCTCTAAAGCCCATTCTCCTGCCTTCTCACCGTAACCTTCGACACCCTTACTAATCAAGTACCTGTCAATCTCCACTTTGAGAATACCCAATGACTTGGCCTCCACTGCCGTCTGCGGCAAACAATTCCACAGATTCACCACCCTCTGGCTGAAGAAACTTCACCTCATCCTCTTTCTAAAGGTATGGCCATACGGTCATAAGTAATAGGAGTGGAATTAGGCCATTCGGCCCATCGAGTCTACTCCGCCATTCAATCATGGCTGATCTATTTCTCCCTTATAACCCCATTCTCCTGCCTTCTCCCCGTAACTCCTGACACCCGTACTAATCAAGAATTTATCTATCTCTGCTCTGAAAGTATCCATTGACTTGGCCTCCGCAGCCTTCTGTGGCAAAGAATTCCACAGATTCACCACCCTCTGACCAAAGAAATTCCTCCGCATCTCCATTCTGCAGGTTAGTCCTTTTATTCTGAGGCTGTGCCCTCTGGTCCTAGACTCTCCCGTTAGTGGAAACATCCTCTCCACGTCCACTGTCCAGGCCTCTCACTATTCGGTAAGTTTCAATTTTGTGTCTGTCTTTGGTATAAACCAACATCTGCCGTTCCTTCCTAATCTAGAGAGGCTCTGGAAGCAAGGGTGATGGAAGATCATTATACATTATAATGATCTTATGGTGGATGGTACATTATATGGTAAGTTTCTATAAGATAGACACAAAATGCTGGAGTAACTCAGCGGAACAGGCAGCATCTCTGGATAGAAGGAATGGGTGACGTTTCGGGTCGAGACCCTTCTTCAGACTGAGTTTCTATGAGATCTCCCCTCAACCGTCTAAACCCCAGCGAGTACAGGCCCAGAGCTAGACTAAAGTGCTGGAGAAACTCAGACAGTCTGAAGAAGGGTTTCAGCCCGAAACGTTGCCTAGTTCCTTCGCTCCATAGATGCTGCCGCACCCGCTGAGTTTCTCCAGCACTTTTGTCTACCTTCGATTTTCCAGCATCTGCAGTTCCTTCTTAAACAACAGGCCCAGAGCTGTCTGGTGCTCTAGCCTTGACCATACAATCTTCTGGAGAGCTCGAGTCCTGCCACAGAGCCAAGGCCGACACCCAATGAAACACAGCACATGCACAAAGTGTACATCTCCAACCTTGCCACATTAACTGGATGCTGTATTTTACAATGTCCTGTTATTTAATGGTATGGAAAATATTTTAGCAGATCTAGCCAGCATACACCAGGGTGCATTAAAAACAGCTCGAAGAGTGCAATGTATTTATTATCATATAAAATAAAGCATTTACAATTTTTCCACATGCTAGAATGACAGCCATTGTAGCGCTGGGTGCAAAACAACTTATCTTACCTTTTTCTTTGGAACAAAAAGCAGCAAAGTTTAAATCTGTTGGAGTGCTTTCACTTCTGCTTCTAACTCAAACAGAGATCAATCTCAGTTCTCTGGCACGCTAACATTCTATTATCAGGACAAAGATTCTGCATTTGATAACATACTATTCAATGGGCTTGTTTTCAACAAATCTAAATCTGACGGGAAGTCAGATTGAGGTCAAAGTGGGATAGAAATTTCCTCTTGTCAACTGTCTAGCAGTATTAACTTTACATCCTAAGTGGAAATGAAAGAAAACCAGAGCACTTTTCTCCATGTTGAACTTCAGGTAATAACATTTATATGTCTTTGTTCTTGCAGGTCTCACTAAAGCTTGCACTAAAGCTTGCTCATTCTTTGATCCTTCCTGCACCATCTCAGTTAAGGCTCTCTATATTTTTCAATGTGATTGTAGACTTTAGACCAGCAACAACCAATTAGGAGTCCAACTTTTATATCCTGCCCAATTTTCATTTTCAAAGCCAAAAATAAGTCCCCCGTTTCCTCTAATAATGCTTAGACCACCATATATTGGCAGAAGGGCACTTAAATAGCTTGCATGAAACTTTAAGTTCGCATTTTATGTTTTTCAAATGCTATTATTTCTCATCTGTTAAAAAAATTTAGAAGCAGGGTTCTCTATCAATTTTTCTCATAATATATCCAGCTTTTTTTTTAATGCACCAGAAGACAGGGGCGAAGGGACAAAAATGCCCTGGTGTTGTGTTAACATATAAAAAACATAATTACATGAAACACTTTGAGGGTACAGCCATTTTTTTTCTCCTGAGTGTTGTTTTAGTTCTAACCACAGAATCTATTATCAGAAAATGTAAACTATTCACAAAGTATTGTATGGTATTTGTTCTTTAAAATAGGTGTTAAAGCCTGCCTCTTGAATCAAGATTTGGATCACTTGTCACAGCATCCCCTTAAATGACTCATTGTCTGATTCACATGTAAATAGCCGTTCTTGCATGTGTCACTAGAGGGCGTCATTGAGAGCAGAAAGGAGTAGTGGCCTGCACAGTTCCACGGCTATAACTTGGCCAGTGCTCTGAATAAAGCTCAAATGTTAGGTTAAAGAAGAAATTGAGCAAACCTATCATCAGAGAGCAAACAAAGACTTCTACACTCTGGTACTTCTTAACCTGCAACTCCAGTGTGGTCCTGAGCTACTATCTACCTCATGGGAGACCGCAGACAATAGGTGCAGGAGTAGGCCATTCCACCCTTCGAGCCATTCAATGTGATGGCGGAGTGGAGACTCTCGGACTATCTTTAATCGGACTTTACCTTGCCCTAAATCTTATTCCCTTTATCATGCAGACTGTGGATGGCTCAATTATAGTCATGTACAGTCTTTCCGCTGACTGGTTAGCGTGCAACATAAAAGCTTTTCACTGCACCTGTCAATAAACTAATCTAGACACAAAATGCTGGAGTAACTCAGCAGGACAGGCAGTATCTCTGGAGAAAATGGATGACGTTTCAGGTCTCGAGATGCTGCCTGTTACTCCAGCATTTTGTGTCTATCTTCGGTTCAAACCAGCATCTGCAGTTCCTTCCTACACAAAAAACTAAACTAAACTCATGAAGAATGTAGGAAGGGAACCAGAATCACAGAACCAGTACTCCCAGAATCACAGTGTGGCTTCCACCCATCCAGAGATAGAGCAGACAAGATATTCACAGCACGCCAACTCCAGGAAAAATGCCTTGAACAAAGGCAGCCTTTGTACATGGCCTTCATAGACCTGACAAAGGCTTTTGACTCGATCGACCACCAGGCTCTTTGGAGCATACTATCAAGGTACGTTTGCCACGACAAGTACATCAGAATATTGTGACTTCCACATGAAGGCATGTCGGTCACAGTGCTCAGCAACTGTGGTTCTGAGTCCGAGCCCTTCACCGTGGAAACGGGGAGTCAAACAGGGATGCATCCTCGCACCCACCCTGTTTGTCGTTTTGATTGCTGCCATACTTCACCTCATTGGTGAAGAGCTGCCACAGGGGATCCCAATCCTCTACAGAACTGACGGTGGGCTTTTCAACCTTAATAGGCTGAAGGCTAAGAGCAAAGTCAGTAACACCGCCATCATGGAGCTTCAGTACGCGGACCACTGCGCCATTGCAGCACACTCTGCAGAAGACCTCCAGGGCATCCTGAATGCCTTTGCCAAGGCATAAAGAGCCATGGGCCTAGCCTTAAATATCAAGAAGACCTACATCAACCTCCACTCAACCAGTCGTCTACCCAGCCTACTATAAAGGTGGACGACACCACTCTTGAAAACGTTGACCACTTCCCGTACCTTGGCAGCATTCATTCCTCCAAAAGCTGACATCGACTCTGAGGTCAACCATCGCCTGAGTTGTGCCAGCGGAGCCTACGCCAGACTCAGGAAAAGTGTCTTTGAAGACCGAGACCTAAAGGCTCAAACAAAACTGCTGGTCTACAGAGCTGTTATCCTCCCCACCCTGTTGTATGGAGCCGAGTCATGGACCACCTACAGCAGGCACCTGAGAGCCTTGGAACAATACCATCAAAGATCCTTACGAAAGATTCTGAGGATCAGCTGGGAGGACAAACGCACCAACATCAGCGTTTTGGAGGAAGCTAACATGACCAGCATCACCATCACAATAATGCAGCACCAACTTAGATGGATTGGCCATGTCATCCGCATGTCCAACACACGTCTCCCTAAACAGATTCTGTACTCTCAACTGAAGGAAGGTCGGCGAGCCCCCGGCGGGCCACAGAAACGCATCAAGGACAACATCAAGAACAGTCTGAAGAAATTCCACATCACATCGAGCAACTGGGAGCACGTTGCACAGGACAGGTGCTCCTGGAGGAAATCCGTGCAGGAAGGAGCTGCACGTCATGGAACGGAACTACGCCGTGTCGCAGAGACAAAGTGACAGCACCATACGGAGACATAGAAGGGGGCTCGACGACTTCCAACCACCGCCAGTCTCCACTGCCCACGTTGCACCAATTTGTGTGGATCGCGGATCGGTCTCTACTGACATCTGCAGACCCACAAGTAGACGACCCTACGGGCAGGAGAGGAGAGGACAGTCATACTTGTTTCTAGTGACCACCAATGATGATGCTCAGTCTGAGGAAGGGGCTCGACTCGAAATTTCATCTATTCCTTTTCTCCAGAGATGCTGCCTGACCTGCTAAGTTACTCCGGCATTTTATGTCTAAACTGATGAAGATATGGAAACAGAAATGCAGCACAATTAGTTTCACCATACAGAGTTATTTTGAATATGAATAACACTTCTATTTTCATCCAAGAGACTTTATCTTCATACAAACTAAATTTAATACGTCAACTCAGTATGAGGACATGTCGGTCTGAGCAGCAGAATCTTGAGTACAGAACACTGCACTACCAGATCTCAAGGTAGAGTAGATGACAAGATACATTTTCTCATAGACAGTGTTCCCTTTATATTAAATATTGCCAATATTGGGACAGTAATCCAAACAAGGCCTCATAACTTTGCTTCATATTCTGCTGCCAGCATCATGCAAACTGATAATGGTAAAATCACCCTGACGTGACAATCAGCAAGGATAGGCGATAACACCTCCTCCACGATAATTCTCAGCAGCAGTGCCCTGCAAGGATACGTTCTCAGACGGCTAATATATTATTCACACACTCGTGACTATGCGGCCAAAAACTGCTCTGACTCCACCTACAGGTCAAGTCAAGTCAACTTTATTTGTCACATACACATACAAGATGTACAGTAAAATGAAAGTGGCAATGCCTGCCGGATTGTGCAAAACAACAGAACAGAACCAGTATTCACATCAAAAGAAGACACAACAGTATTGATGCCATGGTGAGATCAGAGTTTACAGTCCTGATGGCCTGTGGAAAGAAACTCTGTCTCATCCGCTTTGTTTTTGCAGCGTGACAGTGGAGGCGCTTGCCTGACCGTAGCAGATGACACCACTGTGGTGGGCCACATCATGAACAATGATGAAACGGAGTACAGGAAGGAGATGGAGAGCTTAGTAACATGGCGTCAAGCCAACTTCTCCCTCAATGTCAGCAAGTCAAAGGAGCCAGTTATTGAATTCAGGAAGCATGTACGTCAGGAAGTACACGCCCCAATCAGCACCGATGATGCCAAAGTGGAATTTGGTTGAGAGCTTCAAGTTCCCAGGTATATATATTACCAAGTCAAGTCAACTTTATTTGTCATACACATACAAGATGTGCAGTGAAATGAAAGTGGCAATGCCTGCGGATTGTGCAAAAACTAGAACAGAATAGAACAGAATCAGTACTTACATGTTAGAAAATAGTTTTTTACAAAAGACACAACACAACAGTAAATTAGTACAGTAAATTAGTCGCTGGTGAGATAAGAGTTTACAGTCCTGATGGCCTGTGGGAAGAGGACAGCGGAGGCGTTTGCCTGGCCGTAGCAGCTGGAACAGTCCGTTGCTGTGGTGGTAGGGGTCCCCCATAATGTTGCTGGCTCTGGATCTGCACCTCCTGGTGTATAGGTCCTGCAGGAGGGCAAGTGTAGTTCCCATAGTGCATTCGGCCAAACGCACTACTCTCTTGCAGAGCCTTCCTGTCCTGGGCAGAGCTGTTCCCAAACCAGTTTGTGATGTTGCCAGACAAGATGCTTTCTACAGCCCCAGAGTAGAAGAACTGAGACTCTGAATTTCCTCAGCTGCCTGAGGTGATAAAGGCGCTGCCTTGCGTTACTCACCAATGCGGCAGTGTGTATTGTCCATGTCAGATCCTCTGTGATGTTGATTCCCAGGTATTTAAAGCAGCTCACCCTATCCACAGTAGCCCCATTTATCCCCAGTGGCGTGTACATCCTCAGATGATGTGCCCTTCTAAAGTCCACACCAGCTCCTTAGTTTTAGTGACATTTAAGAGTCTGTTGTTCTGACACCAGAGTGCCAGATCAGCCACCTCCTCCCAGTAGGCCTTCTCATCGTAATCGGAGATCAGGCCCACCACCACAGTGACAACAGCAAACTTGAAGATGGAGTTGGAGCTGAACCTGGCCAGTCATGTGTGTACAGGGAGTACAGTAGGGGGCTAAGGACACACCCCTGGGGGGGATCCTGTGTTCAGGGTGAGGGGGGTGGATGTATGTCTCCCCATCTTGACCACATGGGGCCTGGCGGTGCGAAAGTCCAGGACCCAGGCACACAGGGGAGTGTTAAGCCCCAGTTTCAGCAGCTTCTCAGCCAGTCTGGTGGGGACTATAGCATTGAAAGCTGAGCTGAAGTCAATGAACAGCATCCTCACATAGCCCCCCTTCTGGCTGTCAAGGTGAGAGAGCGGTGTGCAGAACCTGGCAGACCGCATCATCCGTGGATCTGTTGTGGACCAACCACATTGAAGTGATGGGCAAGACACACCGATGCCTCTCCTTCTTCAGGAGACTGAGGAAATTCAACATGTGTCAAATTATTCTTACAAACCTCTACAGATATGTTATAGAAAGCATTCTGTCATGTTGCATTAGAGCTGGCTTTGCGAACTGCTCTGCAGAAATTGTAGTGTTGTGGATGTAGCCCAATCCATCACACAGAACAGACTCCCCACCACTGACTTCATGTGGCCTCGGAACAGCAGCCAACATAATTAAGGATCTTTCCCACCCTGGTTATTTCCTCTTCTCCCCACTCCATTCAGGCAGAAGATATAAAAGCTTGAAAGGCATACTATCAGGACTCAGGAAAAGCTTCTTCCCCACTGTTATCAGACATCTGAATGGTTCTTCTATAAGCTAGGGTACAGGCCCAATTCTCCAACTAACCTGATTGTAGATATCGGACTTTTTCTCTGGAACTGTTGCACTAAAATGCTGAGAAGTATATTCAGCATGCTGGTATCTTTGCTTTACCTTTTGCACATGTTTGGTTTGATTGTATTCATGTGAAGAATTATCTAATTTGTTTGGATAGCACGCACACAAAAGTTTTTCACTGTCACTTTCAGTACACGTGACAATAATAAACTCAAACCTAAACAAAGTTGGCTCAATGTGTGAAAAAGAACTGCAGATGCTGGTTAAAATCAAAGGTAGACACAAAAAGCTGGAGTAACTCAGCGGGTGAGGCAGCTCCCTGTTGCAATAATTTTTTTAATTTTAAACATTAGTGAATGTATGCATTATGGTAATCACACCATTCTTTTTTTTTTAAAGGGAGACTCACTTGGATGGTATTGGTGGAAAGCGAGTGAGATGAATAAAAACGATGGAACTTTAGGATTTGGTGAAAACCAGCCTCAGTTCGGCTGACATGAAGCATATGACAATGTGGATTGGAGTTACTATTTTGTACCAGGTAGCACATCACATTTAGGATTATTCTTAGAATATAAGTACAGACTAGAGAAGCTGATATCAATCATCATGATGCCGTAAAGTATTGAAGGGTGCTCAAAGGTAGGCTAATTATAAGGGGGTTTCAAAGAGGTACAGAAGATGAAATTGTTTCTCCTAAAAGGAAGGTTCACCCACAGACACAAATTTAAGGCAAATTACAAACAAAATAGTTGATAGGGAAGAGAAGTCATTTTTTTTAAAAGAAAGAAATGCAATATCTGAAATGGTGGTGCAAGCAGAATCAATAGTATTTCCAAAGAGGAATAGATTAAATAGTCCCAGTAACTTTTGTATAAAGGGGCAGGGAGTGAGAATAATGGAACTGGCCTCTTATAGGGAGAATGGACTGAATTATCTCCTCTGGACTTTATGGTTCAAAAATGACAAAACTATATCAGGCAATACCCAACTTTATGAAACACCGTCTGATAAATACAATGTTTAATTATGTAGATTCTGTAACTCTTCAACATACCCAATCTTAGTAATAGATCTTTTGGAGCCAAGATCGACCTAAAGCGCTTAAATCTAATTAAAATATTGAATTTTGGCTGTTGCCATGTATTTTACTGGGATCTGAATGAGCAATAAATGCCATTGTTACAGGTTCAGGTGAGTCCATTTGACCAGCAAGTCATTTCTTTCCAAAGAGGTCTCCCAGCAGATAAGCACAAAACTGGATCTTTCTTCAGGTAAGATGCACTGCACCCAGTTTTCCATTTCATTGGGCTGTGGGTGAGATATTATATAACTCAGATTTGATAATTTAATGCCTTAATATTTCAATTTGAAAAAGCACAAGGCCTTCATGTAAAGGAAAGAAAACATTGTGCAAACCTTGCAGCTGCAAGCACATTCTGTTTCAAAATATCTTGCCCAATAGCATTACAAAGTATAAATAATGTAACTCCAATGTTCTGCTCACAATTGTTCTCTTTGTAATCTTCAACAAGGTTACAATATCACATTGTTTTGTTTTAAGCTTGACTCAGCATTTGGGGGGGGAGGGGGGTTTGGCCAGGCTTAACGTCTGTGAGCAACTTTAAAAAAACTTGGTGGATGAAGAATAAGCCGCCACACTTCAGAGTTTGATGGAAAAAGAGCTCCCACAGGAACACCCGTGCTCTGCCCGTGGATTGTGCAATATTTGGAATGAACTCCGGATCAGTTCCTCGCAGTAGTCCACTGTGCCTCCATTCAGGTACTCCAGACTGTCACAATCAATGACAATACAAACGCCATCCTGTTCAAAGACCCTAATTTGCAAAGACAAGTGTAGAGCAGAAAATTACACATCTTCCAAAAATGCGTTTTATTCCACATAACAAGCCATAACTTTATTTAATACCAGATACAAACTCAAGATCACAATAGCAGGTTGTATACACTTTGAGAGGATCGCTTATCAGGTAACCGTCTTATAAATCACAGTGCAGCATTTGCGCCATATTGTGTTTAAGTTGCACAACATCCAAACAGTGTCAACCTTTATTAATACTTTCATGTCCTTCCAAAGCTCAGTGGTGTAAACTAGTGCTTCTTAAACTGGTGAATGGTTCACCACAGGGCAAATGAAATTATGTTGGGGTGAATTAAACTAGAGTGGTGAATGACTTAATTCATTCAGATTTTTTTTTCTATACTTAAAAAAGGCATTGCCATCAAAGTGGTTAGTAAGCTCTTATTGGTTTTAATGGCAGTGGAGCTGGAAATTTGATGGGGTTTTTCTCTCTACCTATGGTTTTCTAATTTCAAAGTCGCAGGATATTTCCCAAATTTACTGCAATATAACCTTTTAGGGAAGACCAGACGAGCTAGTGGGATCATAAATTTATAAATGGCAACACTGGAGGATTGCCGTAGGCAACTGTTGAACTGTAACTTTACTTTGTGTAGCAATTTAGCTACCAAAGTTGATATTTGGTGGTATTGTGAGCTTTTGTCGGGGAGAATTATAGAAAGTTATATTAGTTGGATACTAATATATTAAATCACATACTGGTACTCCATGGGTTTTTTAGCTAGTTTTCCAAGAAAAAAACTGCAGTAATCAAAGCCCGAAACGGTAGGATGGGGCTGAAGCCCAGTTTAGACGTTGGAATATTTTTTCATCAATCTAATAGAATGATTTCTCAACTCCAGTGGTAATTAAACTTTTTCACTCCTAGTTTTCTTTACATATTGTTAGGATCTTCAAAAAATTGAATAAAGTAAACACTTCAGAAATGAGTTAATTTATGTTTTTTGCTCATGTGACAAAATTAATTATATTTAAAATTATACACAAGGGAGAATAATACGAAAATCACAAAAAAACATAAGAAAATTTAGTCGAGGGTGAATGAAATTTTGTGATAAAGACTCAAGGGTGAATGACACTGAAATAGTTTAAAAAACACTGGTGTAAACTATGTGATTATTCCTGTCGGAATTTACTGATTGAAAGTGGTTCTTTGTGTAAGGAATGTAATTTGTTGCCAACCACAATCCAATGAGATATGACAGAAATTTGAGATCTTGGTTACAATACAACACCACACAATACTGGTACAGCATATACTATTGATGATTTTTTTGAAAGCTAGAAGATAAACACAAAATGCTGGAGTAACTCAGCAGGACAGGCAGTGTCTCTGGAGAGAAGGGGTGACATTTTGGGTCAAGACCCTTCTTCAGACTGGATGAAAGCTAGGGTGGTTCTGTGGGGAGGGATGTGGATGGGGAAAAATTTCCAATGACAAAATCTGGAGCCAGACATGACATTTTGAGGAAAAAGCCCAGATACGATGGTTGTTCGTCATGAACTTCTGAAATTACCCCTTTGAAATGAATCTTGATGGTAATTTCTCAATAAGCTCAAAAAGATTTCACCTATTCCAAATGTTTAAAGTCCAAAGTATTATGAATTGGTTAATGAGGTTCCATTCAAAGATGTATCCACTTTGTAGACCCCATACACAAGTGCAGTACCAGCTTCAAAGAATTGCATATATTAATTGATTCTAAAATCTCCTCTCTCGAACTTCATCCATCCAAACACACAGCGCTCTAAGAAGTAATTGCCTATTATGGAACCACACATGCATTTGTGATAATGGGAGAATACTGTGATCCAGCAAAAAATAAAATTGTGACAACACCAAATAAAGCTCAGCAATTTTTTGTTACCTGTCATCTGAGTTTATTGTTTTATCCAGTATGAACTTGTACTGGAACCCTGAGCAGCCACCTCCTTCCACTTGTACCCTCAGGAATTCATCCTTGTCCAAGATTTTCTGTAGGCGCTGCAAAACAGTGATTATTTAAAGAGACTTTAATCCTATATAATTCTTCAAAAAGCTGTCACAAAGTATAGTGAGGAAAAACTGCAGATACTGCAAATATGAAATAAAAACAAGAAATGCTGGAAATCTCAGCAGGTCAGGGAGTGTCAGTGGAGGGTAAAAAAATTAACATTTCAGGTTAAAGCACAAATGAACTGGTTGGAGCATCTCCATGCAATGGCATTTCTTACTGATTTATTACAGCTAAAGTAAAACTTTATCTGGCGATGGTGGCTGATCAGCAGACTTTAACCATATAACCATATAACAATTACAGCATGGAAACAGGCCATCTCAGCCCTTCTAGTCCATGCCGAACACTTATTCTCCCCTAGTCCAATCTACCTGCACTCAGACCATAACCCTCCATTCCTTTCCCGTCCATATACCTATCCAATTTATTTTTAAATGATAAAATCGAACCTGCCTCCACCACTTCCACTGGAAGCTCATTCCACACAGCTACCTCTCTGGGTAAAGAGGTTCCCCCTCATGTTGCCCCTAAACTTCTGTCCCTTAATTCTCAAATCACGTCCTCTTGTTTGAATCTTCCCTACTCTCAATAGAAAACGCTTATCCACATCAACTCTGTCTATCCCTCTCATCATTTTAAAGACCTCTATCTTTGTGCTTTACATTTGTTATAAGAATAGTATAAACAAACAAGCTACATGTATATATGTATGTAGTTTGTTTGTTTATACTATTCTTGTAACAAATGTAAAGCACTTTGGCCAACGAGTGTTGTTTTTTAAATGTGCTATATAAATAAATGTGACTTGACTTGACTATCAAGTCCCCCCTTAACCTTTGGCGTTCCAAAGAGTAAAGACATAACTTGTTCAACCTTTCTCTGTAACTTAGTTGCTGAAACCCTGGCAACATTCTAGTAAATCTCCTCTGTACTCTCTCTATTTTGTTGACATCTTTCCTATAATTTGGCGACCAAAATTGTACACCTTACTCCAGAATTGGCCTCACCAATGCCTTGTACAATTTTAACATTACATCCCAACTTCTGTACTCAATGCTCTGATTTATAAAGGCCAGCACACCAAAAGCTTTATTTACCACCCTATCTACATGAGATTCCACCTTCAGGGAACTATGCACAGTTATTCCTAGATCCCTCTGTTCAACTGCATGCCTCAATTTGCTACCATTTACCATGTACGTCCTATTTTGATTTGTCCTGCCAAGATGTAGCACCTCACACTTATCAGCATTAAACTCCATCTGCCATCTTTCAACCCACTCTTCCAAATGGCCTAAATCTCTCTGTAGACTTTGAAAACCTACTTCATTATCCACAACACCACCTATCTTGGTATCATCTGCATACTTACTAATCCAATTTACCACACCATCATCCAGATCATTGATGTATATGACAAACAACAGTGGACCCAACACAGATCCCTGAGGCACCCCACTAGTCACCGGCCTCCAACCTGACAAACAGCCATCCACCATTACTCTCTGGTATCTCCCATTCAGCCACTGTTGAATCCATCTTGCTACTCCACCATTAATACCCAACAATTGAACCTTCTTAACCAACCTTCCATGTGGAACCTTGTCAAAGGCCTTACTGAAGTCCATTTAGACAACATCCACCGCTTTACCCTCATCAATTTCCCTAGTAACCTCTTCAAAAAATTCAAGAAGATTAGTCAAACATGACCTTCCAGGCACAAAACCATGTTGACTGTTCCTAATCAGACCCTGTTTATCCAGATGCTTAAATATATTATCTCTAAGTATCCTTTCCATTAATTTGCCCACCACCGACGTCAAACTAACAGGTCCATAATTGCTAGGTTTACTCTTAGAACCTTTTTTAAACAATGGCACAACATGTGCAGTACGCCAATCCTCCGGCACTATTACCGTTTCTAATGACATTTGAAATATTTCTGTCATAGCCCCTGCTATTTCTATACTAACTTCCCTCAATGACCTAGGGAATATCCTGTCAGGACCTGGAGACTTATCCACTTTTATATTTTTCAAAAGTGTCAGTACTTCCTCTTCTTTGAATCTTATAGTTTCCATAGCTACTCTACTTGTTTCCCTTACCTCACATAATTCAATATCCTTCTCCTTGGTGAATACCGAAGAAAAGAAGAGAAGAGAAGAGAAGAGAAGAGAAAAAATTGTTCAATATTTCGCCCATCTCTTTTGGCTCTGCAGATAGCTGTCCACTGACTCTCTAATGGACCAATTTTATCCCTCGTTATCCTTTTGCTATTAATATAGCTGTAGAAACCCTTTGGATTTACTTTCACCTTACTTGCCAAAGCAACCTCATATCTTCTTTTAGCTTTTCTAATTTCTTTCTTAAGATTCTTTTTACATTCTTTATACTCCTCAAGCACCTCATTTACTCCATGCTGCCTATAATTATCGTAGATCTCTCTCTTTTTCCGAACCGTCCAATTTCCCTTGAAAACCATGGCTCTTTCCAATTATTACTCTTTCCTTTCAACCGAACAGGGACATAAAGATTCTGTACTCTTAAAATTTCACCTTTAAATGTCCTCCATTTCTCTTCTACCTCCTTCCCATACTTTCTTGATCTTTGGATGTTATTCCAAATTCTACACTCTTTTAAAGATTATTTGAAAAGATCTTCCATAATGCCATAGTATAGTAACTTCATCCAGTGAACCTAGTAAGTTTCAGGGAAGTGCAGGAAACAGAGCCAGGTAATGTTCAACTTGCAGGAACTTGGGCCAGTGACTTTCATGGAACGGCAAGAACTGGGTCCTCGGTCTAGGAAGCACAGGAATTATCACCCAGTGTGCCTGGCACCAAACCATCAAGATGTTTCAATATGAACTTGTACTTGCTTGAACACAACTGGAGGAACAGCACCTCATATTCTGCTCGGGCAGCTTACAACCCGACGGTATGTACATTGAATTCTCCAGCTTTAGGTAACCTCTACAACTCCCCCCCCCCCCCCCAAATATAAAACCCTGCCCCTCCTCCCTCCACACTGTGTCCCACCTGGACTCGCTCCTATTTCTCCCCTCCTCCTACATCCCGAGCTCTGGTTTCACAATCTGCAACTATTCACTCCCTTTGTCTCACACCTTCGGTTTTAAAGACAGACACAAAATGCTGGAGTAACTCAGCAGGTCAGGCAGCATCACTGGAGAAAATGGATAGGTGAGGTTTTAGGATCAGGACCCTTCTGTAGAAGACCCCCGAGTTACTCCAGCATTTTATATCTATCTTTGGTATAAACCAGCATCTGCAGTTTATTTTTATTATACCTTCGGTTTTCATCTCTGGACTTTGATCCTACCATCTGCCTATTAAAAACTCGCCTTCCCTTTGTTTACCTAACACCTGCAACGCTTTGTCCTGCCTCTCCTCTCTTCCAGCTTTCTCTCCCCCCCCCCTCCCCCCACCCCACAATCAGTCTGAAGGGTCTCAATCTGAAATGTTACCGATTGAAATGGCTATTGAAATGGACCGCAGGCATCTTATCAACTTTACCTTAACACAGCTATCACTGATTGACACGATATCCTGGGGTAATCCAGACTTCGCCTCTGTATCTTGACCAGCTGAAAAGTACCTTCTAGTTAACTGAGAATTTAATAACTGTGGGTGGGTTACAACTCGGGTCACGTTAGCTAAACACACAGGATGGCTCTGCAAAGAAATGGACAAACATGGCACCCTGTCAAAAATACAAGAATGAAAACAGTCAGTTAACAGAAGAGTGGACAAAGTAAGAAACATCTTGACAATTTTAGTCTTTGTTCAAATCCACTAAACAGCCCTATGTGTCAACTGGCACAGTATTACCGTTGCAGTTAGAAAGAGTCAATCCACATAGTTAATCTGACACAAGTCAAGGCATGGCAGAGTCACTGTGTTTTTTTAGAGTGGCACATTCCATGAAAGAAAGCAGTCAACTTATCAATGTCTAATTAGCTGGGTATACTTTGAGCTGACACATTCTGAGAGCTGTGTCCTGCGCACCATTGCCTGCAAACTGCGAAAATTACTATGGGAATTCAGACTGACCTTATTGATTCCTTAAATAGTCAGCATTGGCAAACTTGAGAAATGAGTGCTGGCCTTGAATTAACCTGTCATTAACCTCAAGAGTAAATCAGCAACCTGCTCGTGTTCACCAACTGCTGGTATTAATTCTGTTTGACTCCACAGGTGACAGAACTTTCAATTATGTCAGCACATCACTATTAAGAAATTAATAACAGCAGTTTTGGGTCAGTGGCTATGGATTATTCCATCTGAGCATGAGACCTTGATGCTTTGCTCAGAGGGGGATGAAAGTGACTTGTATTCATAGTCTTTAAAACACTTCCAGCCATTTTGTAGGTTTTATAGAAGTCAAATAATACCTGTTGCACAATACAATGATGGCTAATTAATAATAGGTGGCATTGTTTGAAACCCAATTGTTGGCCACAATGTGAAAAAATCCCTGTTCTTTTCAAATAATGTCTCTGAATATTTTTGATGCAGCTCAATCAATAATAACTGGATTTATGCCTTATCTGAAAACAGGCATCACACTATCTCAGGTACAAGGCTAGACTGTGGTGAAATGTAACTACACGAAAGGCTCCAGTCTACTCGAATAATCTGTATTAAATTTCTATTTCACATCAGGAATCTGACCAATTTACAAATAAATTCCAACTATGAAGAAGTTATTTTAAACTGATCCTTTTCAGATCTGAGATATCCCATCATTACTCGGTCTATATCCCTTCATTACTGGGGTAATCCAAAAACACTAAAATTAAGTCAAGCAACAGATATTTATTACTTTCAATGCACCTGGAAATGTTTATGGGTTTAAAATTTTAAATAAGGTAGTGAGTGACCTTTGAATATCAAATCCACCCACAGAGGTATGGGGGAGGAGGGAAGGGCGTTGAAATAATTTCTAAGTCATTAACAAATAACTGATTAGAAATAATGAATTTGAAAAGTTAAAACCTCATACTTTGAAGGGGTATGAATTACTCCTACTCAACTTTAACAGTCACCCTCAGTTGCTTCCTATTTAAATTTTGCTTAGTCATCCATGTACATACAATATTGATTCAGATTTCTTTCTCCACAGCCTGACCGCTTGGCACATTTTGCAGCTTTACGGGTCACACTTTTTCATACATTTTTTCCAAAGCATTTTCACTCTCTTACTATATTCATATGGACATTTGTTCCTTTGTTATTCTCTAGTTACCCCCAATGCACACCACCAGATTCGGGGACAATTTCTTCCCAGATGTTATCAGGCAACTGAATCATCCTACCACAAACTACCATAGTAGTGCTGAACTACTATCCACCTCTTTGATGACCCTCAGACTATCCTTGATCAGACTTTGCTGGTTTTACCTTGCACTAAACTTTATTCCCTTATCATGTACATGGATCGATTGTAATCACGTATTGTCTTTCTGCTGACTGGTTAGCATGCAACAAAAGCTTTTCACTGTACCTTGGTACACGTGACAATAACTGCACTAACTAAACAACCCAGGTCAACCAAAGAGGTCAGCAACCTGGATTCACCATACGAGAGATATTTCTCTTGTCCTGTCAAGTCAAGTCAGATTTATTCGTCACGTACACATAATGTGCAGTGAAATGAACTTGCCAGCAGCGGTACAATAAAAAAAAAAGAACACACAATACACAATAAATAATTTAACACAAACATCCACCACAGCATTCATCACTGTGTGGAAGGCACAGTTTGGTCAGTCCTCCTCCATTTTCCCCCGTGGCCGGGACCCCTCACCCACTCTCTCCGCTATTTACAATGTGTACCCCTCACCCACTCTCTCCGCTATTTAAAATGAACTAATTTTTCTCTTTTGTGAATACAAGGAACTGCAAGCTGCTGGTTTACAACAACAACAACAAAAATGCCAGATTAACTCAGCGGGTCAGGCAGCATCTCTGGAGAACATGAATATGTGACGCTTCAGGTCCGGAAGATCCCAACTGAAACGTCAACTATCTGTTTTGCAAAGATACTGTCTGACTCGCTGAGTACTCCAGCATTTTGTGGTATCATTTTATTTTTCTCATTCCAGCCAAAGACCCGAGGCATTAAATATTCATTCAATTTTGGTTTGTATTTCGGATTTCCAACATCTGCAGAAAATCCCGCCATGCATCCCAGTCACACAACAAAATCCTGACTTGCAGATATATTGACATTTTTATCAATGCCATGGGAAAGTTTCAGAACAAACTAGTCAAATAAACTGCGAAGTACCTTCTAGAGTTCACATAGAACAGTACAGCACAGAAACGGGTCCTTCGGCCCATGACCACCCCTTAGCTGCCTGCACATAATCTATATACCTCAATTTTCACATGGAAAAGTCTCTTAAATGCAACTATTTTATCTGCCGCCACTACCACCAGCCGCCAACAGTGCATTCCAGGTACTCCTCAACCTCTGTGAGTAAAGAAAAACTTGCCCTGCACATCTCCTTTTGCCCTTTCACTTTAAAACTATGCCTTCTAACATGGGAAATAAGTTTGACTGCCCTCCTTAGCTATGCCTCTCATCATTTTATATACTTCTGTCAGGTCTCCCCACAACCTTCAACATTCCAGAAAAAACAATCCAAGTTTGCCCAACCCTCTCCCTGCAATAAATACTCTCTAATCAGTCATCATTCTGGTAAAACTCCTCTACACCCTTTCCAAAACCCCAATATTTTCCTGTAATGGGGTGTACACAAATGCTGCTAAAAGCTAAAATACACCTAAAGCTGCATCATGACTTCAAGATAACAATAAGCCACCATGTTTTTGAGTACAGCTCAGGATGTGCACAATTGCAGACAATAGAAACATAGAAATAGGTGCAGGAGGAGACCATTCGGCCCTTCGAGCCAGCAAGCACCGCCATTCATTGTGATCGTGGCTGATCGTCCCCTATCAATAACCCGTGCCTGCCTTCTCCCCATGTCCCTTGACTCCACTAGCCCCTAGAGCTCTATCTAACGCTCTCTTAAATCCATCCAGTGACTGGCCTCCACTGCCCTCTGTGGCAGGGAATTCCATGAATTCACAACTCTCTGGGTGAAAAAGTTTTTTCTCACCTCAGTCTTAAATGACCTCCCTTTATTCTAAGACTGTGGCCCCTGACTCGCCCAACATTGCCAGCAATGTCTAAATCACTCAGAAAACACCAGTTGAAATTTCTAAGCATGAATGATACTTTATTGCTGGAAATGATATTAATTTTCACCGAGGTATTCAGAGGTTTGAAAATCTCAACTTTTTATTTCTTCAAATAACAAAAATCAAAACACCACCCTGTTGCGCAAGTATGCAAACTGAAATAAAAGTTCAAGTTCAGATTCGAGTTCAACTTCAGCACTGTTGAAGGCTGCATGATAAGACAAGGTCAAATGATAACAGCCAATTATCAGTGTGACTGTCAAGGAGGATTTTAATAGCTGCAACAGCATAAGATTTTAATAGCTGCAACCAGCATAAGATTCAATCATATGCATCCCACAATATGGTATTTCATCTACATCAATAATGTTTTATTGCTCAATACAGATGTTAGTTGACAGTTTTAAGGGAACAGAATAACAGTTCATTGCCCCACGGTATGGATTTCGGTATGGATTTAAAAGTTACATTTTCACATCTCACCAAGAAATATATTATGTAGGTGGTTTAGGGGTGAGGTACACCAAATTATGAAGGACACTCAAGTAGAAAGTAAGAAACCTTTCTCTGTGGTAGAAGTATACAAAACCAGAGGGCTTAAGTTTAAGTAAAGGGTAGGAGGTTTAGAAGGGATCAGAGGAAATAATTATTTTTTTCCCACTGGGAGAGTGGCTGGTATCAATCATAAACTGCCTGCATGAAATATTTAAGTATTGAGGCAAGCACAGAAGGCTATATAGCAATTGTTAGAAAACATTAGTATATAGAGGTACTCCATAACTGGCATGACCATGACCATGGTGGGTCAAAGGGCCTATTTCTGTGCTGTATAACTCCATATTAATTAGAAAAGGTCCAGCTCAAATGAAATGCCAAGTCCATTTCTCGCTATAAACATTGCCTAGCTGACTATCTCAGGTGTTTATTTAAATTGTAGATCTTCAGCATAAACAGGTTTATAACCTGCTCTCTCCTAACATTTTCAGAATGGTTTTATTTTATTGAGACAATATTAACCTACAGGTTTGGACATCCATGGCAAGCAGTTCCAGTTAATATCAGGCTGACAGATAGAATTATACTAACACCAGCAATACCATGACTAATTAACAATAAAATATGGAGAGATAATGTGGTTTAAGGATTCACCAGATATTCACAGTGAATGCATCTAATATTCACAATTAAGAGTATTTGCAGCAAATACATAATTATGATGTTAAGTATCGGTACATCAGTGTCAAATTTCTAAAGGAAGTTGGCTACATGTAAAGAGAGAGGTTGAGCTGGCTGGGACTTGGACCACAGGAGGAAGAGGGGTGATCTTAAAGAGGAGTACAAAATCATGAGAGGAATAGGTCAGGTACATGCAGAGTCTCTTGTCCAGAGTAGGGGAATGGAGAACCAGAGAATATGGGTAGGGAGTAACTTTTTCACACAAAGGTTGGTGGGTGTACGTAACGATCTGCCGGAGGAGGTAGTTGAGGCAGGAACTATCGCAATGTTTAAGAAACATTTGGACAGGTACATGGATAGGACAGATTTAGAGGGTTATGGGCCAAAGGGAGGCAGGTGGGACTAGTGTACCTGGGACATGTTGACCGTTGTGGGTAAGTTGGGCCGAAGGGCCTGCTTCCACGCTGTGAGATTCTATAACTATAACCCTTGCGTGAAATATGTGACATAAGTGATAGGAGAAGAATTAGGCCATTCAGCCCATCAGATCTACCCCACCATTCAATCATGGCTGATCTATCTCTCCCTCCTAACCCCATTCTTCTGCCTTCTCTCCATAACCCCTGACAACCATACTAATCAAGAATCAATCTATCTCTGCCTTACAAATATCATTGACTTGATATCTACAGCCTTCTGCGACGATACATTCCAGATTCACCACCCTCTGACTAAAGAAATTCCTCCTCCTCTCCTTTGTAAAGGAACGTCCCTTAATTCTAAGGCTGTGACATCTGGTCCTAGACCCTTCCACTAGTGGAAACAAGGGCCTTGACCCAAAATATCACCCATGCCTTCTCTCCAGAGATGTTGCCTGTCCCACCGAGTTACTCCAGCTTTTTGTGTCTATCTACGGTTTAAACCTGCATCTACAGCTCCTTTCTACACTCTCCACATCATGAGAGGAATAGATCGGGTAGATGCACAGAGTCCCTTGCCCAGAGGAGGGGAATCGAGGACCAGAGGACATAGGTTCAAGGTGAAGGGGAAAAGGTGGGTGTATGCAATGAGCTGCCTGAGGTAGTTGAGGCTGGGATTATCCCAACGATTAAAAAACAGTTAAACAGGTACATGGATAGGACGGGTTTGGAGGGATATGGACAAGACGCAGGGGGGTGGGACTAGTGGAGCTGGGACATGTTGGCAAGTTGGGCCAGTCTCCACACTGTATCACCACTCTATGACTCTACGCAGGCCTTTCACTATTCAACTTGACCTCAGGCCACTTTACAAGATGCCAACCCGTTTGTGGGCGTCGAGCTAAGGTGCGTTCCAGTGACAGTGCGTTCCAGTGGCCACTGACGGCTATAGTTCCTCACCTCCTCCTCCTCCACCACAATTCAGCAGCAACTAACAAGGATCTCCTCAGCAACCCGCTGGCCACCATTTTCCTCTCGGGGCGGGGGGACGGAGACGGCGGAGCCGCAGCAACTAACGCCGGAGGTCCCGCCCACTCGCCTCTCCCATTGGTGCAGCTCCCATCCCCACACACGTTAGCCCGGAACCGACCGCTCCTATTGGCTATACGACGCGTCCATCATCAACCAGGGGGGGCGGGTTAATGGTCCCGCCTCCTACCGTCATTGGTGCAAGGGCCGCCGGTTTATTTCACTGTGCGGCATTGTCATTGGATGTTGCACCTGCCTGTCATAGCCGCC
>CM075978.1:5757198-5912498 GCA_038087875.1 Malacoraja senta
CTGTGGAATTCTTGCTATTGAGGCAGTGCGGCGTAGGTTCACGAGGTTAATCCCCGGGATGGCGGGACTGTCATATCAGGAAAGATTGGAAAGACTGGGCTTGTATTCACTGGAATTTAGAAGGATGAGAGGGAATCTTATAGAAACGTATAAAATTATAAAAGGACTGGACAAGCTAGGTACAGGAAAAATGTTCCTAATGTTGGGGGAGTCCCGAACCAGAGGCCAATAGACAATAGGTGCAGGAGTAGGCCATTCAGCCCTTCGAGCCAGCACCGCCATTCAATGTGATCATGGTTGATCATTCCCAATCAGTACCCTGTTCCTGCCTTATCCCCATATCCCCTGATTCCGCTATTTTTAAGAGCCCTATCTAGCTCTCTCTTGAAAGCATCCAGAGAACCTGCCTCCACCGCCCTCTGAGGCAGAGAATTCTACAGACTCACCACTCTCTGTGAGAAAAAGTGTTTCCTCGTCTCTGTTCTAAATGGCTTACTCCTTATTCTTAAACTGTGGCCCCTGGTTCTGGACTCCCCCAACATCGGGAACATGTTTCCTGCCTCTAGCGTGTCCAAACCCTTTACAATCTTATATGTTTCAATGAGATACCCTCTCATCCTTCTAAACTCCAGAGTGTACAAGCCCAGCTGCTCCATCCCGGGAATTAACCTTGTAAACCTCCACTGCACTCCCGCAATAGCAAGAATGTCCTTCCTCAAATTAGGGAACCAAAACTGCACACAATACACCAGGTGTGGTCTCACTAGGGCTCTGTACAACTGAGAAGGACCTCTTTGCTCCTATATTCGATTCCTCTTGTTAAAAAGGCCAACAGGCCACAGTCTAAGAATTAAGGGGAGGCCATTTAAAACTGAGATGAGGAAAAGCTTTTTCTCCCAGAGAATTGTGAATTTGTGGAATTCCCTGCCACAGAATGCAGTAGAGGCCAATTCACTGGATGAATTTAAAAGAGAGTTAGATAGAACTCTAGGGGCTAGCGGAATCAAGGGATATGGGGAGAAGGCAGGCACGGGTTACTGATTGTGGATGATCAGCCATGATCACAATGAATGGCGGTGCTGGCTCGAAGGGCCGAAGGGCCTCCTCCTGCAACTATTTTCTATGTTTCTCTGTGACGATGATGCCGGACACACTGAGTTACTCCAGCAATTTGAGTCCCTTTTCTGCATTCTGTTCTGCCAGTTTCAATGAGTGTTACATCTGTTCTGATGTGACACTTTCCGCACCAGCACTTGTGACTTGATGCTTAAATGGAAATTGTCTCCACCACAGGTGACGGCTATCAACCACATCTATTCCATTTCCTGGGTGGTGTTCCCCTTCTTCCCTTCCACAAACATCAGCCTCCACATTTTAAATGATCATTCAATGTGAAGCCACCACCAGAGAGAATGGAGCAGCTGGGCTTGTACACTCTGGAGTTTAGAAGGATGAGAGGGAATCTCATTGAAACATATACGATTGTTAAGGGTTTGGACACGCTAGTGGCAGGAAACATGTTCCCGATGTTGGGAGAGTCCAGAACCAGGGGCCACAGTTTAAGAATAAGGAGTAAGCCATTTAGAACGGAGACGAGGAAACACTTTTTCTCACAGAGAGTGGTGAGTCTGGAATTCTCTGCTTCAGAGGGCGGTGGAGGCCGGTTCTCTGGATGCTTTCAAGAGAGAGCTAGATAGGGCTCTTAAAGATAGCGGAGTCGGGGGATATGGGGAGAAGGCAGGAACGGGGTACTGATTGGGGATGATCAGCCATGATCACATTAAATGGTGGCTTGAAGGGCTGAATGGCCTACTCCTGCACCTATTGTCTATTGTCAGATATGCTCCCTTCCCCCACCCATATGGTGTATCTCCCTGGTTGGTTCATCCATCCCCACTAACGTTCACCAACCACCAGAGAGAGAGAGTCAAACAACATGGAAACAGGCCCTTCGGCCTAACCCGTCCATGCTGGCCTAGATGCCCCATCTTAGCTATTCCCATTTGCCAGCACTTGGCCCATATCCCTCTAAACTTTTCCGATCCATGCGTCTTCTCAAGCCACTTTCTATTGCAACTGCAAGAGATGTGACTTTTTAACTCTGCGTTTCCCACCATCCATGGACACAGACACCCCTAGAAGCTGTGCTTCATCGTATCATGTCCAATGTAGGGCCCACAGTGGAGATGGAGACAGACAATAGGTACAGGAGTAGGCCATTCGGCCCTTCGAGCCAGCACCGCCATTCAATGTGATCATGGCTGATCATCCCCAATCAGTACCCCGTTTCCACATATTCCTTGACTTCGCTATCTTTAAGAGCCCTATCTAACACTCTCTTGAAAGTATCCAGAGAACCGGCCTACACCGCCCTCTGAGGCAGAGAATTCCACAGACTCACAACTGAGAAAAACTGTTTCCTTGTCTCCGTTCTAAATGGCTTACCCCTTATTCTTAAACTGTGGCCCCTGGTTCTGGACTCCCCCAACATCGGGAACATGTTTCCTGCCTCTAATGTGTTGGAGATGACAACATCTCCAACATTGAATGTGGGCCCTACATTGGAGATGTACAGCCCTATAGGAGACAACTCCTGTACACTGGAGACACCAAACACACTTTAGGGATCTCCCTGTAGAACACTGTTCATATTACATGACATGACCATCCACTTCCAGTTGCCCATCACTTTATTTCTCTTATGACCTAGAAGGCCATTGAGCTCATTGAGCCCATGGTGTCTCTGGGAGCAATCTCACCAGTCCCATTCCTCACCCATTTCCTTGTAACCACCCCACCACCAATTCTCCTGCCACCCATCTGCACTAGAGGCAATTTACAGTAGAATATTAACCTGCCGCCGCATCTTTGGGACATGGAAGGAAACTGGTGCACTGAGTAGACGCCCACACAGTCACGGGGAAACGGTGAAAAGTCCGAGCACCCGAGGTCAAGATCCCACAGGCTCTGTCGCACTTCCAGTCTGACCTGTCACGTTGCCTCATGCACTGTTCTAACAAAGCCCAAAGGCGAGGTCAACAAAAATCATCTGTTTAGGCTACACAGTGACAGGATTCAATGCTGAGTTCCACTGTTTCAGATAACCTGCTTTCCCTGTTTAGTTCAGAGATAGAGCGCGGAAACAGACCCATCGGTCCACCAAGTCCACACCAACCAGTGACTCCCAACGCACACACTAGCAACAATTTTTTTAAACATTTACACAAGCCAATTAACCTCCAAATCTGTAGGTCTTTGGAGTGTGGGAGGAAACCGAAGATCTCGGGGAAAACCCACGCAGGTCACGGGGAGAAAGTGCAAATTCCGTGCTGACAAGCACCCGTAGTCCGAATCAAACCCAGGTCTCTGGAGCTGTGAGGCAGGGACTCTACCGCTGGGGTGGGAGATTGCAACCTTCACTGTTTCGACGAATGCAATCAACCTGGTGTGCACAATCAAATAAGATCAAATAGAACAAGTTGTCCTGCAACTTTAGGCTGTGCCTGCCATACGCAAGAAGAAGAAGACTCTACCGCTGCGCCACTGTTGTGTCAGAACTGAGGAAAAGGTCAACAACCTGCAGTGTTTACTACATTTCTTTCCCTCATGTGATGGGCTGTTTTGTTCAATATTTGCACTATTTTGTTATCTCTGCTAAAGTTTGTATGACCTACTGCTGCCTAAATCACCCACGAACTCAGCTTGCAAAATTATGATTACTCTATTTCAATGATCATTTAAAATGGCGTGGCTTGGCATGCCTTTGTGTGTCGCACTTTCTCGTATCGGTTTTTCGTGTTTGCCCAGGTTGGAACAGCAGTACGCGGTCATCTCCTAAATAGCTGTTGCTTCTGAAGTATAAAGTGGAAAACTGGCAGTTATCAAAGAGGAAGTATTAAACTGACATAGAAACTAAACCAAAGGCTTTTTCATGGTATTTTAATTTTGGTCCCATGTAGCTGTTATATTTCCTCTTTCGTTGGTGAAATGTTCAGTACATGAGACCAGTGGCTGTATGCATATACTTGCATATATTTCTGGCACTTGATCTAAACAATGGTTTAAAAAGTAAACACATTTGAACAAAATGTGGCATACATTGCGGTGGACTGGACTTGAGGAAGCACATGGGTTTTTCCAGAACTGCCTAGCTGAGGCAAAAGTAGGAATTAAGACTTTCTGAATTTGATGAAACATTGGACAAAACTGCAGCAATCACAGCCTGCAGCCAGCTCTCAGACTCTGCCCTCATGCAAGATATGCTTGCCGTGTCCAAACCAGTACTGCAGCTTGGTGCCGTGCATGGACAGAGCCGTCCACACCAGTACTGCAGCCTGGTGCCATGCAGCGACAGACACATCCCCGCCAGTACTGCAGCACGGTGGTGCAGCGGTAGAGTTGCTGCCTCACAGCGCTAGAGACCCGGGTTTGATCCTGCTGCGGGTGCTTGCCTGCATGGATTTTGTAGTTGTGACTTCTCCCTGTGACCTGCGTGGGTTTTCTCCAGTGTAGGTTTTGTGTGGCTGAGGGATAAGGTTGGTGTAAATGTAACAAAAATTGTCCCTGGTGTAGGTGTTGGATAGTGTTAGTGTGCGGGGATCGCTGGCCGGCCCGGAACCGGTGGGCCTTAGGGCCTGTTTCCATGCTGTATCTCTAAACTAAACTAAATTAAACCCGTCCCCACCAGTACTGCAGCACAGTGCAATGCAGGGACAGACCTGTCCCCATGAGTACTGCAACACAGTGCAATGCAGGGACAGACCTGTCCCCACCAGTACTGCAGCACAGTGCAATGCAGGGACAGAACTCCACTCATTTTTCTTGAATTTTAGCTTGCGTCTTGTGACTTTGCTTTTAATAGAATGCGGGATTCCTAACATTTTCTCTCTTTCCCGTGTCCAGTCGACCAGAGTTCCTCTGAAGTGCTCTCTGCATTGATAATTTTCTCACAGATTTGCCAATTCACCACTCTCTTTCTCGGAGCACCAACTGCTTTTCTTGTTAGTTTTATTTTAGAATGGGAACTAGTCTAGAAACCGGAGCCTTTAGCATTGCATGTGGTTGTATCATGTGCTTTAAGAACTTGCTTGTGCAATTCATGTAATGTGAGAGAAGTGACGTGTTCATTCTCTGAAGAAGGAACCTTGGAATTGTAGTGCCGAACTACTATCTACCTCATTGGAGACTGTCGGATCAACTTTGAGCAGACTTTATTGGCTTTATCTTGCACTGAGGGAGGGGGGGAGATCAATGGACAATGTAGGACCCAGTGGGGGGGGGGGGGAAGAACAAAGGGGGATCTGGCGGGGGGAGGGGGGGTACCTTGTAATTTTGCATGCGGCCTTTATGGGCGATTATTTACATACCTTGCATATGCAAGCAAAGAATTTCACTGAGACAATAAAGCATTCGTTCATTCACTAAACATTATTTGCATTATTCCCTTTATCATGTACCTGTACACTGTAAATGGCTCGATTGTAATCATGCATTGACTTTCTGCTGACTGGTTAGCATGCAACTAAAGCTTTTCACTGTACCTCAGTACACGTGACAATAAATAAACTAAACTAATATTAAACTAAAGAAAAACTAAACTGAATTGGGAAAGGGATGGTCTGCAGTGAGCGATGGGGCTTATTTTGGACACGGCCTACCTAATTATTTATTTTACGTTGAAGATAGACACAAAAAGCTGGAGTAACTCAGCGGGACAGACAGCATCTCTGGAGAGAAGGAATGGGTGACGTTTCGTGTCGAGACCCTTCTTCAGACTGGTTAGGAGAGATGGAGAACGGTGATGTGGAGAGATGGAGAACATTGAATGAAAGATATGCAAAAGGAGAGAAAGGAAACAGGCCGTTGTTAGCTGTTTGTTGGGTGAAAACGAGAAGCTGGTGTGACTCGGGTGGGGGAGGGATGGAGAGAGAGAGGAAATGCTGGGGTTACTTGAAGTTAGAGAAATCAATATTCATACCAGTGGACTGTAAGCTGCCCAAGCGAAATATGTGATGCTGTTCCTCCGATGTGCGTTTAGCCTCACTCTGACAATGGAGGAGACCTAGAACAGGAAGGTCTGTGGGAATGGGAAGGAGAATTAAAGCGTTCAGCAACCGGGAGATTAGGTAGGTTCAGGTGTTCAGCGAAACGATCGCCCACATTTGGTCTCGCCGATGTATAAGAGTCCACATCTTGACCAATGGATATAGTAGATGAGGTTGGAGGAGGTGCAAGTGAACCTCTGCCTGACCTGAAAGGACTGTCGGGGTCACTGGACAGAGTCGAGGGAGGAGGTATAGGGACAGGTGTTGAATCTGCTGCGGTTGCAGGGGAAGGTACCTGGGGAGGGGGTGGTTTGGGTGGGAAGGTACACGATTCCCCGCTGCAGCACATAACTGATCCAAAGAGTGCATTAAACTCCTGTCAATTTATCTGTGTGCCTCTCTGTTGTAAGTGACACTCATTTTTGTCTTTCAGGTTCTGAATCAGGGAAACTTCTTGTTGTGGATATCAGTCCCTGTCCCTCCCTGCCATGCAAACTTATCAAACAAAAAACCTACGATGTTAATGTCACCTTTGTGAGCTGTAAGTGAGAATGTGATGCTCAACCTTTTGTGCGTGGCCTCCATGCCCTGTTCTCTTTAGGCCCAGTTTTTTTTTTTTTTTTTTTAGTATTTCTGAAATTCCTGAGCCTAAGGTTTTTAAACCTGCGTGGTTGGACCAAAGTTACTGTGTAACAACAAAATGGACAAAGATCTGAAATGTAGACGAAAGATTAGTTTGCAGCTCTATCAAATATGACGGTAATAGATTAGAATGACAATATTACAAAAATCCCCAAAAAGAATGGGCTGAGGGACGAATAGAGAAATAAATGTTTAAAGTATTGGCAGTAAAACGATTTCAACTGTGAAAGACCCCTGCGATGAAATTTTTGCAGAGAGACAAAAATGCTGGAGAAACTCAGCGGGTGAGGCAGCATCTACGGAGCAAAGGAAATAGGTGACGTTTCGGGTCGAGACCCTTCTTCAGACTTTCAGAATGAAATTTTTGCTGATGATTTGTGGTTATCCCGGTTAAAATGGGAAGTAGAGATAGAGGAAGCACAGATGTCGTTAAGGAAGTGTTAATATGGCAGAACGATGTCTGCAACAAGATGTCAAGCATCTCTTGCTTTCCCTCTCTCTCCGCCACTCCCCTATCCTAGTTCTCCGACTAGTTCTACTGTCCTCCTGATTAAATGTTACTGATTGTATGCCTCGTTGTCACCTTCCCCAGCCAACAATGAACACTTCCTTATCATTATCTGCTTTGATCTGTCATTTTCACACCATGCACGTCTAGACTCCCTCTCCCCTGACTCTCAGTCTGAAGAAGGGTCTCCGACCCGAAACTTCACCCATTCCTTCTCTCCGGAGACGCTGCCTGTCTCGCTGAGTTACTCCAGCATTTTGTGTCGATATCTTCGGTGTAAACCGGGTGGTGAGTAGATAAACGGCGCGGGGCTTTGCTTTCCAGACGCCCAGGGACCGTTGCAGAAGGAGGAGCGGTGACCAAAACTGCAACGTTCCATTCAAGTTTCCTATAAGTGAGGAAGCCGCTGATTGGTGGAAGAGGACCAAGAGAAAGCAGCTGATTGGGAGTCAGATCCCTGCTGATTTCCTCCACCAGTTTGTATTGTATCCAGGGTAAGGGGGGAGTATGAGGGCCAGGGCAGTTTACTGTTCTGGATGTCAGATGTGGGAGGTCATGGAGTCTGATACCCCTCCAGACGTTCACATCTGTGTCAGGTGCGTAGAGATGGGGTTCCTAAGGGACCGTGTTAGGAACTTGGAGCAGCAGCTCGATGACCTCTGTCTGATCAGGGAGAGTGAGGAGGTCCTAGAAAAGAGTTATAGGGAGGTGGCCACTCCAAGACCACGGGAGGCAGACAAGTGGATCACGGTTAGGAAGAGCAAGGGGCAGAGGCAGGAACTAGTGAGTACCCCAGTGGCTGTACACCTTGAAAATAAGTACTCCTGTTTGAGTACTGTTGAGGGGGACAGCCTTCCTGCAGGTAGCAACAGCGGCCGGGCCTCCGGCACAGAGACCAGCCCTATTGCTCAGAAGGGTAGGGAAAAGAAGAGGAGGGCAATAGTAATAGGGGACTCTATGGTTAGGGGGTCGGATAGGCGATTCTGTGGACGCAGTCAGGAGACCCGGATGGTAGTTTGCCTCCCTGGTGCCAGGGTCAGGGATGTGTCTGAACGCGTCCAAGATATCCTGAAATCGGAGGGAGAGGAGCCTGAGGTTGTGGTACATATAGGTACCAATGACATAGGTAGAAAAAGAGAAGAGGTCTTGAAAGGAGAATTTAGGGAGTTGGGAGGAGAGTTAAGGAGAAGGACTACAAAGGTAACAATCTCAGGATTACTACCTGTGCCACGTGACGGTGAGAGTAGGAATGGAGTGAGGTGGAGGATAAATGCGTGGCTGAGGAACTGCTGCAGCGGGCAGGGATTCAAATCTCTGGATCATTGGGACCTCTTTTGGGGAAGGTGTGACCTGTACAGAAAGGACGGGTTGCACTTGAACCCGAGGGGGACCAATATCCTGGCGGGGATATTTGCAAAGGCTACTGGGGAGACTTTAAACTAGAACGGTTGGGGGGAGGGACTCAAATAGAGAAAGCTAGTGGAAAATGTGGGAGGCAGGAGGCAGAGAAGGGAAGCACTCGGACCCAAAATGTAGGGGAGAAAGAAGAAAAAGATAATAAACAGAGAATAAGTGGTGGTGGGTTTCTTAAATGTGTATATTTTAATGCTAGGAGCATTGTAAGAAAGATGGATGAGCTTAGAGCCTGGATTGACACCTGGAAGTATGATGTTGTGGCGATCAGTGAAACATGGTTGCAGGAGGGCTGTGATTGGCAAATAAATATTCCAGGATTTCGTTGCTTCAGGGGTGATAGAATTGGAGGGGCAAGAGGTGGGGGTGTTGCATTGCTTGTCAAGGAAGATATTACAGCAGTGCTTTGGCAGGATAGATTAGAGGGCTCGTCTAGGGAGGCTATTTGGGTGGAACTGAGAAATGGGAAAGGTGTAGCAACACTTATAGGGGTGTATTATAGACCGCCAAATGGGGAGCGAGAATTGGAAGAGCAAATATGTAAGGAGATAGCAGATATTAGTAGTAAGCACAAGGTAGTGATTGTGGGAGATTTCAATTTTCCACACATAGACTGGGAAACACATTCTGTAAAAGGGCTGGATGGTTTGGAGTTTGTAAAATGTGTGCAAGATAGTTTTTTGCAGCAATACATAGAGGTACCTACTAGAGAAGGGGCAGTGCTGGACCTCCTGTTAGGAAATGAGACAGGGCAGGTGGCGGAGGTATGCGTCGGGGAGCACTTCGGGTCCAGTGATCACAATACCATTCGTTTCAATATAATTATGGAGAGGGTCAGAACTGGACCTAGGGTTGAGATTTTTGTTTGGAGAAAGGCTAACTTTGAGGAGATGCGAAAGGATTTAAAAGGAGTGAATTGGGACATGTTGTTTTATGGGAAGGATGTAGAAGAAAAATGGAGGACATTTAAAGGTGAAATTTTAAGAGTACAGAATCTTTATGTCCCTGTTCGGTTGAAAGGAAATAGTAAAAAATGGAAAGAGCCATGGTTTTCAAGGGAAATTGGACACTTGGTTCGGAAAAAGAGAGAGATCTACAATTATTATAGGCAGCATGGAGTAAATGAGGTGCTTGAGGAGTATAAAGAATGTAAAAAGAATATTAAGAAAGAAATTAGAAAAGCTAAAAGAAGATATGAGGTTGCTTTGGCAAGTAAGGTGAAAGTAAATCCAAACGGTTTCTACAGCTATATTAATAGCAAAAGGATAACAAGGAATAAAATTGGTCCATTAGAGAGTCAGAGTGGACAGCTATCTGCAGAGCCAAAAGAGATGGGGGAGATATTGAACAATTTCTTTTCTTCGGTATTCACGAAGGAGAAGGATATGGAATTATGTGAGGTAAGGGAAACAAGCAGAGTAGCAATGGAAACTATAAGATTCAAAGAAGAGGAGGTGCGGACACTTTTGAAAAATATGAAAACGGGTAAGTCTCCAGGTCCTGACAGGATATTCCCTAGGACATTGAGGGAAGTTAGTGTAGAAATAGCAGGGGCTATGACAGAAATATTTCAAATGTCATTAGAAACGGGAATAGTGCCGGAGGATTGGCGTACTGCGCATGTTGTTCCGTTGTTTAAAAAGAGTTCGAAGAGTAAACCTAGCAATTATAGACCTGTTAGTTTGACGTCAGTGGTGGGCAAATTAATGGAAAGGATACTTAAAGATAATATATATAAGCATCTGGATAAGCAGGGTCTGATTAGGAACAGTCAACATGGATTTGTGCCTGGAAGGTCATGCTTGACTAATCTTCTTGAATTTTTCGAAGAGGTCTCTAGGGAAATTGATGAGGGTAAAGCAGTGGATGTTGTCTATATGGACTTCAGTAAGGCCTTTGACAAGGTTCCTCATGGAAGGTTGGTTAAGAAGATTCAATTGTTGGGTATTAATGGTGGAGTAGCAAGATGGATTCAACAGTGGCTGAATGGGAGATGCCAGAGAGTAATGGTGGATGGCTGTTTGTCAGGTTGGAGGCCGGTGACTAGTGGGGTGCCTCAGGGGTCTGTGTTGGGTCCACTGTTGTTTGTCATGTACATCAATGATCTGGATGATGGTGTGGAAAATTGGATTAGTAAGTATGCAGATGGTACTAAGATAGGTGGTGTTGTGGATAATGAAGTAGATTTTCAAAGTCTACAGAGAGATTTAGGCCATTTGGAAGAGTGGGCTGAAAGATGGCAGATGGAGTTTAATGCTGACAAATGTGAGGTGCTACATCTCGGCAGGACAAATCAAAATAGGACGTACACGGTAAATGGTAGCGAATTGAGGAACGCAGTTGAACAGAGGGATCTAGGAATAACTGCATAGTTCCCTGAAGGTGGAATCTCATGTAGATAGGGTGGTAAAGAAAGCTTTTGGTGTGCTGGCCTTTATAAATCAGAGCATTGAATATAGAAGTTGGGATGTAATGTTAAAATTGTACAAGGCATTGGTGAGGCCAATTCTGGAGTATGGAGTACAATTTTGGTCTCCTAATTATAGGAAGGATGTCAACAAAATAGAGAGAGTACAGAGGAGATTTACTAGAATGTTGCCTGGGTTTCAGCAACTAAGTTACAGAGAAAGGTTGAACAAGTTAGGTCTTTATTCTTTGGAGCGCAGAAGGTTAAGAGGGGACTTGATAGAGGTCTTTAAAATTATGAGCGGGTTAGACAGAGTGGACGTTGGTAAGCTTTTCCCATTGAGAGTAGGGAAGATTCAAACAAGGGGACATGACTTGATAATTAAGGGACAGAAGTTTAGGGGGAACATTAGGGGGAACTTCTTTACTCAGAGTGGTAGCTGTGTGGAATGAGCTTCCAGTGGAAGTGGTGGAGGCAGGTTCGATGTTATCCTTTAAAAATAGATTGGATGGGTATTATGGACGGGAAAGGAATGGAGGGTTATGGTCTGAGTGCAGGTAGATGGGACTAGGGGGAAGTATTTATTTTTAATTTTTAAAAAAAATTAAAAAAATGTTCGGCACGGACTTGAAGGGCTGAGATGGCCTGTTTCCGTGCTGTTATGGTAATATGGTTATATGGTTAAACCAGCATCTACAGTTCTTTCCCACACAGAGCTGCCACCTTGCAGCTCTAATGATATGGATTTGGCCCTGAACTCCAGTGCAGATTGTGACTCTGTGCGTTTCTCCTGGGGGATTCCTGTTTTTCCCCACATAATGCGCTGGCTGGTTAAATGGCCCCTGTAAATTGCCCCCTCTGTAGGTAGGTGGTCGGAAGTTTGAAGTGGAGTTGAGGAGCATGTGAGAGGGAATAGATTACAAGGAAGAAGATGGGGAATGGGATTGTTTTAAGAGCTGCCTTAAGATTTAAAGCATTAAATGGTCAAAGTGCTATTTACTTGTAGATTGCTATATTACACGGGCAGAGTGGAGTTTTTCTAAGGTATATTTTAATTGTACATATATTTAAGTCATTTGATATTGTAGTCATGTGTGGGGAGGTGCTAGTGTGAATACGGTGAATTGTCCCCTCTCCATTTTAACCCACTTCAGTCGTATATCACGCTCATAAGTCATGGAGAATGAGATACTGCAACCCCAGCAGTGTGAACATTGACTTCTCTAACTTCAGGTAGCTCTTGCTTTCTCTCTCCATCCCCTCCCCCTTTCCATTTCTCCCACTAGTCTCACTGTCTCCGCCTACATTCTATCTTTGTCCCGGCCCCTCCCCGACATCAGTCTGAAGAAGGGTCTCGACCCGAAACGTCGCCACTTCCTTCTCTCCAGAGATGCTGCCTGTCCCGCTGAGTTACTCCAGCATTTTGTATCTAGTGGATGTTGTTCTGCCAATTGCCTGTAATATTTGGAACCCGAGGATGAATATCTTTCAGAATTGACTGTTTTTAACTTATCTTTCAGTAACTGACAGCTTATCGAGTAAGGCGGAGGTTCGTGGTATCTTGGCCGGTATTCCAATTCCCTTTTAATCTCCCGAATGATGATGGGTGTCAATCTGGCATTCGTTGCCCTATTCGGAAAAATCAAAAATACAACTACATTAATACCTTGCTGATAAAATCTATGTATCCCTCGGTAAGTATAATCCGGAAACAGACTCTATAATGTACCTTAGATAGACACAGAATGCTCGAGTAACTCTGCGGGACAGGCAGCATCTCTGGAGACAAGGAATGGGCCATTCTTTCTCCCTAGAGATGCTGCCTGTCCTGCTGAGTTACTCCAGCTTTTTGTGTCTATCTTTGATTTAAACCAGCATCTGCAGTTCTTTCCTACACAACTACAGTTCCTTTCTACACCACAATATACCTTGTACTTCTAGATCTATTCATTGGAAGTTAGGCTAAATACTGTGCAGGCTACACTCCCTGCAGAGTGGGCTGTGTGTGTAGCCCATACAGAGCAAGAACGTAGCTTTGGGATGTCTCCAACTAATCCATTGCCACGTTCTGTATGGTTCCATCCCCCTGAGCACTATAGCAACAACTCACGATGGAACTCTGGAAACGTGTTCATCTGCTATCCAGAATCTAAACAACATACATAGGAAGGAACTGCAGACGCTGTTTTGCACCGAAGATGGGCACAAAAATGCTGGAGTAACTCAGCGGGACAGGCAGCATCTCCAGAGAGAAGGATTGGGTGACTTTGGGTCGAGACCATTCTTCCTTGCTGGAGAGTAGGAGGAATCACAGAGGGGAGGTAGTGAGCGAGGATACTAAAGAACTCGTCGGAGAGAGGAGGAAAACTTCTTCAAAGTAGGCATACCGTGAGATTTCGCAGTGGAGCAGACGAAATGTGTAGGAAGAGTCTCGACCCGAAACATCACCCTTTCTTCTCTCAAGTGATGCTGCCTATCCCGCTGAGTTACTCCAGCATTTTGTGACTTTCTTCGGTGTAAGCCAACCAGCATTGGGTGTTCTTTCTTACACATTTAGTCTGCACCATTGCGAGATCTCCTCAAAGTATGTCTACTTTGAAGATGTTCTCCTCTCTCCGACAAGAGTCCTGCAATACCCTCTCTCGCTTGTCCCCCTCTGCGATTCCTCACGCTCTCCAACAGGAAGAAGGGTCTTGGCCCGAAATGTCATCCAAACAACATAGTTTGCCATGGATTTGTTGGATGTGGAAGGATGTTTCCACTAGTGGGAGAGTCTAGGACTAGAGGTCATATCCTCAGAATTAAAGGACGTTCCTTTAGGAAAGAGATGAGCAGGAATTTCTTTAGTCAGAGGGTGGTGAATCTGTTGAATTCTTTGCCACAGAAGGCTGTGGAGGCCAAGTCAGTGGATAGTTTTAAGGCAGAGCTAGACAGATTCTTGATTAGTACGGGTGTTAGAAGTTATGGAGAGAAGGCAGGAGAATGGGATTAGGAGGGAGAGATAGATCAGCCATGATTGAATGGTGGCGTAGACTTGATGGGCCGAATGGCCTATTTCTGCTCCTATCACTTATGATCTTATGTATTTTAGACTGCAGTGGAAGGCAAGGAAGGAGATTGCTGTGGGTTTGATAGATTTTTTTTTTAATGGTCCCGGGAAACATTCTAGGAAACTGAAAGTATGAGTTTAAGTTGTGTCGTTTTTTGTTACCTGAACAGACATGTTGGGCTGAAAGATTTCTTCCTCTGCCCTAAATATTAAGGAATAGAAAATAAGATGACCATTAATCAAAGATAAATTACATGGAGTGTGATTGTGGAGCAGAATAGAAAGTAAATGATTTGAATTGCTTGTTACAAATAAATCTATTTAAACTTTCCAAAGGCTCATTTGCAAAGCTGTAGAATTATAGAGGCTTACAGTATAGAGATAGGCCCTTCGGCCCAACTTGCCCACACCGGTCAAAATGTCCGTTCCACACTAGTCCCATCTGCCTGCATTTGGCCCATATCCCTCAAAACTTATCCTATCCGTATAACTGTCTAAATGAGTCTTAAACATTGCGATAATACCTGCCTCAACTATCTCCTCCGGCAGCTCGTTCCGTACACCTATCACTCTTTGTGTGAAAAGGTTACCCCCAGGTTTCCTATTATATAATTCCTCTCCTCCCCCCCCCTCACCTTAAACCTGTCCTCTGGTTCTCAGTTCCGTACTCTGGGCAAGAGACTCTGTGCATCTACCCGATCATTTCCTCTCATGATCTTGTACACTCTCGGGGACACAAAAGGATGCTTCCTTTTTAGTATTTGGCTGGAGACCCCTGTCTTGACGCACCCTTTTATTTGGCTGTACAACACTCATCTCTATATTAGTTTTCCTTCATGTTTCATCCCTGTGCCCCGGGACTTGGCACTCTGCTGCACCGCTGTTGAGCTTTATCAGCCTAATAGATTTTAAAAGGGGAACCTGTAGACTGTAACCTGTTGGTCTGTGAGTTGCAGTTTCTGTATCCAGAGATGAAAAAGATACTGTGAAAAGTTTTTTGACCAAAGGCCTTAAATATTCTATTTTGATGAACAGGATTTTGGGGGATAGAGTATTTAATCTTGTGATGTGGCTGCCTACGTCAAACATTGGTGTTGAATAGATTAGTGGTTACTTGCAAAACTGTAGAGATTGGCTTAGTGCATTTTGGTAAGAGTATTTTATGGTGTGATTTTAGTTAAGAGGTGACACATGCCTGTGAGTATTGAGGACATGGGCATCCATGGTTGACTATGGGGCATCTTGACATGGGCAAGTTGAGTTGAAGGGCCTATTTTCATGCTGTATGACTCTCTGTCATAATTGGAATTGACTATTGAGGGGGAAATAGTTGCTTTCGGTGGCATGATCACATGATTTTTTTTGTTTTTCCTTCTTTCCTGTAGATTAAATTGGAGGTTGAATGGATGTTGAAGGATGATAAAGGCAAAAACATCTTCTGCTGGATAATTCCTGTTGAGATCTCCAGCTAAACCACCAGCTCCAAGAGCAGCTGATACTCTTATTTGAAGATCGTGTCATCAGCTGTACCATAGGAAATTAAACCAAATTTTGGAAAATGGGAACTTTTTCTTTTAAGACTTGCACAAATTTGTAACTATAGAACATAATTTTTTTGAATTTGTATGATCTCTTGACTTTAATATGGATCAATTTTGTAAACTAACCTCCATGAGCCAATAAACAATATTATTACAGATTGAATGTTTTGATTTTCAACTAAAAATTTAATATTTTTGCATTTTTAAACTGAAGAATTAACTGCTTTATTCTGAAACTGTTTCTAACTATTTAAACTGGCATTCATTTTCTGCTGTGTGTAGATGGCTCCTTGCAGGGTGCAAATTACCTGACTTTTGTCGTAATTTTCTTCTCAACATGGTTGGAGGAGATTTTTGTCCTAGGCTTCAGTTGTTTAGAATTATGTTTTTGACTCAACCAAACCTCTACTCATTGGCTTGCTTGACAGACTCATTAACATCTGACTTAATACACCGACAAACATTCAAAGATTTGTTTTGTAGGTACAGAGCCTTTGAGTTGGATCATGATAGTTTTGTTTAATCATCCTCATGCCTTGTGGCTATCTCAGATTCAGATCACCCGCCTCACAGCTTGCTGTCTAGTATGATTCCATATTGTTTCTGGGAAAAATGGTTAATGTAAGTTGCTTACCACCAATGGTTTTCAGGCTTTCAGCTAATTGCCTAGTCTTTAACTGGTTGGTTCACTGTCTCTGTAGTTTTTTCCATCACTCTACTGAACGAAAATGCGATGCTGTTATGAAGCAAAATTCAGCATTTTATTTCCTGTCCCTCTCTTCAAACTGCTCTGGTCCCCAACTCTTGTCTTTCAAGTTCAGAAGGTACTAATCTGAGTATATCTGGCAGACCACACAATCATCCTTCAATTTTCAACAACAAAAGATAATTAGTTTATCATCATCACCATGTTATCTTAACCTCAGAATTTTGCAGGGTAGTTATATGGGCAATGTTATCAAGCTTAATCTTGGTATCTTGAAGTTCATTAGTGCCTTTTTGTCTAAGTGAAAGTTAAGATATCGCTTTGCAATTTCATTTGTATTTACTGCGACTGTCTTCTCACATATCCAGTAATAACAATACCTCTTTCTTTGCCCCACCACAATTCATCACGTCCAACTCCACCAGACAGTTGTACCTAAGTATTTGCGGGCACATCCCAAGTGTGATGTCTGTCATCATGACATATTTTCATGCACCTTGTGTGTTACTGTTTAAGTGGCATTTTTTCAGACCTTCGATCTTCTCCGTCTCTTAAATTGTTAGTCTCTATTTCTTTTACTGCTGCATCTCGTGTGTCCTGTTACTTCCACTTCTAGCCTGAGCCCCAAGTTTTTTTTTACTATCAGTGTTATAGGATCTTTGACACCAGTGCCTGAATAAAGCTGAAAATTTGGCTTTACCACCATGCCCTGTAGTTGGCAAGATTGGAAGCCTAAAGGGCCTGTCACACTGTACGAGGTAATTCAAGAGTTCTCCCGAGTTTCCCATGATTCGAACTCGGAGAATTATGGTAATAGCCGTTCATAGGTACTCGGGGTTCTCGTGGACATTTTCCACAGTGCTGAAGAAACTTCACGAGTTACCGCGTTTCCCGAGTACCTGCCGTTAGCATTACGAGCCGCAACGAGACATCCATGAGCTCCGACATAGCCGCTACGTACATTCTACGTACTTACCACGAGTTTGATTTTTTTAAACTCGGGAGAGCTCTTGAATTACCTCGTACAATGGGACAGGCCCTTTACTGTCAAAGTTGAAATTCCTGGGAATAATTATAAACAAATAGATTTTTTATCATCATTTGTGCTTTAAAAAAATGTAAGTTATTTTTCTTTAATTCTTAATTTCCTAATTGCATCTGGCTGTCAGAGTATTACACAACATAGCAGTACAATACAATAGAATCCAAATGTGTTTAAGATCCACTGGACCGTACCAGTAAAGAGGTTGACATGGTGAATGCTTATGAGGTGGGTCCATGGAACTTGGTAAATATTTGGCTGTGAGCGATTGAATACTGAGAAACAACTAGCTATGGCCAGCATGATTCAAACAATCTGCTGCCCACTTTTGTTTCTATAAAAGAACACCATGGTGGTGCAGTGGTAGAGTTGCTTCCAAAACAGCGGCAGAGGCCTGGGTTTGATCAATAGTCAAATTTATTCTTCACATACACAATAAAGTGCAGTGAAATGAACTTGCCAGCAGCAGTACAATAAAAAAGAACACACAATACACAATAAAAATTTAACACAAACATCCACCACAGCATTCATCACTGGTGGAAGGCACAAAGTTTAGTCAGTTCTCCATTTTCCCCCGTAGTCGGGACCACAACCCTCCACAGACCGCTGCGGGCGGCCAGATGTGCAGACAAGGTAAGTCCTGAATCGGTGCTTCCCTACCGGAGACCGCGGCTTCAAGATGGTATCGGCCGGTGGTCGAAGATCTAAAGTCCCCGCTGCGCCGCGGTTAGAAGCATCACAGACGGCGGCTTGAAAAGATGATGTAGGCCGGCGGTCGGAGCTCTTCTCCATGGTCCCCAACGAGGGATCCCAGGCTCTGGATGCCGCGACAGCTGGAGCTCCGCAGACCGCGGCTTCAGGCTGCCGCGGGGCAGCGATCGGAGCGCTCCCTTCTGGTGACCCCCGGCGAGGGCTCGCCCGATCCGCGATGAAAAAGTCCACGCTGCGCCTGCTGAAGCTCCAGGCCCATCTCCAGGAAAGGCCGCACCGATCCTTTGTGTTAGGCCACGAGGGAGGCGACATGGAAAAAGTCGCCTCCATGGAGGAGGCGACCAAAGCGGTTTCCCCCTTACCCCCCCCCCCCCCCACACACACACACACAAGACACACCGAGAAACATTAAAAACACACAATTGGACATAATAAAAAAACAAAAAAAGTAGAAAATGACTAACATGCTGCTGGCAGGGCGGCCGTCTCGCAGCGCCCCCCATCCTGACTACAGGTGCTATCTGTGCAGACCTTGTATGTTCTCCCTGTGATCTCTTGGGTTTTCCCCAGATGCTTCGGTTTCCTCCCACACCCAAAGATGTACAAGTTTGTAGATTAATTTGGCTTTGGTAAAAATTGTAAATTGTCCCTGATGTGTAGTAGTATTGGTGTAGTCATCGCTGGTCAGTGCAGACTCGGTGGGCCAAAGGGCCTGTTTCTGCACTGCATTTCTAAACTAAACATAAGTAATTAGTTGTGAGTATGGACATCATTTTTAATAAAGATCTGACAAAATGGCACTTAAATAGTAACATAAGATGCATGCAAACATGCCAGAATGACAAAGGAGATCTGCCAGCATATATATTTGTGATGTTATATATCATGATAAAACCATGGGGGAGAGGAACTGATACCATATACAGTACTTCTTGCATACTCAGTCCTCGGAACAAAATGGAAAAAAAAGGAACTGATAAAATACACTTTAGATACTTTCAAGCAAATGCATCCTTTTTGGACAAGTGTCGTAGAACTGGTATATAAATGATTTTCAACAAGATGAAATTAGTGAAAAAAAGTCTAAAAGATATCCCCTGTAAAGCATCTGTGTACTTAAGCTGTTAAAGATATGTAATAAAAATTCAGATTAATTTATGGCTAGGAATGATACGTGGAATACTGAAGTTCCTGGAATTGAAGATAAATGATAAATGCAAGACTGATAACAATGTGGGTGTTTGGTTGATTTAATTATGGGTAATTGAAAGACAGTACCTTGTCAAACCAAGAAGCTTACCGATTAAATGTACATGGTGAATTCTTATTTTTTAGATTTTCTGAACCTTTTTCTAATGATTCCTGGCTAGATGTGACTAAGAAATGATCAGTGATTTTGCTTGCAATTTTTCGCTTTACTTATGAGCATTTGTTCATTGTATCTTATGACCAAATTGCATGAAATTATACTTGTCTACACAGAAAGTCACCTCATAGAACAGTGCAGCACTGGAACAGGGCCTTCAGCCCACCAGAATCTATGGACACTGATACCAATCTAACTAATTCTATCTGCTTGCATGTGGTTTGAATCCCTCTGTTCATAGGTCTGCCCTGTTATTGCATTCCAGGCACCTACAACTCTCTGCCAACAAACTTGCTTTGAACATCTCCATGAAACTTGCCTCATCTTAAACTTATGCCCTCCAGTATTGTATATTTCCAGTCTTAGAAACCTACCCTACCCAATCTATACTTCTCATCATTTTATGTATTTCTATCAAGTTGCCCTTCAATTTCTGATGCTCCATTGAAAATTATCCAAACGTGTTCAATCACTCTTTATAGCTAATACATTCTGGTGAATTTCTGTACCCCGTGCATTGTCGCCACATCCCAATTGTAGTGTAGTGACCAGAACTATACACGACTATACTCCAAATGTGGCCTAACCAAAGTTTAATAAGCCGCAACTTGAGTTCCTAAACTTTATACTTAATGCCCTGACAATGAAGGCAAGCATTCCGTGTCTTCTTTACCACTCTTATCCATTTGTGTTGCCACTTTCAAGGTACAGCTTTCCTTTATTCAGGATTGGTTGTTTGGGTAACTCTATTTCCAAACTTTACAATGAGGTATTGGTCTCCATCCTTCCTCCGCCCTTCCGAAGCTACGTTAGTAAAGGGGAAAAATAGTTCCGTTCAAAATCCATTTATAGGTACTGCTATTCTGACTGGTAATCCGTCAATTACCATTTCCCACCTGACTTGCATCAATAGTTTGGTTTTGGAAGGAGAAATGGCCCATCACCAAAAAGGACTTCACAGAACCCCTGGTAGACAAAAATGCTGGAGAAACTCCAGCATTTTTGTCTACCTTCGATTTTTCCAGCATCCGGAGTTCTTTCTTAAACACAGAACACCTGGGTCAGGTCAGAATTGTTGGTGGAACGCCCTCTCCTTGTGCCAAACATTTCTGGCCTAGTCATGGAAAAAAGGTTTTGCAGACAAGATACATAATATCTACAATAACCACATAATACGAAAAAAAAAGGAAAGTAGTCCATATAAAGGAAAGACGAAGAAAATAGTAGAGTTACAACCAGTTTTATTTCGAAGGTTGAAAGTGATAAATTCATACTCAATGGCACAGGTGACCCTTCTGGTCAGAAAAGTGGTGTAAAGGCAGTGCCAACTCACTGTCTAGGCGATGGAACATTCAACATAATGATTGGAACAAATGAGAAGACACATGCGAAAGATTACTGTTTGTAGCTAATGCTTCCATATACTGTAGTATTTCTTGCAGAATCACTGTACCCAGCCTTGGAGAAATATCTGGTACTGCAACAGCAAATGTTCCCTTATCAACTAAGCAAGCAAACAGTTGGGATGTATAGTACCTTTCCTAGCCTGCACATCATCTGAGATCTTACGTAAGCAAATCTGATTGATTGAAAGATACAACATGGAAACAAGCCCTTCAGTCCACCGAGTTAATCGGCTCATCTATATTTATTTGCATATTGGTTTGTAAATCAGGTCCAGACATATTTGCTTGAACTTCAAATTAATTTTCACACAATACAGATCAATTCCTTGGTTTAGATTCCAAATGTAAGGAAGTGACGGAAGAACTTTACTCGAGCTGGAAAGAACGTGGAAACAAGACCAGTTCTTTGTAGCAACTCTTTTTGTTTCTTTGAAAAATACAGGCACAAGAACATTGATTAGAATTTGTAGTTTACGTGACAACAGAAAAATATTTGCAAATACTTGAAATCAACCAATGCCAGATCCCAGGTTACAAGAATTACAGCATAGAAACTGGCTGGGAAATGACCATTAAAGTAAGTAACTCTACTTTTAATTACACCTGGTCCTTAGAGATCACATGCAAGTACCAATAAAGTCAAATCTAAGGCAATCACAAACGAAGATTTATAATTAATATTTCTCAGATATTCAAAGGATGATCTTCTTCACGTTTTTTCTAGTAAATTTCACCTATTGCATATATTGATAAGGCTGACAATTTTTTGGTCTCCAGGCCATCAAGGGTTCAAGGGGAATAGGCAGAAAAGTGGAGCCGAGGCCAAGACTAATCAACTGATCTTATTCATATGGCCTACATCTATATTAATGTTTGTGTTCTTAAGAAAGCATAACAAATCATATGGTCACAGAATTTTCTGTCCATTATTTTAAAGTTGTGCAAGGTTGGGAAATTGCCACTTAGTCTCAAGTATGAGAAAAAATGTCCTTGGAGATTATCACTAAATACTTAATGCAGGAGCGGTGCGCTATATTTCACTTCCAAAATATAGCTCCACTTAAGTGATGGGACAGGATTTCAGAAAGTTTACATTATTAGTTTTGCACATTTAGTGCAAGCAACCGTGACCACATTTCTTCCTGTTTGTTGCTCTTAAAGTTCATTTGCATGACATGGATTTGTGCATTTAACACCCAGGCTCAACTGCACTTGAGAGACTGGCAATAAGCTATTTTATGAATCACTGCATATTGTATTTCCTATAAGTTGATAGAACTGTTCCACAGAGCAAAGCATTTGCGATTTATATGGTACATTATTGAAAATGCATTTATAACCTTTAAATTACAAGAGTGTTCAGAAGAATGAAAAATGCATAAGGCACCAAACACATTAAACGATCAACATGAGATACTAGAATTTATAACCAGATGACTTGTGAAATAGTCCAAACTAACAGTTTCAATGTTATTGCTAAATAACCAGCTTTTACCTTACATAAAACATTAAATACATTGTATTTTGTATATAACTCTGTACAAAACATATGCTCCTTTGCTTTTGAGAATGATAAGGTATCCACAAAACATGTACAGTAATCAGATGTCATAGCTTTACAAAAAATTTAGTAGCAAGTATGATTTACAAGATATACCAGAGCTTATCATTATGTTAAAAAAAAAAAAATACACACACAAAGAAAAAAATAATATGTTTCCTTTACTTGAGATTTTCAATAGTTGATTTGTATTTGCTTTAGTACAGGTTAGATCACAGGAAGTCCTTATAAAATGCTCACATTTATGTTTGTGGATTTGAATGTATATTCTTACTGTAGTAAAAAAAAAAAGTGTGATTACTTGGTTAGCTGCTGAGCCATATTTGTTCCAGATTTAATCCTTCTTCCATATCACTTCAGCCAATATCAGGATAAAGAACCCTGCAATTACCATGAGCTTTCAGGAGTCAGGAGAAGAAAATGGCCAGAGTTTATTATGTCATTTCTGGTGTCATTTGCTGAAAGTTTAAAGTGTTGGGGAAGATCAGGCAAATTGAGATATCCGGTTCGGGTGTTCATTTGAACACATGAAGGTTTACTACTTTAATTATGTGTGGCAGAACTCCTGAAGGCACAGCCAAACCTGGAAATCAACTATTTCAGGAGATAAACTAAAGAAAAAAAGTGAATATTTATTGCAGCTGAGGTAATCTTTCAAAGCAAACTAATACTAATAAAATTAAAGTGCATTTATAAACAATAGCATCCTTTAAAAAACTGCCAGGTAAAGAATTCTTTATTAAAATGTATTTTAAGATTACTGAAAATAATATACATCCTGTTTTGTTGCAAATTTCTGGCTATATTTATTACATAAAGTTTTTTTTATTGTAAAATTGAACAGATAGTATGGTTTCCATTGATTTAAATTATGATCTTTGCTCTGGTTTGGACTTTGCTCTGGTTGCATTGTACTAAAAGAAACATTATTTGACTGCTTCTTTATCAACAATTGATTATACAATGCTAGAACAAATATGTAACACAAGGCTTTGGAGTACATTTAATCAATTGTGCTGATGACAACAGCATCAGCTGAAATTGAACAACATGTGTCCACGTCTTATCTCATCAGCACTGGAACAGCTGAGTAGAGGCCATGGAAACATTTTCAAATAGAATGATACCATTCTGGGTGCTTGTTCAGCAATCCAGAAGATTATCGTTTTTAACATTATCCTCTGAAATAAGAATTTATTCTTAGAACATTTGGGCAGTCGAATCACTTTAAGCTAACCTTCGGTGTGACAATTGGGGATAATCTTCAATCTGATTAAATCCAGACTCATACCTTTTAATGCTGGTAAACTATGATTTTAGATATCAACCATGATTGTTTGGGCTGAGCCTTATCTGAACTGGCCTTCACCACAGTGTGAAACTGGAATGTAAGGTTACTGTAAGGAAATGGAAAGCACTTCTTGTATTGAATGTACAGACACATACTTCAAAATAAGGTTGACTGGGGTAGGATTGGGAGGGCTGCTGCAGGTAGCTTCAATATTTAAAGGACAAGAAAGAAAAATAGCTGAAACAAACCAAGTGATAATCTGAACCATGCAAAGTCGTAGACAGTGCATGCTTTCTGTTCAGCTGTTGATGGGAGGAGTAAAGTGCATATTTCTAATCAGCACTGTTTGACAGGATCTAGCCATCTGTTCTACCTCTTAATCTGAATGTTCACAGTGTGTCCCATTGAAATACAGACTGACCACATGGAACTTAATTTCCAACAATTCCTTCTCACCTAATTTAATTATAATTTTAATTATAAGAATTTATATTACTTTATACGATGCATTTAATTCATTTTCTAGAATTTCAGTAATCCAATTGCTTGTCATCCGATCCAATATGGGTTTAACATGCATTTTAGGAGCTTAACAGTCTTTGTGCTAAAGTCTATTATTTAAAGAGTTTATTTTCATAACATTGCCATAGAAACCATGCACATTGCAGTAGTTCAGCGAACAGCAGTAAAATGTGGATCTTTGAGTTACAAAGTTAATCCCTCCCGTATATTTGTACTTCCTTCATCACCATTTTTGGTTGCCATTCCTTCCCCTCTCCAAAAATATGTAGATGAACAGGAAGCCACAGTAACAGAGACGTGAACCAAATAATGATAAATTTTATAAAGCTGTGTTTTGTTGTAGAGTTTGCTCACTGGTCAGATTCCACAGAAGTTTGGAAATTCAGCCTTCTCGATTATTCACAGAAATAATTGACACTAAATTGTTCAAGATTATGATACTTAAAATGATCTTGATATCAATTATTTCATAGCCATTCATGGTGTCTTCAAGTAGCATAATGGCTTCGCAAACTCTTATTCTCAGCCAACTTGCTCTTTGTGTTGTCTCTGTACTTTACTTACATCAAAGTAATCATTGCCAATTTAATCAAGAATTGTTTTAAAAGTCATCGATATAAATTATATAGAAGCTGAGCAATTCCACTCTATGGTTTTGATGTATCACTGAAGCTTTACTGAAACTTCTGCGACATCATTGACAATCCCAAGTAAAATAAACATTTTCCCCTTAAAATAAATCACTAAGTGCTTCCGACTCCCTTCCTGGGGAACAGTGCTGAGATTCTTATTGATGTCCTGCTTCTATTTCTAGTATACAGTCATTAGAATTCTGCAAAAGCATATAGCCTGGTAAACAGATGCATTTATATGATCCCTCTGTGTTCTCACAGTTTGCATTCCTGCAGAGTGGTATGGTGTCACTGAGGTCCTCACATTCATTTATATCTGAAATGAAGTAAAGATGAGAAGGTAATTCAACTCATTCAATGATATCCAGTTAAATTCTGCAATGTTTGTGATCACAAGAACTCTACAGTGAAAAACAATTCAAAGCAACTGACAATATTACTCCTCCACAGATCTGTATGCAAAGTGACAAACATTGTGGTCACACACATAAATGATCACCAGGCCTCCCATTAATTAAAAAAAATCACCCCAGTTCTTGGGATGATTGGGGCAGCACAGTGATAGAGCTGCTGCCTCACATTGCCAGAGGCCCAGGTTCGATCCTGACTAGGGGTGCCATCTATCCGGAGTTTGTATGTTCTTCCTGTGACCGGGTGTGTTTCATCCAGTTTCCTCCAACATCTCAAAGACATACAGGTTTGTTGGTTAATTGGCTTCTGCAAATTGCCCCTGGTGTGTAGGATGTGAAACTGGGATAGCAGTTCACCAGTTCAATGCCTGGGTTCGATCCTGACTATGGGTAGTGTTAGTACGGAGATTGTATGTTCTCCCTGTGACCTCATGGGTTTTCTTTGGGTGCTCCGGTTTCCTCCCACATCCGAAAGATGTGTAGGTTTGCAGGTCAATTGTCTTCTGTAAATTATCCCTCGTGTTTAGGATCATCATCATCATCGTTGAAAACATTAGCGACGCCGTGGTGCTGGTTTCCGACAGGAATGGTGACGGACGCACCACACATCTCTGTCCTCCAGTTCCTGCGGAATTCCGCCACTGGAAGTATAGGATTTTGGTGTGTGTGCTTTATCATCATTCCTTACTATGCTATGTACGACAGTGATCGCAACTTCTACTGAAGAGTGGATGGCCGTTGGCTCGCTAGGAGCTCATCCGCCCTTTGACAGGTCTTGTTTTTGGTCCTGCTGGGGGTCCACAGCCACCTCCTCACCTGGCAAACCAGGTGGGGGAGACGGTTAAGCGCCGACTATCCGACCATGGAGCAGGTAGCACGGAATTACATGGTACCTGTGACGGGGGGAACTAGTCTATCAGAATCAGAATAGTACTTTATTTGCCAAGTATGTTTTGCAACATGCTAAGGAATTTAATTTGCCAAGTCAGTCATACAAATAAAAAGCAACAGAACACCCAAAACACATTTTAACTTGAACATCCACCACAGTGACTCCTACACATTCCTCACTGTGATGGAAGGCGAAATAAAGTTCAAGTCCCTTCCCTTTGTTATGGGACGACAGATGGCGCAATGGGCTAAGTGTTCGGCTGGCAACCGGAAGGTAGCCGGTTCGAATCCCGCTTGGAGTGCATACTGTCGTTGTGTCCTTGGGCAAGACACTTCACCCACCTTTGCCTGCGTGTGAATGTGTGTGAGTGATTGGTGGTGGTCGGAGGAGCCGTAGGCGCAGATTAGCAGCCACGCTTCTGTCAGTCTGCCCCAGGGCAGCTGTGGCTACAGAAGTAGCTCACCACCACCGAGTGTGACTGAGGAGTGAATGAATAATGCGATGTAAAGCGCCTTGAGTATTAGAAAGGCGCTATATAAATCCCATCCATTATTATTATTCATTATTACTTGCGGCGGGGGATAGAACAAGTGTATGGGTGATTGCTGGTTGGTGTGGACTTGGTGGGCAAAAGGGACTGTTTCCACATTCATCTCTAAACGAAACTATACTAAACAATTTTTTTATATTTAGTTTATATATAAACTAAAATATTCTGAAAATATTCTGAAGAAGGGTCTCGACCTGAAACGTCGCCCATTCCTTGTCTCCAGAGATGCTGCCTCACCCGTTGAGTTACTCCAGCATTTTGTGTCTACCTAAACTAAACTATAGCTGATTAGCTTCAACTCCATATTACCATTTATTCCCATATCGTTTAAATTTCTCGTGGTTGATATAAACAGCATGTCATCTTTTTAGAAAAGCTTGGGGGAAAGTTGAAGTGCAGGGAGGTGCAGGGAGGACTGCTGCAGGCAGTGTCATCAAAAGTACCATATGATAGGAACAGTTCTGTTCGACAATCAAAGGTAAACTAGTCGAGGGCAGATGTCTCAAGCCTTCACCCTCAACCATTGGATGGTGATTGGTGATCAGAAGTGGCAGTATAAGAAAAAGTGATGTGCAGAAATACGATTATACTGAATTAAAAGTTCACTTACCTACACAAGTCATTTTTGTCATATCAAGCTCAAACCCGTCAAAACAATCACAAGTGTATCCTTCCTGCACTCGTACACATCGGCCATTTTCACAACCATTCAGAATTCCACACTCCTCTGCTTGTAAACCTTCAAAGCTGCTGGATCGTTCTGTGAAAATTGATTTTAAAATGCTGAATACTTATAAAGATGATAGACTTCCCATCTTCAAACTTCCGTACTAGTACTTATTACCTCATACTTAAGCTACATCACCAGTGGTTATGTGTCTGTAACCCAGTGTGATGGATATAAAGTCCACAATGTTATATTAAGAAAAAATATGAAAAATATTCAAAACTAATTTCAAATTAATAGTTTTCAGCTTGCCTACTAGAACCATTTTTATCATTTGTCATTGCTATGATTTTTTAAGAAATATAGGCAAGAAATGTATATTATATATATATTAATATAAATGTATGTTATATATATATATATATACACACACACACACACATATATATATATATATATACACACATGCTTAATATATATATATATATATATATATATGCTTAATATATATATATATATGCTTAATATATACAATAAAAGCAATGCAAAATCTTTACATATCGTATTTGCATAAAATTTGGTTCCCATGAGTTCAATACGTATATTTAAAGATTCAATTGTTCACAATAATGGAAAAATACCAGCTCTTTGGCCACTTAGCCGCTAATAAGCAGATCATATTGATTCAGAGAAAAAAGTTATATTAATTTTAAACTTGGAGTAAATCCTACAGTGGAACAACTACTGGAGCCATGGCCTCATAGATCAGATTCCTAGGTTCAATCCTGACCACGGGTTCAGGCAATCGGGAGTTTGCACAGTCGCTCTGTGACTGGGTCAATTTTTCAGGCAGCTCTGATTTCTTCCCACATCCTAAAGATGTATACATTGCCATGTTAATTAAGGTCATAAGGAACAAGAGTAGAATTAGGCCATTCGGCCCATCAGGTCTACTCCGCCATTCAATCATGGCTGATCTAGCTCTCCCTCCTAAGCCAATTCTCCTGCCTTCTCCCCATAACCTCTGACACCTGTACTAATCAATACTCTATCTATCTCTGCCTTAAAAATATACATTGATGGATTTATATAGGCAAACGTGGGAAAATGAACTAAGCCAAGCAATAACGAAAGATACTTGGGATGAAAGTTTACAATATACATCAACGTTCATTAAATGCCAGACACTCTTTAATATAATTTAAAGTACTACATAGATTACATTATTCTAAAACAAAACTAAACAGAATCTTCCCACATATCTCCCCTATCTGTGATAAATGTCAACATTTAGAGGCTAACCTAACTCATACAGCGAATTGTATAAAAATCAAAAAATTTTGGACAGACATTTTTAGAATAATATCTATAGTTGTCAACACTCAATTGGATCCTGATTTAAAATTAATAATACTGGGAATATTAGAACAAAGTCTAACATTTACAACAACTCAAAGAAACTTCATCGACTATAGTATAATAACTGGAAAAAAATTAATATTAAAATTTTGGAAAGGTCCTATAACCCCACAATTAAAATGTGGATTATGGAAATGTCGGAGACCTTACATTTGGAAAGAATTAGACTTGTCTTAAATGACAAACAAGAACTTTTTATCAGAACATGGTCTCCATTTATTGACTATTTGAAGGGACAGACTGGCACGAGAACCTGACTGAAACTCGAATTAAGGATTAGAGGAAAAGTTATATTTTAAAATGTACGAATATATCTCCAATGTTGTACTTTTAGTAATTCTTCTTTATCATCCCTTTTCTTCCCTTTCTGTTATTCTCTTATTTTCTACCTATATAAAAATATATATATATATATATACTAGAAGCAGAGTTAATATCAATAGATAATATTAGTAATGTAGGAATGATATACATGAAATATTTTCAATATGATATGTACGTGCCTCTAATAAAATATTATTAAAAATATATATATATATATATATATATATATATATATATATACATTGACTTGGTCTCCACATTCTTCTGTGGCAAAGAAGTCCACAGATTCCCCATCCTCTGACTAAAGAAATTTCTCCACATCTCCTTCCTAAAATAACGCCCTTATATTCTGAGGCTATGACCTCTAGTCCTAGACTCTCCCACTAGTGGAAACATCCTCTCCACATCCATGCTATCCAAGCATTTCATTATTCTGTATGTTTCAATGAGGTCCGCCCTCATTCTTCTAAACTCTAGCGATTACAGGCCCAGTGCCAACAAACGTTCATCATAGATTAACCTACTTATTCCTGGGACCATTGGCAATTGGTTAGTAAGTTATATTGGTCCCAATGTGTAGATGAGTGGTAGAAACTGAGGGAAGTTGATGAGAATGTGGAGAGAATTTTAAAAATGGGATTAACATAGGATTGTGCCAAGGGTATTGATCGACAGTGTGGACCCAGAGGGCTAAAAGTCCTGTTTGTGTGTTACAAACTTTGATTAACTTAATCAGTGTCAGAGCATGCAACTGTAAAATGTTTAGAGCTATTGAGTGTGGCATCTAGTGGTGGAAGGAATGAATGACACCAAAATTAGTTTTCAGTTGCGCAGAAGGGTGGCCATGGAGGGGAAGAGGGTGAATTGAGTGCGTTTATACAAATAAATACAAATTAGCAGGTGTAGGTCCTACCACAGGTGCATTTCTCAAGAAGTAGGTTTTAGTTTTATCTTACTCAGGATTCTCGTAACAAGTCCTTCCATTGCCTGTTGTTGACAAAATAAATCCTTTATTGAACCAATTGTCGACTCAGTTTCCCAAAGAAGCTATATTATTAACAATCTCTCATGCAAATTTATGGCTGAGAAGCAGGCCAATCTTATTGTATTCAAGTTGATCAAATATTTAGATTTTAGGTTAATCTTGGTCCACAGCCCTAGAGGTAACAGCACTCAGGTGTTGCTCTAGATTTTTAAATCTCTCTGACTCCATCTCACTTTTAGGCAATGAGTTCCAGAATTCCACCAATGAAATATATCTTTCTCAACTTCCCTCTTATCCTTCGACTAATTAACATGCCCCCAGTTACTGGCCTTTCTGCAAAGAGAAACAGCCTCATCCTGTTTTGGCTTTTCAGATTTTTTTACACGTCAGATAAACTTTATCTCACACTGTCTTTTCTATGTTGTTAATATAAACTGAGAGGAGTTGGATGGAGAACCAGCATTCTGGAAGATCGGTTATATTCAATAGCTTAATTAAATATTCTAGACGATCTTTTGAAGTCAGAAAAGAGCATGAATTGCTAATATAATCAAAACCATAAAGATCTTTGCACAGATTGTTATTACTTACAAATACAGAACAACCTGAACTACTTTTGTTACTTGGATAATAGTCACATGCTCTCTTTATATAAATAGATATAACATGGATTTTCATCCAACTAATTCAACATAATAAATGAAAACTGATTCACCTCTTACCATTATCACTGCTACTGAACAAAGGGATGCTCAGAGGATCTTGAGGGCGGTGTTGTGGAATGCGTGAATATTCTCTTGAACCATATTCAAGTCCGCGCTGGGAGTCTGTTGGACCATATTGAGCAGTAAGACGTGAGTCTCTAAGTTCAAACCCTGAGTCGGGTTGAGGATTGCTTTGTCCATATCTTGGTCCAAAATAGCGATCTCCCTGTCCATATTCTACTCCATATTGAGAATTATATGGTCCATATTCAGGCCGAAGATAATTGTCATAGGATCCAATTCCACGTTGTAAATCTTCACCACGGGATGGTGTTTCCTGGTCAAATTCAAAGCCAGATCTATCAGAGAGCCCTGTTGATCCATCTCCAAATGTCCTAGGAACATTACAAAGCTGTGCAAAATCATCTAAAATGATATGGAAAAATTGATAATCAACACATTAATATAGTGCAAGGTATAAAATGTTTCCATTATAAAATCTGTTTGGTCAAAATGTTGATGGTTCCAATTTGCTATTCTTATTAAACAGCTTTGTTAATAAATGCGTCTGCCAACTTTTTAACATGAGACTTAATTTGAATTAATAGGTGACAAAGAATATTATCGAAGATAGACATAAAATGCTGGAATAACTCAGCGGGGGGACAGGCAGCAACTCTGGAGAGAAGGGATGGGTGATGTTTTGGGTCAAGACCCTTTTTCAGACTAATGTCAGGGGAAAGGGAGATACATAGATAAGGAAGTGTAAGGTATGAAAATAGGTCAAAGGGAATGGAGATCAAGGAAAATGTAGAATAGATCATTGTTAGGTGGGAGAAGGTAACAACAAAGCAAACAGAGATAAAATGTAGTCTGAGACAGTAAGGCTGGTCAGAGAACTGGGAAGGGGGAGGGATGAAGCGAGAGGGAAAGCATGGGTTACTTGAAGTTAGAGAAGTCAATGTTCATACCGCTGGGGTGTAAGCTACCCAAGCAAAATATGAGGTGCTGTTCTTCCAATTTGCACTGGGCCTCACTCTGACAATGGGAGGCCCAGGACAGAAAGGTCCCTGTGGGAATGGGAGGGGGGGGGGGTTAAAGGTTTAGCAACCAGACGGTGCCTGGCCCGCTGAGTTACTCCAGCATTTTGTGTCTATCTTCGGTTTAAACCAGCATCTGCAGTTCCTACCAACATAGTACGATATTATCAGTCTTACATTTAGGCAAACCCATGATACAAATATCTTGTGTAGGTGCACACATCCTTCAATATAAATTAGTTGATTTTTTAAAGCAAATACCAAGCTACTGATTATTCCTGATTATTATCAACATCTCAGTCTGAAAAAATAACGACCATTCTAATTGAAACAAAAAAGATTGCAAATTTTGGAAATCTGAAACAAAATTATAAAAATATGAAACAGTAAGCCGGTCAGGGAGCATTAGTGGAAAGAAAAACAAAGTTAATGTTTCATGGTGGAGACCTTTTGACAGAACTGGGAAAGAAAGACAGAGAACCTGAGGTGGGAGGGGTGGGTATATAAAGAGAATATCTCTGATAGCCTGAGACCAAATAGGTTGTGATCTGAAGCTGTGTCTAGATGACTTCAGGATCGTCTGGAAGTATGATAGGATTTATAGAGAGGTGGTCATACCGAAAATGCAGGTAGAAAGTAGACAGGCAGCCCACAGGAAAGAGAGTAGGCAGTGAGTGCAGAAATTACCAAGGAGAATAACATGGAGTTCAGTGCTGTGAAATGAATGTGGGGAAGAATAATATGCTAGGGGTATGAGCTCAAGAAAGAAATTGTGGTGGGGCTTGAAGAGAATTAAGGTGGATATATCTCAAAGGGCCTGGATGGATTTATCCAAGGTTATTGAGAGGGGCAAGAGAGGAGATTGCTAGGCCTTGATGAATATCTCTAGTTCTCTGGGACCTTGCATTTAGAAGAGAATAGCCTAATGGTGGATAATCAGCATTTCTTTGTCCGCAGCAGGTCATGCCTTACAAACTTGATTGAGTTTTTGAGGAAGTGACGAAGGTGGCTGTAAATTGGAGGAGCAGCACCTCATATTTTGCTTGGGTAGTTTACACCCCAGGGGTATGAACATTGACTTCTCCAATTTCAGGTAGTTCTTGCTTTCTCCCTCTTTCCCCTCCCCTTCCCAGCTCTCCCACAGCCCACTGTCTCCACCTCTTCCTTTCCTCTTCCCGCCCCCCCCACCCCCACATCAGTCTGAAGAAGGGTCTCGACCCGAAACGTCACCTATTCCTTTGTTCCATAGATGCTGCCTCACCCGCTGAGTTTCTCCAGCATTTATGTCTATCTAAGGTGATTGACGAGGTTAGTGTTTGTGGATGTTGTGTATATAGACATTAATTAGGCATTTCACAAGGTCTCTCATTGAAAACGAATCCAAAAAATTAAGATACAATATCTCCATGGTGACTTGATAGTTTGTATTCAGAACTGGCTTATCCACAGAAAATGGAGGGCAGCAGTGGAAGGGTGTGATCATAGATGAACATCTATGACCAGTGTTGTTCCATAAATCAGTTACAGATGAGGGCAGAGAAATGCCAGATGGAGTTTAATCTGAGCAAGTGTGAGGTGCTGCCATTTGGGTGGTCAAATGTAATGGGTAACTATACAGTTAATGCAGGACTCTTAACAGAGGGATCTTGGAGTGAAAATTCATAGCTTCCTGAACACTAATGGATAGAATGCCAAAGAAGGCATATGGTACGCTTGCCTTCATCAGTTAAAGCGTTGAGTATAAGAGTCAGGAAGTCTTTTTGCAGCTTTAAACAGACTTTGATTAGGCCGCAATTGGAGTATTGTGCAGGGCAAATATTTTTACGCAGAGAGAGCTAGGTGACTGGAATGCATTGCTAAGTAGTGGTGGAAGCAGATACAATAGTGGTGTTTAAAAAGCTTTTAAATAGGCACATGGACAAGCAAGGAATGAAGGGATACGGATCACGTGCAGGCAGAGGAGATACGTTTCATTTGACATCATGTCCTGAACAGACATCATGGGCTGAAGGGCCTGTTCATGTGCTGTACTGTTCTATATCCTGTGAGTTCTCCATGGCACTGTCCCAAGGGGAAGGTTCATAGATAATCAGACAATAATTTGTAAAATTTCTCAGAAGATGAAACCATCCAGCAAGAAATGAACAATTCCTTCTCTCCAGCGATGCTGCCTGTCCCGCTGAGTTATTCCAGCATTTTGTGTCTACCCAAGAAATTAACAATGTTCAGATATCAGCTGAAAATTGTCAAGTAATATTCACACTATAAAAAAGCTAACCACCTACCCTAGTGCTGAGCCCCCTACTATACTCATCCTGGGAGACACAGAGCAGAAATTAATTGAAACGGGCGTATAAATAACATGGCTACTAAAGCAGATTACCCTGAAGTGAGTGTCTCACCTCTTATTACCCCCAAAGTCTTACTAGTCATAACTCTGGAGCATAATAGAATATTTTCCACTTACTTAGATGAGGGCAATTCAAACAACATTCATGAAGCTCAGCACATCCCCAAACTTTCATACCGAAGCTGCAGCGTATGCCAACTACAAAATGCATTACAGCTACTTCCCTCAACTAATTCAACAACACCTGCCAAACTTAAGATCTTCACCACATAAGGATTTGAGCGTGGGAACACCAACTCCTGAGGATTCCCTTCCAAATTGAGCATTGCCCTGAAAATATATTTCATTTCTTCATCATTGATGGTATAATTCCTGAAACTTACAACCCAGTAACATTGTGGGAGCACCTTAACAAAAGGAGCAATTAAAAAGATGGCTCACAGGGCACCAGCCTGAAAAACAACCTTCCACCTGGAGCAATTAAAAAGATGGCTCATCATCACCTTCTCAAGAGCAATTAGTATTGAGCAACAATAATAAATAAAAATCTGAAAGTTCAATAGGACAGACAGAACAAATAAGGTTGATAGATTTCCCTCCATGAATGGCATGAGTGAACCAAATGGGTTTTTACAACAATCCACATATTCTATGGTTACCATCATGGATATGAACTCTTTATTCCTGATTTATTAAAAAAAATTCCTCTCATGAAATATCTGTTGGAAACTCAAAATACAATATTCATTGTCCTCATACATTATCTTACCAGTTTGTCACCTACTGAAAGAATTCTGTTTCATAAAAGTTTCATAAAACATTTTTGTATTAAATAATTAGTATCTTACTTGATGTTCTGGGGGGACAGAATGCACAATCTAGTCCCCAAGCCACTCCGTACATGCAGCAACATTCAGTGTAGGTTGACCTGGTCCTCAGAGGTTTGCTACAAACGTACGCCTCAGTCACTGCTTGCCAGCATATGTTCAGGTGTGCATCTCCCTCTTCTGAGAAGTAAACTAATGGACAGAATGATATTGTCCTCAAAAGGGCTAAAAATGTCACATTACTCTTGGACACTTACAACATACATCTATGCATAAATGTTATCAGACACTTGCCACCAGTGCAGCCTTGCAAATGTTAGCATATCATGAAATTATTGAACGCTGCCAGCAATTTTCCTTTGTTGATCGAAATACATGAATATAGACAACATTTTCTGTTATGGAGTCAGGTGAGAGAAGGGTCATAGACACAGATGTTTGAGAAGGTTACACGCGGAAGGTTACTCTGGAAAGTTAGATTGCATTGGATCCAGGGTGAGTTAGCTAACTGGACACAGAATTGGCTTCATGGTAAGAAACAGAGTAGTGGTGGAAGGTTGTTTTTCAGGCTGGTGCCCTGTGACTAATGGTGTAACAGGTCGATGCTGGGCCCATTGCTGTTTGTCATTTAAAGCAATGATGGGATGAGAACGTAATAGGCATGATCAGTAAGTTTTCACATTACACAAAAATAGATGGTTTTGTAGACAGTGTAGACAGCTATCAACAATCACAGTGTGGTCTTGATCAACTGGGCAAGTGGCCGAGGAAAGGCTAAAGGAGTTTAATTCAGATAAGTGAGATAATTCAGATAAATGTGAGGTGTTGCATCATGAGGTCAAACAAGGGCAGGACCTTTACAGTGCCGTAAGGAATGCTGTGGAGTAGAGGGATCACGGAATACTAGTACATCGTTCCCTAAAGTAGTGTCACAGGCAGATAGGTTGGTGAAGAAGGTTTTTGGCACGCTGACCTTCATCATTTAGGGAAATGACCAGAGAAATTGGGATGTTATGTCACAGTTGCACAAGATGCTGGTGAGGCCGCATTTGGAGTATTGTGTCAGATAAGGAGAGGAGAGGAGTGAATAGACAATAGACAATTAGTGGAGGAGTAGGCCATTTGGCCCCTCGAGCCAGCACCGCCATTCAATGTGATCATGGCTGATCATCCACAATCAGTACCCCGTTCCTGCCTTCTCCCCATATCCCTTGACTCCGCTATCTTAAAGGGCTCTGTCTAGCTCTCTCTTAAAAGCATCCAGAGAACCAGCCTCCAACGCCCTCTGAAGCAGAGAATTCCACAGACTCACAACTGTGTGAAACATTTTTTCTTCATCTCCGTTCTAAATGGCTTACTACTTATTCTTAAACTGTGGCCCCTGGTTCTGGACTCCCCCAACATCAGGAACATGTTTCCTGCCTCTAGCGTGTCCAAACCCTTAATAATCTTATATGTTTCAATAAGATTCCCTCTCATCCTTCTAAATTCCAGAGTATACAAGCCGCTCTATTCCATCAACATATGACGGTCCCGCCATCCCGGGAATTAACCTGGTGACCCTCAATAGCAAGAACGTCCTTCCTCAAATTGGGTGACCAAAACTGCACACAATACTCCAGGTGTGGTCTCACTAGGGCCCTGTACAACTGCAGAAGGACCTCTTTGCTCCTATACTCAACTCCTCTTGTTATGAAGGCCAACATGATATTTGCTTTCTTCACTGCCTACTGTACCTGCATGCTTACTTTCATTGACTGATGAACAAGGACCCCCAGATCCTGTTGTACTTTCCCTTTTCCCAACTTGACTCCATTTAGATAATTATCTGCCTTTCTGTTTTTGCCACCAAAGTGGATAACCTCACATTTATCCACATTAAACTGCATCTGCCATGCAGCTGCCCACTCACCCAACCTGTCCAAGTCACCCTGCATCCTCATAGCATCCTCCTCACAATTCACACTGCCACCTAGCTTTGTGTCATCTTCAAATTTGCTATTGTTACTTTTAATCCATCTAAATCATTAATGCATATTGCAAATAGCTGCAGTCCCAGCACTGAGCTTTGTGGTACCCCACTAGTCACTGAATCTTCTGAACCTTCTGAATTTTGTAGTCGGCAGGGCAGTACTCTGCATATCGCCAACTTGGACAATTTTACATTTTTATCAAGCCAATTAACCTACAAACCTGTACGTCTTTGGAGTGTGGGAGGAAACCGAAGATCTCGTCAAAAACCCATGCAGATCACGGGGAGAACGTACAAACTCCATACAAATAGCACCCATAGTCAGGATCGTAGTCCAGGTACACATCTACTGGCTCTCCCTTGTCCATTTTCCTGGTTACATCCTCAAAAAATTCCAGAAGATTAGTCAAGCATGATTTCCCCTTCGTAAATCCATGCTGACTCGGACTGATCCTGCTACTACTATCCAAATGTGCCGCTATTTCATTTTTTATAATTGATTCCAGCATCCGTCTGGATTCACATTGAAATGTGAATCCAGACAGAGGGATATAGGTTGAAGGGGATGTGGGAAGAAAAGGGGAAAGGACAGGGTGGAATAGTGGGAGAAATGGGTTGGGCAGCGGAAGGAGAGGGGGGTAGGGAGTTACCAAAAATTGAAGATTTCAATGTTCATACTATTGTGTTGCAAGCTACGCAAGTGGAATATGACGTGCCGTTCCTCCAGTTTGTGGTTGGCCTCATTCTGGTAAAAAGGTCGGTATTAGAATGGGAAGTAGTTAAAATGGCAAGTAACCCTGAAATCCAGCAGGCCTAAGGCAGACCGAGTGCCATTGTTCAGTGAAACAGTAGCCTAGTCTATGCTATGTAAAGGAGGCAACATCAGGAGTACCGAATGCAGTAGATGAGGTTAGAGGTTAGGGGATGGGAAGATGTGACTGGTGTTGGGAACATATTGAATGTTCTATATACAGTGGCCACCATAATGTTTGAGACAAAGACCCATCATTTATATATTGTAATGGAAAAAATCAAATGTAGTTCAAGTGCACATTGTCAGATTTTATTAAAGGCCATTTTAATATATTTTGGTTTCACCATGTAGAAATTACAGCTGTATTTATACATAGTCCCCCCATTTCAGGGCACCATAATGTTTGGGACACATGGCTTCACAGGCGTTTGTAATTGCTCAAGTGTGTTTAATTGCCTCCTCAATGCAGGTATAAGAGAGCTCTCAGCACCTAGTCTTCCCCCCCAGTCTTTCCATCACCTTTGGACACTTTTATTGCTGTTTATCAACATGAGGACCAAAGTTGTGCCAGTGAAAGTCAAAGAAGCCATTATGAGACTGAGAAACAATAAAACTGTTGGAGACATCAGCCAAACCTTCGGCTTACCAAAATCAACTGTTTGGAACATCATTAAGAAGAGAGAGAGCACTGGTGAGCTTACTAATCGCAAAGGGACTGGCAGGTCAAGGAAGATCTCCACAGCTGATGACAGAATTCTCTCTATAATAAAGAAAAATCCCCAAACACCTGTCCAACAGATCAGAAACACTCTTCAGGTGTGGATTTGTCAATGACCACTGTCCGCAGAAGACTTCATGAACAGAAATACAGAGGCTACACTGCAATAAGCAAACCACTGGTTATCTGCAAAAATAGGATGGCCAGGTTACAGTTTGCCAAGAAGTACTTAAAAGAGCAACCACAGTTCTGGAAAAAAGGTCTTGTGGACAGATGAGATGAAGATTAACTTATATCAGTGATGGCAAGAGCAAAGTATGGAGGAGAGAAGGAACTGCCCAAGATCCAAAGCATACCACCTCATCTGTGAAACACAGTGGTATGGCATGCATGGCTGCTGAAGGTATTGGCTCACTTATCTTCATTGATGATACAACTGCTGATGGTAGTAGCATAATGAATTCTGAAGTGTATAGACACATCCTATCTGCTCAAGTTCAAACAAATGCCTCAAAACTCATTGGCCGGCGGTTCATTCTACAGCAAGACAATGATCCCAAACAAAGGAGTTTTTCAAAGCTAAAAAATTGTCAATTCTTGAGCAGCCAAGTCAATCACCCGATCTGAACCCAATTCAGCATGCCTTTTATATGCTGAAGAGAAATCTGAAGGGGACTACCCCCAAAACAAGCATAAGCTAAAGATGGCTGTAATACAATTCTGGCAGAGAATCACCAGAGAAGACACCCAGCAACTGGTGATGTCCATGAATCGCAGACTTCAAGCAGTCATTGCATGCAAAGGATATGCAACAAAATACTAAAGAAGACTATTTTCATTTACATGACATTGCTGTGTCCCAAACACTATGGTGTCCTGAAATGGGGGGACTATGTATAAACACGGCTGTAGTCTCTACATAGTGAAACCAAAATGTATAAAAATGGCCTCTATTAAAATCTGACAATGTGCACTTTAACCAACTGTGATTTATTTTCTATTACAAACTCTATCCCCTACTCCCAATTACTCCGTCTATGCCTTATCTGCGCCCAAGATGAGGTGTTCCATACTAGAACAGTATTCGGCTCGAAGGGCCGAATGGCCTCCTCCTACACCTATTTTCTATGTTTCTAGAACATCCGAGATGTCCTCATTCTTTAGGAAATGGGGGTTCCCCTCTCCCATCATAGATGAGACCTTCACTCTTGTCTCCTCGGTATCCCTTACCACCCAAACCACCCCCTCCCCAGGTACCTTCCCCTGCAACCGCAGATGATGCAACACCTGTTGCTATACCTGCTCCCTCGACTCTGTCCAGGGATCCGGACAGTCCTTTCAGGTTAGGCAGAGGCTCACTTGCACCTCCTCTAACCTCATCTACTGTATCAGTTGTTCAAGATGTGGACTCTTATACATCGGCGAGACCAAACGTAGACAGGGCGATCGTTTCGCGGAACACCTTCGCTCAGTCCGCGTGAACCAACCCGATCTCCCGGTTGCTGGACACTTAAATTCTCCTTCCCATTCCTACACAGACTTTTCTATCCTGGGTCTTCTCCATTGTCAGAGTGAGTCTAAATGCAAATTGGAGGAACAGCATCTCATCTTTCGCTTGGGCAGCTTACAGCCCAATGGTATGAACTTTGATTTCTCTCACTTCAGGTAGCCCCGGCATTCCCTCTCTCTCTATCCATCCCCCACCCAAGTTGCACTAGCTTCTCATTTTCACCCTACAAACAGCTTACAATGGCCTGTTTCCTTTATCATCGTTACTTTTGTTCTTTATCGCTCCACATCACCGTCTATATCTCTCGTTTTCCTTATCCATAACCAGTCTGAAGCAGGGTCTCGACCCGAAACATCACCCATTCCTCCTCTCCAGAGATGCTGCCTGTCCCGCTGAGTTACTCCAGCTTTTTGTGTCTATCATCGGTGAAATACAAGTATCACCATTGCCTACAGTTAAATAATAACTTAATTACAATAAGAAAGCTTATATAAGGATGATAGTTCTTGGTTCTTGGTTTCTTGGTCCTCCAAAATATTCCAAATGGAATTTAAACTGGAGGTGGTGGAGGGAGGACTTAAGCCAGAAAGGGTTTTTGAGAAGAAAGAGCTACCTTAAATTTAGTTGCATCTGGTTGGGTAACTATGGTAGGGTGAAGATTATTCCATAGTTGAGAGCTTTTAGTAGTGATGGGGAATGATTTTCGATTTTTTTTCTCATTCAGCGCTAAATTTCTAGTGGATTAGAATAAATGCACCATTATTAACACAGAGACCTTGTATTTACCTCCAGATTCTGAGCCATTTACACATTTTTCACCCGTCACATGCAATACAAGTGGTGGGTTGCAGAAACAGTTAAATGATCCTGGTGTGTTGACACATTCTCCATTCACACACATATTTTCTTCCTGACACTCATCGATGTCTAAAAAGGGACAAAAACAAGTATATTTCCTTTGAAATTATATATCAGACAATTTGCATCTCCCTCTGTAGATAATAATTATGACACATCATTTCTGGACAGTACAGATTCAGGAACAAGCTAATTTTTTAATGCACGAGAAATACATATTCTGTTAAGATTACTTTACTTTTTCCTGTAACTTTACATGCAAGATATGTAAAAATGTATTAACTTGGAATGCATTTAAAACCTGATAGCCGATTCAATGCCTCTCAGCTGGAAGTGACATTCATGAATTATGGGCAAAGCCACTCTTTAAATGAATGCATGGGAAAATTGTAGCCTGGAGATTGATCAGCTCTGACCATTTGGTCTCACTGAAATCATTATTTACTGCATTTGTGGAATGAATGTAAGTATTTACATAGATATTGATATGATTGCTCTTGAATATTTGAAATGCTGATCGAAGAGAATCATTTTTTTACCAATTTAGCGCATGCTCAAGAGACAAAAACACATATTTATAGAAAGATATGATCCCACAATCACACAAGCATCTCAAACTCACCAGTGCATCCTAACCTCACGTTGTCATAGTAAGATCCTGAAACGCAATAGCAGGAATAGCTTCCTCTAGTATTTACACAATGTCCATTCTTGCAGACCTCGGAGCCAAACATTGTACACTCATCTGCATCTACAGATGGGAAAAAGTACACTATCTTAGAAACACAGTTCTATTTTTTTTTGTCACGGTAATGATCAGATCATAATGACTGGCAAAGAATGAAAACAAGTTTGATTTGAAGTTAGTTGTAATCCTTGATGTTGACAACAAGAGCTCAAAAATGTTGAATAAATCAATGTTCTTGTATTTATTGTTGCATGGATGTTTCTGGAACTTCATCAGAAAGAACCGTTGCTGACATATTAATCCACAACTGTAAATGTAAGACTCACCTCCATAGTTTTGCGATCCAAAGGAAAATGAACCAATCTGAAATGGAATAAATCCTTTGCCATCTGGACACATTTCTTTGTATGCCTCTACATTGAAGCAAAGGAAAATAACTTTTAATGATTCCTGGAAATAGGAGATTACCTATTTTATGACCACATACTAGAGTATAATTTCCAGTTATTAAATCAGGCTGGGTCTAACATTGCTGTATGACTCTATTTGAATAAAGTGAGTTTACATGACTAATAGCAACTGAAACCCTTGCAGTTATACAATGCAGAGCCATATGATGCAGAGTGATACCAAACTGGCCCTATCCCCGAACTCTACCTCCGCTACATTGACGACTGTATTGGTGCTACCTCCTGCACCCATGCAGAACTCATTGACCGTCCACTTCACCACTAACTTCCATCTGGCACTCAAATTCACCTGGACCATTTACGACATATTCCTACCGTTTCTAGATTTCACCATCTCCATCGCAGGCAACAGACTACTGACCGACATATACTACAAACCCACTGACTCCCATAGCTATCTTGACTACACTTCTTCCCACCCTGCTTCCTGAAAGGACTCTATCCCCTACTCCCAATTCCTCCGTCTACGCCGTATCTGCGCCCAGGATGAGGTGTTCCATACTAGGGCATCAGAGATGTCCTCATTCTTTAGGAAGCGGGGGTTCCCTCTTCCATTATAGATGAGGCTCTCACCAGGGTCTCCTCTATATCCTGCAGCTCCGCTCTTACTCCCCCTCCCCATATTCATAACAAGGACAGAGTCCCCCTTGTCTTCCACCTTCCACCCCATCAGCCGTTGCATACAACATATAATCCTCCAACATTTTTGCCACCTCCAACGGGATCCCACTACTGGCCACATCTTCTCATCTCCTCCCCTTTCTGCTTTCCGCAGAGACCGCTCCCTCTGTAACTCCCTGGTCAATTTGTCCCTTCCCATCCAAACCACCCCCTCCCCGGGTACTTTCCCCTGCATCTGCAGGAAATACTGCACTTGTCCCTATACCTACCCCCTCGACTCCATTCAAGGGCCCAAACAGCCTTTGCAGGTGAGGTAGAGATTCACCTGCACCTCCTCAACTTCACCTACTGCATCCGCTGTTCAAAGTGTCAACTCCTCTACATCGGCGAGACCAAGCGCAGGCTCGGCGATCACTTCGCTGAACACCTCCGCTCAGTCCGAGTTAACCAACCTGATCGCCCGGTGGCTCAGCACTTCAATTCCCCTTCCCATTCCCAATCTGACCTTTCTGTCCCGGGCCTCCTCCATTGCCAGAGTGAGGCCCAGCACAAATTGGAGGAGCTGCACCTCATTATTTCGCTTGGGTAGTTTACACCCCAGTGGTATGAACATTGACTTCTCTAATTTTAGATAGCCCTTGCTTTCTCCCCCCTTCCCCTCCCCCTTCCCAGCTCTCCCACAGTCCTACTGTCTCCGCCTACTTCCTTTCTTTTTCCAGCCCCCCCGACATCAGTCTGAAGAAGGGTCTCGACCCAAAACGTCGCCTATTCCTTCTCTCCATAGATGCTGCCTCACCCGCTGAGTTTCTCCAGCATTTTTTGTCGACCTTATATGACTCATTTTTTATTGTTGCTATGATTTAAACTGGAATGCTGTTTTTAGTACCAGATACTGCAAAGTAGTAATCTAAGAACATGCAAGCCCTGGAAATGGTTTTACCTGTGTTGGCCAAAGGACAAGGGTGAACTTCACAGTTGTCGCCCCAACCAACGCCAACTGTGCAACAACATCCCCCTTTTGTGATGTTCCGTGCCAGCAAATTATCACAGAAGTTTTCATCATTCAGATTGTAGTAGCATTCCTTCAAATTTCCTTTAGTAGGTGCTGGCATCATGGATGATTCTGACACGGCAGTCATGTCTGGTACACGGTCAATTACTTTGTTCAGGAAAATATATATTATATCATTAATTGCGGATTTGACCACACACTTAGTATACTGTACAGTTACATAAAACCAATTTATTAACCAGCTGTGATTCAGATATCTAATTCTAAAATATAAAAAGTACAATTTTGCACAAAAGCCATGATTATTCCCAAATAAATACTGCAGCCAAATGAAACCCTGTCTCAATTCCAACGTTTTTAAACATCATAAAGATGCAAGTTTCATAAAGTTCCATCCAGATAATTGAATGGAAAATCAAGGTTAGCACATCATTGTTGGAACTATCAGAAGTGCTGATTTTTAGATTAAATTATACACTCCGGCCAATCATTACTTCTAAAGTAGGTGTGAAAAATGCATAGCACTATTCAAAGAACAGTAAAAGTATTCCAGTATTCTGCTCAATATTTATCCGCCTATTAAAGTGCTAAATAAATAAATAGATGTCTGACCCTAGAGACTCTGGTCTGTGCAAATTGGATATCACTTATTTTAATGCTACAGCAGTAACTACTCTGTCAGCTTCAACTGCAGTTGTATTAAAAAAATAGTATCAAGTTCTCTTCTGGAATTTTTTGAGGATGTAACAAGTAAAATGGACAAGGGAGAGCCAGTGGATGTAGTGTACCTGGACTTCCAGAAAGCCTTTGATAAGGTCCCAAACAGGAGATTAGTGGGCAGAATTAGGGCACATGGGATTGGGGTTAGGGTATTGACATGGATAGAAAATTGGTTGGCAGACCGGAAACAAAGAGTAGGGATTAACGGGTCCCTTTCAGAATGGCAGGCAGTGACTCGTGGGGTGCCGCAAGGCTCAGTGCCGGGACCGGCGCTATTTACAATACATATTAATGATTTAGATGAAGGAATTAAAAGTAACATTAGCAAACTTGCAAATTATATAAAGCTGGGTGGCAGTGTGAACTGTGAAGAGGATGCTATGAGGATGCAGAGCGACTTAGACAGGTTGGGTGAGTGGGCAGATGCATGGCAGATGCAGTTTAATGTGTATAAATGTGAGGTTATCTACTTTGGAGGCAAGAACGGGAAGACAGATTATTATCTGAATGGTGTCAGGTTAGGAAAAGGGGAAGTACAACGAGACCTGGGTGTCCTAGTACATCAGTCACTGAAAGTAAGCATACAGGTACAGCAGGCAGTAAAGAAAGCTAATGGCATGTTGGCCTTCATAGAGAGAAGAGTTGAATATAGGAGCAAAGAGGTCCCTCTGCAGTTGTACAGGGCCCTGGTGAGATCACACCTGTAGTATTATGTGCAGTTTTGGTCTCCTAATTTGAGGAAGGACATTCTTGCTATTGAGGGAGTGCAGCGTAGGTTCACAAGGTTAATTCCCGGGATGGCGGGACTGTCATATGATGAAAGAATGGAGCGACTGCGCTTGTATTCACTGGAATTTAGGATGAGAAGAGATCTTATAGAAATATATAAAATTATTAAGGGATTGGACACGCTAGATGCAGGAAACATGTTCCCGATGTTGGGGGAGTCCAGAACCAGGAGCCACAGTTTAAGAATAAGGGGTAGGCCATTTAGAACAGAGATGAGGAAAAACTTTATCACACAGAGAGTTGTGAAGTTGTGGAATTCTCTGCCTCAGAAGAAAGTGGAGGCCGATTCACTGGATGCATTCAAAAGAGAGTGAGATAGAGCTCTTAGGGCTAGTGGAATCAAGGGGTATGGGGAGAAGGCAGGAACGGGGTACTGATTGTGGATGATCAGCCATGATCACATTGAATGGTAGTGCTGGCTCAAAGGGCCGAATGGCCTACATATTGTCTCTGTATCTATGTATCTACGTATTCAACATCCAACAAGAAACAATGCTGCTAATAAGTATATCCTACGCTTTTGGGTTTGTCATAAAGCCAACAGCAGAATACTGTAAACTGGGATCAGTTTGAGCAAATGTAGCTGAAAATGCAACAACATTAGTTTTCAATGCATAAAGTCTATCGAGAACAAAATATTCTTACATTTGCACAAGGAAAATTAACAAGGCCTTAAAGTAGAAACAGGACTGAAACATGAGAGTGTACTAATATCATGTCATAACTTCTAAACTACTTTTGGGCCCAGGTTCAATTATAACCTCTGGTGCTGTTTGTGTGCAGTCTTTCTGTACTTTCTCCCAGTGATTGAGTGGGGAGCTCAGGTCTTCCCAAGACATGTGAACTTATAGATTCAATTGCTTCCTGTAATTTGACTTGTGTGCGAAAGTTAGTGGTAGAAACCTGGAAGAATCGATGAGATTGTGGGGAAAGGACATAGGTTTAATCTGAGAGGGCAAGAATTAATAGGAATCTGAGGGGTGACTCTCGCTCAGAGGGCGGTGCTGTTGGAGCCAGTTAAGGTAGGTATTAAAACAGCATTTAAAATAAACCTGGGTAGGTACATGGATAGGAAAGGTTTAGAGTGATATTGGCCAAATGCAGGCAAATAGAACTAGGTTTAGGTTTATGTTTAATATTGTCACATATACTGTGGTACAGAGAAAAGTTTTGCTTTGTATGCTATTCAAACAGATCAAATATACCATACATAGATATTATCAGTTCAAACTCAAGTACAATAGATAGAGCAAGGGGAAGATACAGAGTGCAGAATTCTGTTCTCAACATTGAAGTACATTGTAGTGAATTACAAGGACTAGATTAGATGGCCATCTAGTTGGGACGAGTTGTGCCAAAGGGTCTGTTTCCGTGCTGGTTGACTCCTTGGGTCTTTGTCTCTATAATTGGCTATAGGGAATTAATGGGAATAATATTTCTCTGAGTGCCTTCATAAACGATGGTCTGAAAAGGCCTTTCCAAATTATGGAAACAAATTCTCTTTGTATTTGACTTATGCAAAATTGATTTTTTTTTAAATCACTGAACATTCAGATTATTTATTTTAATAAATACAAATACTTAACAAAACAAAAAATCAAATTGGCTTTGCTTTTATGGGATGGATTTGTTTTTGCATTTGCTGTATCTATTAACAATATCACAGTCAGTCACAAGGTGGCAGAATTGGCTTCTATAAGAGAATAGCTCAGAATCCTGTGTATGAAATTCCAATCTAAAAAAAACGTGATTATATGTTTGACGTTCAGCTTCTCTTCCAAGCTCCTGGGGTTATTTAAGTTTCAGCTCCTGTTGAAAATATATTTTCCTTCATTGAAAGAGTCAAAGATGACTTTGGTCTAGACTTTGACAGAACTATATAATGCATCTCAGTGATGAGTAAATGTAAGTATATCTTCCACGTGTATAGAGGACATGCAGCTTTATCTCTTGTCTAAATCATAATTGTTGTTATACTAGAAGAATGTCCACTTCCAACTCAACACCTTGGTGAATTCCTTTAACTAATGGTGCATGCACTGATAGACTGTTGGTCAATCATTCGAAAGAGTGCCCAGGACACCATAGATTCTGAAAACCTAATCTAGGATTTCTTCCATCATCCTCATCAACTCCCTTCATATTGTACTATTCAATGACTCACATGGGAACATTTACTATAAATTAACCTGCAATATAGACACATCTTTGAGATGTGAATGAAACCAGAGCAACTAGAGGAAACCTACTAGGGATCCTTGGGGGGTTATGTGTTTTTTTAAAGTGGTGGATGGGTGTTTAGCCATGTCGACTCTTAATCCAACAGTTGCTGACTTACCAGTAATCATATTTTTGAGTTGCACATGTCATAGCAAGTGAAAAGCATTCAACCACACTCTTGACTTGTATCTTGTAACTATTGGAAAGGAATTTAGGATCAAGAGACAAGGTTCTAGTTTCAAAATACCAGCCTCTGACCTGCTCTTGAAGTCACATTTCATCGTAATGTGGGTGGCCCAGTTATTTTCTGGTCAATGGTTACTTCAGAATGTTCATTGGGGACTGGAGCAGGTAGTGGAGATAAGAATCGGTAATAACAATGACATTAACTATCCATGACAGGAAGTTAGCCACGTTTTTGATGGAAATATTAATTGCTTGTTGGCTAACCCTGACCTGCTCATGGAGGTGGGGAGGGGGAAGCAGTTGAGGATGATTGTGCCTTTTATATTTTGCTGAGGAACTGCTGCAAAGATATTTTGGGTTGCGATGATTTGTATCCAAAAACTATCTTCCTTTAGCCTCTTTTCCCTCTAGTCCCCACTGATTTTAACTTTGGGTCCTTGATGCCACCTTCATTCAAATGCTGCTTTGAAGTCAAGGAGAGTGACACACCACTCACCTCAGTTTTTTTTGTTTGGACCAAGGACATATTTATTACGATACAAGTAAATTTAATGTCTCAATTGTAAGATGAAATCTCTGACTGAAGAATCTGGAGCAATGAAGTACGGATATGTGGGAAAAGTAAATCTTTCAGAAACTAATACATCAGATCACCATGTTATAATGTCTAACTTACGCCTTCTGATAGGGACATGTTACTGTGTGGTGTTAATTTGGGGAGTTGGACCTCTCTACTGCACTTATTCATAGGTCAACACCAAATCAAAGATTAAAGAATTGTTCCTATTTCTTTAACCTCATAGAATTTCTGCCAGCTGTGTCGGATGGATGAAATGATTGGTGTTATCTTTGAGTGCAACCACACGAGTTGACCATGGTCATGGGCTTTTGTTTATCACTTCTGTTTAGGATTGAGATGCTTTTCTGTTGCACCTTTTGGTCCATCATGTCTAAGCAATGCCACAATAAAGCAATTTGATACATTTATTCCCCTGTTTTTTCCCATGGCCCTACAAATTAATCTCTCTAACATCCAACTATAGCTAGTTTAGACTCTTAATAATGGTACCAGTATTAATAGGAAGATAATCTGATTACTCTTTTGAAAGTCCAACATTGTTGGCCTCACATTTAACATTACAGGCATACATTTGTCCTTATTTTATCCAGTTATGTAGTCTTTCTAGGTCCATTGCAATTGCATACTCATGTCTACATGCCGATGTTCCTCCAGGCTCCCCCAACCTGCAAGGCTAACATAAAACTGCATTCCTTCACTTCAAAAACTCAATAACAACGGTGAAACATTTAGACCTTAAATCCTTGAATATATGTCAGCATTGTTCGTTCCAGGAGCTGGAAGGATTTGCCTCAATATATACATTTTCAATATCTGTTGTATACATTTAATGCAAGTTTAATTTTACTGACCCAGAGCATCTGCATTGCACAAGTGTAAAACAAAAATATGGGATAGGTGCAGGAAAAGCACTCTTAAAATCAATATTGCAATTTCTAGAGATTTTACTTAAACTTACACATTGTTCCATGAGGGACACATTGGCTTTTCACTGGATCAAAAAATTCATTCTCATCCATGCATTCACAGAAGAAGGACCCTTCGAAATTTTCACAAAGAGCTGTTCCGCAGGCTCCATTCATCATCTCACATTCATTAATATCTGTGGCAGAATCAAAGAGTCATAGAGTGATACAGTGTGGAAACAGGCCCTTCGGCCCAACCTGCCCACACCGGCCAACAATGTCCCAGTTACATTGCCTGCGCTTGGCCAATATCCCTCCAAACTTGTCCTATCCATCTACCTGTCTAACTGTTTCTTAAACATTGGGATAGTCCCAGCCTGAACTACCTCCTCTTGCAGCTCGTCCCATACACCCACCACCCTTTGTGTGAAAAAGTTACCCCTCAGATTCCGAATGAATCTTTTCCCCTTCACCTTGAATCTGGTCCTCGATTCCCCTACTCTGGGCAAGAGATTCTGTGCATCTACCCGATCTATTCCTCTCATGATTTTATTCACTATAAGATTGCCCCTCATCCTCCCGCACTCCAAGGAATAAAGACCCCAGCCTATTTAACGTCTCCCTATAGCGCACACCCTCTAGTCCTGGCACCATCCTCATAAATCCTCTCTGAACCCTTTCAAGCTTGACAATATCTTTCCTATAACATGGTGCCCAGAACTGAACACAATGCTCTAAATGTGGTCTGACCAACGTTTTATATAACTGCAACATGACCTCCCAACGTCTATACTCAAAACTCTGACTGATGAAGGCCAATGTGCCAAAAGCCTTTTTGACAACCTTATCTACCTGCGACTTCACCTTCATGGAACCCTGCACCTGCACTCCTGGATCCCTCTGCTCTACAACACTCCCCAGAGGCCTATCATTCACTGTGTAGGCCCTGCCCTTGATAGGTATCCCAAAATGCAACACCTCGTACTTCTCTGTATTAAATTCCATCAACCATTCCTCCGCCCACCTGGCCAATCGATCCAGATCCTGCTGCAATCTTTCACAACCATCGTCACTATCTGCAAAACCACTCACTTTTGTATCATCAGCAAACTTGCTAATCTTGTCCTGTATGTTCTCATCCAAATCATTGATGTATCATGCTTATTTTGACGTTAAATTTTTATATATTTTTTTGTTCTTTAGTTTATTTTCCTTAAATCTCACATATTTCCTCTTAAAATAAATGATCCACCATAGATAGCAAAATAAGAAGATGCTGAAAAATATTCACAGAACATATACAGTGCCGAACGTGAACAAGTCTTTCTACCCACATTGTATGTGCAGAACATAATGTCAAATTAAACTAATCCGTTGTGCATCCACATGATCCACATGTGTAAAAGCCTCTTAAATATCTCTTGCCCCACGCATTTCCTTGTAAACTTTCCTCCTCTGACTATATAGCTATGCACTCCTGTCTTTGACATTTCCGCCTTGGGATAAAGATTCTGACCATCTACCTGATCAATGTCTCTCTCGATTTAATAAACTTCAAGCACATTCAACTCTTGTGAGCTATTTGCACTACTCGATGGCCAGCAAGCAAGCCAGCAAGGCTTGAAACAAACATTTCAATCAATGCATTCCATTTCAATAACATAAAACAATTTCTTGAAATCCTGATCTAAAGAATGCATGGGAGGGGTTGACAGTGATACAAAATATGTGGGGGATATGCATTACTGATCAGAGAGAATGTTATAGACACTTGGTGAGGACATCCAGCGAGGCCAAATAGACAGAAATAAGAAAGATGCATTCACCATGATGGTATTGTATTCTAGACCAAGGGTTCCCAAACTGGGTAAATTTCACCTACCCAGGGGGTAAATTTCGCCTATCCAGGGGGGTAAATTTGTACATATTTTTTCTCATGGACTGACTATGTTTGGTTCTGGTATACCAGTATCTGTTCATCATTAGTTGATCATAAATAAGTGAAAGAACATTGTTATGTGCTATTAAAGTTGCCAGGGGTAAACGAGATGAAGAAGGTTGGGAAACCCTGTTCTAGACCTCCCAAATGCTACCAGGATCTACAGAACGGATATGCAGGCAGATCATGAAAAGATGTAAAAATATCAGGGCAGTTGGAGTGGGTAATTTTAACTTTCCAAATATTCCCTTAGTATCAGGGATTTAGATGGGGCAACATTTAGTAAATATATCCAAGAGGGTTTCTTGAAAAATTATGTGGATAGTCCAGATAGGACTCTTCTGGATCTTGCATTGGGAAACGTGTTTAGCCAGATGACTGGCGTATCAGTGAAGGATAGGGTGATGAAGACAGTGTATGGAATACTTGCCTTCGATGATTGAGATGTTGAGCATAAATGTCAGGGAGTCATATTGCAACTGTATAAAACTTTGCTAATGCCAGTTCTGGTCACCACATTACGGGAAGAATGCCATTCCCATTTCATTTATTACATTGTAGTTTAGAAACAAAAAGGGCATTATTCCTTATTTCCCTATTGCATTTTGGAGATTTGTTTTGTATCAGCTTGATAAGCATGTTAGTGGTGCTTTTGTAGCACAGTGTCAAGTAGAAATGTGGATATCAATTTTGAGCACGACAGAACATCAATATTTAACCATCAAAATATTTACCCAATTTGTCATCTGAAGAAAACTAATAAGATTGTAGGATTTTACATTCTGAAGTTTGATTAAAGAATTGAGTTCATTCTTACCAACGCATGCTTGTCCTCTTACCGGAACCTCATAACCTTGATCACATAGACAGTGGAAAAAACCATCTGTATTTTTACAATACCCATGAGTACCACAGATGGTTTCATTTACACATTCATCAATGTCTGAAAAAACAAAAAAGCATAACAGCTGGAATTAATAATACAATTTCACAAAACTTGGTGATAATGAAATAGAGAGGAATACACTGTGGGGATTACTGGAATATACTTCATTTTCTAGTTGCTCATGATGATATCATTTGTAAATTGAAATCGGGCAGAATCTCACAGATCAAATTGATGTGCATGGTTAATAAAATAAATTTGTAAGGAATCTAGATTGCTTGATCATTTATGGTAGGAAATTATTACAAATTTGGAAATAAAAATGTTCTCAATACATCATCGGGATCTTAATTTTATAAGAATACTTACCAATGCAGTTCCCAATAGCCGTACGTTGGAATCCTGGCTGGCAAGCCATAATGCACTGAAATGAGCCAATAGTATTCTCACACTTCCAGGTCCCACATGGGCCGGGGTTGGCATATAAAATGCATTCATCAATGTCTAATTAAATTCAAGTAGAATCAAAAAGACCAGTATAATTAGCAATGGTATTCTGACCTTTAATAAACAGGTATATCTTCAAAAGTATGTGTCTTATTTCAAATTTAAAATAACAACACCATCTCTTTCCAGACGAGTGTCTAAATATCTCTTATCTATCAAAGTTCCCTAATCCTGCCAGCCTTTTCCTTCACTCTAACAGGAACATGCTGGCCCTGAACTCTGCCCATCTCATTTTAAAAGTCTCGCACTTGCAAGGTGTCCCTTTACCTGCAAATAGCTTCACCTGATCAATCTTTGCAAGTTCCTATCTAATGTCATCAAAATTAGCCTTGCCTGAATATAGGACTTTAACTTGTGCAACCAGTTCTATCCGTTTCCATAACAACCAAATGCTCCTGCGCCAAAGGTTCAGTCACTTGCCCTGCCTCATTTCTCAAAGGAGGACCAATGTTGCCCCCTTCTCAAGCTGGTATATCTGCATATTGCTTGATAAAACTATCCCAAATAATAAATTTTAACCCATCTGAGTCTTTAGCACCACGGCAGACCCAGCCAATATTAGGGATGTTAAGATCATCTGTTATTACAACCCTATTATTCTTACTGGTATTTGCAATCTCCCGACATATTTACTCCTCTAATCCTTGCTATCTATTGGGTTACTTTAGTATAATCCCGTCAAAGTGATTACTTCCTTGTTCTTCTTGAGTTCCACTCATGTAGCCTCACTGGATGATCCTCCAGGAATATTTTCTGAAAGTACTGCCGTGATGTTCTCCCAAATCAAAAACACACCTCTCTCTTCTCTTACGGCCACTTCTATCACACCTGTACCATGGAATTTTGTGCTGCCAGTCCTAGCCATCACCCAACTGTATTTTTGTAATGGCTATAATATAAATATGTATGATGTGTGAATTACAATTTAAAGAGAAAACGTAAGAGTGTTATCTTTTATCCTGGATTTACCATTTTTAGGGGAATAATAGATGTAAGTCTGGTTATAAATAACATCAGATCCTTTATTAAATTTCTGCGGGCAAAATATTGGTAGTGGCAGACTTGGACAACATATTGTTCAAGAGGCACAAGTTAAAATCCTGAACATTTCCTAATTTTTTGGCAGCCAATTTGTTTGATATACGAAACTTTACTGTACATTTTAATACAAAAATAAAATTATCACTATGTTTAAAGTGATTCTTACCAGTACATTGTTCTGCTTCAGGTAAATGTGTGAACCCTGTTTCACATCTACACATATAGGATCCATCTGTATTTATGCATTTCCCACCTAAACACTTAGTCTCCTCACTGCATTCATTCACATCTGTGGGAGAAACAATGCACAATAAAATAAGATAAATCATTTCAGTTGGTAGATCAATATGAAATTTATTGCAAGCAAATACAATAAATAGAAGAGAAAAAACATTTGTACACATTCTAGATTGTTAATTTGTTGAATCAATCAAGTGCCCTTACAAAGTTAATATTCCAATTAATGAAGAATAGTAAGCAACAAAACAACAGAAAAGAAACAATAGACATGGATGCTCTTTCAAGACTTCTATGTTAATACAGAACTTCTGATTCTGGCTGGCTGAGTTCCATTAGCAATTTCCAAGTTAAGTTCAACTGTTGGATTCTAAATGGATTGTGAAAGGAGTATATTAGGAGATAGGACCAGCTGTCCGTCCTTTCATCCTTTTTTGCTATTTTTAGTCTGTCATAATAGTATGTTTAGTCTTTTTTATGTGGGGGGTCTTTTAGTCTTTTTTATGTGGGGGTTGGGGGGGGAAGGGGGAAACCGTTGTCTCAGTCACTTCCTGGTCGAGGAAGCGTCTTTTCTCCGAGCCGCATCTTCGCCCCCCCACCCCCCCCGAGCCTACCATCTGGATTGGCGCGGCCTTTCCTGCCGGAAACCGGCCAGAGCTTCAGCAGCGGCGGTGCAGCACAGGATTCCATCAGGGAGCGGGACGATGCCTTACCGGGGATCACCGTGTGGAGCTCCTGAGTGTTGGGACTGCTGTTTAACACCGTGGAGCTGTGGTATGCGGAGCTTCCAGCTGCGGGCGGCGCTGACTTAACATCGTGGAGTCCTGGGACCTCTCGCTGTGGGTTGCCAGCATTGAATCTCCACCCAGCTCGGCCTGTGGACTTCGGGAGCCACGGTCTCCAGTAGGAACTGGCCGATTCGGAAACTCCAAGCCGCTGAGAGTGTTTTCCGTTCCGACACCGGAGCTCCGATTATCCCGGCGAGAAGGCCTGAAGGCCCCGACCACGGGTGGACAAAGAGGAAGAGGACTGAACCTTATTGCCTTCCCTCTCAGTATGAAAAGTTGATTCTGCTGCGTGGGGATGTTCATGTTAAATTCTATCGTGTATTGTGTTCTTTTTATTCGTATGGCTGTATGGTAATTCAAATCTCACTGTACCAATTGGTACATGTAATAATAAATGTCTCTTGAACTCTTGAACTCTTGGAGAGGCATTGACAAGTAGGTAAAATCTTTTTTTTTTGCAGGGTGGAAATGTTAAATACTAGAGGGCAGTGCTATAAGATGAGAGGGCAAAAGTTTGAAAGAGACATGCCGGACAGGACTTTTTTTTTACAGAGGTTCCTGGTGGCGGAAGCAAATATAGTGGCAACAACTTACGACAGCACCTACGTCAACCTACGACAACCTACGACAACCTACGATAGCAAAAATTGTCGCTACTATCGCCGAAAATATTTCATGATCTGGCTGCATATCCGTTCTGTAGATCCTGGTAGCAAGTGTGACTGGCCCATAAGGTTCTTTTAGACATTCACATGAATATGCAGGGAATGCAGGGATATGGAGCACTTGCAAGCAGAAAGGCTTATTTCAAATAGACTTCATGTTCGGTAGACTTGAGCCGAACGGATTGCTCATGTCGTGCAATGTTCGTTTTTTTGTTTTAGAAAGCAGGATGGAAAAATTAAAAAATTGTGAGATAATTATTATGAATGATTTAATGATATAAATCAACCTGCAGTAGTATGAACTATCCATACTAACAATCAAATGTAAGAAAACAATAAGAATCCAGCTCATCATCTACAATGAACAAAATATTGGCATAAAAAATAAATAGAAAAACACTCATCACCCTCAGGCCATATCTTGTAAAATTGAGCAAGGGTGTTAATATCCAAGTTTTTAACCTTACTGGGTCTGATCTCGCAGCTATCTCCTTAAAACGATTCAATGTTTCTTGTACATTCACAACATTAAAAGCTTTAATTGTTTATCATTGTTATCCTTTTTGAACAAGGACTACTTTTGCTTATATCAGCTCAATTGTTGTTTGCTGGAAACCTACATTTATAGAACTTTTCCATTATACTAATATACTATGAACCAAAGGAATTATATCTGCGGAATATTTGTAACTACATGTATTGATAATTGTTTGTTATAAAGTCATATCTGCTGATCTGAGCACTTTTACGGAAATTGCCTCACTCTGCCTTCTTACTAACAATCTTATATGATCCACGATGTCAATGACTTTGGCATGCATATTTCTTCATTCTTTCTGTGAGTGGATTTAGTTAATACAAGATGAGGTGGAATTTACAAGCCGTTGTCGGGTAATAAATGGGGTCTGTTTTTAGAAACGTTCATGAAACGACTTTGTCTGAGTTGGAATATGCACCCAAATTACTTGATATGGTAACCATACCTTCATGATATTGCAAAGATTAGCATTAAAAACACACTAGACTGATAAGAAAGAACAATTCCTGAAATGGTGAGAGTTGGGAAACTAACTATGTATTGGTTTTTTAATTTAATAATCGCATGTTGGGATAGCCATCAGTAGGCATTTTGTAACCCAGGGATGACCTGTAGAATGTGTCATAGATTGGATAATTTTACAGTATGTGTGATGTACAATGCTTATGGTAAAACTGCATTAATTCTGTCAGAACAACTTAGGTAATTATGCAAAATAAATAATGAATGGCAGCATCTGCTTTTCCAATTTGTTTTATAAATGTTCTGTTTTCTGTAACGCTACCCCAATTCAGAACATCATATGTGTAGTCTCCTGCTCCCATTTCTACTCTTACTGAGTGCTTTTTTATGATTGATTTCAAAGCTCCAGGCTGCCTTTCTCCAAAGGCATCTAATGTCCTTCTGCTCAAATGCCATTAATTTGGGTACATTTGGTTTTCTTACTCAACACACTTAAATTTTGTGCTCCATCAGTTAGTGTAAAAAAAGTGTAGGAACAATTAATAAGAGCAGTAGTAGGCTAAACTATTTATCACTTTTGGAGACAAGCCACCAAATTGCATATGGCTGCAACTCTGGGAAAAATACTAATTGGTTTATTAATTTTTTTGTGTCCAGATTAGCATGGGACTTTCCTGGAAAAAAAGCAACTTTAAAGCAATTTGTAACCTGATGCACAATTCAAAATACCTCATAAAATGTCCAAGTCCAGATACGTGACATGGCTCTCAGTAGAAAGAAAATCTCTAGTTGCAACAATGTATCCAAGATATAATAACTTGGATCTTTGACAATATACAGTTAGCTAGAGAACTATCTCGCATTGTTTATTCAAGGTGTCTGGCAATCTGCTCAGTTCTAAAATTACACTGCATTAAATAAATGACTTCATAAAAATTGCAGAGCCTAAACCGTTCTGTAATGGGCATGGATAAGTATCTTATTTGGATATGCTGTGTTTTTATAATCAAAATATGACTCCAGAATGTTTTACTACACAAAATTTAATGTTTTCCTTTCTGAGGTTTAGAAAGAGTCCAAAATGTAACCTCCGCTGCACAGTATACAGGTTTGCTGAGTAAAAAACACTCCATTCAGCCAAACCAATGTACACCAGATTCCACTTGAACCTGTATGTTCTCATCTAAATCTATCGGTCATCTACGATAATCCTCAACACCGGTGCTCCGCAAGGATGCATTCTCAGCCCCCTTCTTTACTCCTTACACACCCACGACTGTGCAGCCAAATACAAATCCAACTCAATTTACAAATTCCCAGACGACAACACCGTAGTGGGCCAGATATCAAATAATAACAAGACGGAGTACAAACAGATTGATAACCACATAACCTGGTGTCAAGACAACAACCTTGCCCTCAATGTCAGCAAGACAAAGGAGATAGTGATCAACTTCAGGAAGCGAAGTGGTACACATGCACATACACAATAATGGCACCGAAGTAGAGATGGTTGAAAACTTCAAGTTCCTCGGAGTAAATATCACCAGCAACTTGTCCTGGATGAGCCATATCGAAGCAATGACCAAGAAAAGACACCAACACTGTACTTCCTTAGAAGGCTTAGGAAGCTTGGGATGTCCCCAATAACTCTCACCAACATATACAGATGCGCCGTAGAAAGCATTTTATTGGGATACATTATAGCATGGTTTGAGAACAGCTCCATCCAAGATTGCAAGAAATTGCAGAGAATTGTGGACTCCTCCCAGACCATCACGCAAACCAACCTCCTTTCCATGGACTCCATCTACACTTCACTCTGCCTCAGCAAGGCCACCAGCATAATCAAGGACAAGTCTCATCCCGGCCGCTCCCTTTTCTCCCCTCTCCCATCAGGCAAGATTTATAGAGATGTGAAAATGCCTACCTCCAGATTCAGGAACAGTTTCTTTCCAGCTGTTATCAGGCAATGGAACCATCCTATCACCAACTAGAGAGCAGTCCTGAACTACCATCTATCTCACTGGAGACTCTTGGACTATCTTTAATCGGATTTTACATGACTTTATCTTGCACTGAACGTTGTCCCCTTTAACCTGTACGTGTACACTGTGGACAGCTTAATCATAATCATATATAGTCTTTCCGCTCACTGGATAGCTCGCAACAAAAAAGCTTTTCACTGTACCATGGTACACGTGACAGTAAATTAAATTATCCCCTCTCCCTGTATTTTATTCAGTTCAAATGTTCCCTGTGTTAGTAAGTTCCTTGTTCTTACCGCTCTTTGGGTCAATATGTTTTTTTCTGTCTTGGTATCTATTTTATATTGATATCCTCCAATTATGCTCTCCTCTATTAAAACCTAAATCCTCAGGTTTCTTTTGCCATGTGAAAAGATCCTGTCTGTTCATCCTTTCCGAATATGTATTGCAACAAATTTCTGGGATTATTTTAAGCTTCTTTGCATCCACTCCAATACGTCTTATGTCCTCTTTATTTGACAAGTTACCGAACCTCTGCACAAATGCACGGTAGAAAGTAACCTGGTTGCGCCAAGACTTGGTGTGGCAATTCCAATGCACAGGAACACAAGAGGCTGCAGAGAGTCATGGACTTATCTTGGCACGGTACATCACTGAAACAGCCCTCTCCACCAATAAAGATGGAGGCGCTGCCTCAAGAAGGTGGCATTTATCATCTGAGGATCTCCTCCATCCAGCCATGCCCCTCATTGCTGCGACTGTCAGACAGGAGGTACAGAAAACTGAAGTTCCACACAGCCAGGTTTAGGAACCACTACCTCCTACAACCATGAGGTTTTTGAAACGACCCGCTTAACATGGCTTGGTTAGGCTTCATTTGGATTACTGCATGCAATTCTGGTCACCCCATTACAAGAAGGATGTGGAGGCTTTGGGAAGGTAGCATAGGAGGTTGACCAGATGTTGACTGGATTAGGGGGTACTATCTGCAGGCAGACATTGGACTGCAGGAAGACATTGTTTTCTCTGGAATGCCAAAGGCTACGGGTAGATGAGACAGAAGTATAATTTATATACGAGAGGCATAAATAAGGTAGACAGTCAGAATTTTTGCCATTCAGTTAGTTTATAAATATTACATTTTTCATAAACCATATAAACCAATAGGGATTTTAGCAGGTATTAGCATATGTCTTACCTTCACAGCTTGTTCTATCAGGAGTAGTGGTATAGCCCTGAGCACAAAGGCAGTAATAAGAGCCTTCTTCATTGTTTATACATTCGCCATTCGGACCACAAATGTCCTGAGTCAAGCATTCATTAATATCTGTGGGGCAGAGGACATATTAGAGTACATATAACAACTGCGGGAGACGATAGACAATGAATTTCTGGTAGTCGCAGGTTGAAGTGTCAGTGGAGTAGGCCGCTGGAGGCCGTACAGCATCTGAAGACCTCACAGAAGTTGGATGAGCATGCAGATTGGGCGCAGTCTGCAGCAGCTGCACAGTGGCTGAATAGCGATGGAATATACCAACACTAGGCCAGGCCGACCATTACAACACCGAACCATTGCCATCACCTGAACAACGGGCTTTTAAAACCAAGATAAGACGATATTTTCAAGAATGATACTTGAAAACTACGATCGCTCCAGAAACGAGCAAACTCTTTGTATAATTTCAGAATAAATCTTTTTTTCTCACACACAAAACAGTCATTGCACAATTTTATGTACGTATTATTGACTTATGTATAGTATGATTTTACTGGATTGTATGCAAAACAAAGCATTTCATTGTATCTAGGTACAATAAAGTAACTATACTGTATTATACTAACAAGGGAGTTAAAAAGCAAAGATAAGGGAAAAATTGCCACGAAATCAGACTAAATTGAACGTAAATAAATACGGAAGAGGGTTTAAGTAAAGAAAAATTAAGGTGAGTTGAAGTGAATGGTTCTACAAATATCAAAAAGCAGCGACATGCATGATGATAACCAGAATATGTTAGAGTATACAAAGGTACGATTATATCTGCATTTGATTGAAGTTGAAAAAAATTAATTGATTAAAATCCCCAAACTGAAGACTGGTCATCTGAATGCATGCTGCAGCATTCGTCATAGAGTAGAGGTGTTGATTACACAAATAGAAATACAATAAAACGCCATTAATCTAACGCACTCAGAATTTTGTTGGCATCAGGCTAGGGTTACGGCCCGAAACGTTGCCTATTTCCTTCGCTCCATAGATGCTGCTGCACCCGCTGAGTTTCTCCAGCATTTTTGTGTACCTGCCATTTTGGACTCCTAGATATTATATTCCAACACATTTTTAGTTTGCTTTTCTTAGATGTTACACGGGTAGAATAATAAAGTTTCCGATGTAAGTTTAAAGGGAATGTTGGAGAGAAAGCTCTGGCAAGTTTCAACGAAGTGTGGAAAACAGGACAACTTTAGTTTAACAGGAGTATGGGAAACAGGGGCTCTGGTGTGTGGAAAAGAGCACGGGAATCTAGACCCCAGTGTGCAAAAGGGAGCATGAGAATAGGGACTCTGATATGTGAAAGGGAACAGCGAACAAGGCTAAGGAGTGATTTTGTAGAATTGTATAATATTATGAGGGGAATTGATCGGGTGTATGCAGAGTCCTTTACCCTAGGTGGGGGAATCAAGAAACAGAAGAGATAGGTTTAACGTGAGAGGGGAAAGTTTTCATAGGAAGTTGAGGGCCACTTTTTCCATTCAGATGGTGGTGGATATATGGAATGGGCTGCCAGATGAGGTAGTTGAGGCAGATGCATTAACATTTAAAAGACACTAAAGGGCCTGTCCCACTTTCACGACCTAATTCACGACCTTTTTTACTCGTGGACATTTTTCATCAGGCTAGAAAAACGCCCGACCCACTTGATGCCACGAGTACCTACGACTAGCATCACGGCCTGCTACGACCTACCTACGACCTCGTGACGACCATGCTGCGAGTATGAGTCAAGGGCAAACCCGGCAGAGGTCGTGAATTAGGTCTTGAAAGTGGGACAGGCCCTTTAGACAGGTTCATGGATAGGAACAGGTGAGAGGGTTACGGACTAAATGTAGCAAAAATGGGATTAGTTTAGATGGGGCATCTTGGTTGGCATGGATGAGTTGGGTTGAAGGGCCTTAATGCTGTATGACTCTAAGTTACTTTGAGGAATTAGGAAATGGTAAAGTTATGAATATTTTGTCTCTGACTTTGTGTACAAACATACTAAAAAAACTACTCGAAGTAAAGGAAAACAATGTCTACTGCGAATGTTGTGCAGAAATTAACATTGGGGGAAAAAATGTTGGAGAAATTAAGTGGACTGAAAGCAAATAAATCCCAAGAACGTGATGACCAGCATTCTATTGTTTTGAAAGAGATGGGAATAGATAAAATGGATAAATTGAGTTTCCATCGCTTGCAAGTAAGAAATTGTAACCCCGTCTGTTACGAAAGGAGAAAGAGCTATAAAACAGGAAACTGTAGATCAATTAGCCTGACATCAGTAATAAGGACTGTTATTACGGCAATGCTAACATGACACTTAGAAAATTGTATTTGGATTATGAAAAGTCAACATGATTTTATGAAAGGCAATTGGACAGAATAGGTAAGGGGGAACTAATATCTGTGGTAGACAAAAATGCTGGAGAAACTCAGCGGGTGCAGCAGCATCTATGGAGCGAAGGAAATAGGCAACGTTTCGGGCCGAAACCCTTCTTCAGACCGATGTGTGGTCTGTGGTGTGTTTAGACTTTCACAACCTTCATAAAGGTGCTGCACAACAAGTTATTCAATATGGGAAATGGGATTAGGGGAACTATCTTGCTGTTGGGCGAGGACTGGTTAATGGGTAGAAAATGGAGAGTAGGAATGAAATGGTCATTTTCAGGTTGGGAGACTATAACTAATTTGATACCATAGAGAACAATGGCTTCAAAGAACTTTCTCATTGATATTGAACAAAATGTATTATTTTGGACTACCAAAAGAAGAATTGATTATGATTAACAGTATAAAAATAAAGTTAGCTTCTTGCAACCAAACAAAATCTTGTTTTTATTCTGCCTTATTAATTATAGCTTCAAGATTCAAGAGAGTTTATTGTCATGTGTCCCAGATAGGACAATGAAATTCTTGCTTTGCTTCAGCACAACAGAAAAAAAAGTATGCATGAATAAATACAGAACAGAACTGATCAGTGTGACCATATACCGATGAATATATATATATACATATATATATATATACACACATAAATAAACAGATAAAGTGCAATGGGCTATTAATGATCAGAGTTTTGTTTGAGTTGAGTTTAATAGCCTGATGGCTGTGGGGACATGGATAGGAAAAGGTGAGAGGGTTATGGGCTAAATGTCTTGATTTGATAAATAGGAATTTTGACAATATCATACCACATACTAAACTATCCTCTGAACAAAAATGAAAGCTCTTGAACTGTCAACTGAAAATGTATTTTCTGCAATTAAAATGAATTCCACGCAATGCTAGCATCTTCTTACAGTTATTAATATAATGCCTTTATATATGTATGGAAATATAGGTTCACAATGATGATGTCCCACCTTGACAGCTTGTACCTTCGGGACTACTGGAAAAGCCACTGGCACAAAAGCAGAAATAGGAGCCTTCAAGATTCATACATTCCCCATTAGGACCACAGATGTTCTTGTTCAAACACTCATCAATGTTTGTACAAAAACATTTACAGTGAGATCAATTAACTTGCAATAGTGCAGGAAAATTGCACAATTTGTCTAGAACATCAGGATGTTTCTTGCTCCCATTTCTTCTCTTCATTCTTTTCGTTTTACCTCCTTCTCTCATCCTTCCTGCATTCAGTTTAAAAAAAAAACTCATTCTACATTTCACATCTGGTAATTCCAAAGACCTGTTTACTCTGCTGTTCTTTCTTCATAGGCATGAACAGGATGGTTGAGGGGCCTCCTTTTGGGTCTTAATTTTTTTTAATGTTTCTTTAGGTCAGGATTGTTTTAATTTCAGTAAGTTAGTTGAAACACACACACACACACACACACACACACACACACACACACACACAGATTGAAATACTGAAAAAAAAGTTGAAAATGCTGGATGTCAAAAAATAAAACAAAAAAATAATATAAAATAAAACAAAAAGTCTAGTGCTGAAATGCAAATGTTGCCTATTTGATAAGGATACTGTTTTCAATCTGACAGGTTAATCTTCTTTAAAACATTTCTTTCAGGGGCGGCACAGTGGCGCAGTGGTAGAGTTGCTGCCTTACAGCGCTTGCAGCGCCAGAGACCCGGGTTCGATCCCAACTACGGGTGCTGTCTGTACGGAGTTTTACGTTCTCCCCGTGACCGCGCGGGTTTTCTCAAATATCTTTGATTTTCTTCCACACTCCAAAGACACACAGGTATGCAGGTTAATTGGCTTGGTGTATGTGTAAATTGTCTCTGGTGTGTGTAGGATAGTGTTAATGTGTGCGTGGATCGCAGGTCATCGCGGACTCGGTGGGCTGAAGGGCCTGTTTCCACGCTGTATCTCTAAACTAAACTAGAAGATATTATCACGGGCAATGATACAGATTAGGTTCTAAATATTGAAATATACATTGTATTTAGGAATGGGAAGGTGATAGGAACAGTTTGAGGGATGCCTCGGTTAACTAGAAGAATAAAGGGGAAAGTGCAAAAAATCATTTTTAACAGTTATGGTGATAAGAAATACTAAAGAAAAAAAAGTTCACATGTGGGAATGAATGGAACCTCCCTCAATAGTAACCACATGCTAAGGAAGAGTGTGGAAGGAAGAAAAATGACAGTTTATCAGAAAATTACATCAATAATCATGAGGGGATTTAATCTTCACATCGAGTGCATAAATCAGATGGGTAAAGTATATAATTTTACAAAGATAGGGCAGAGAAGTTAAACAAATATTTTGCATCAGTTTTTATGGTTGAAGATACAGCAGATTTCCCATTGATATCAAATTATCCCGGAATAAATTAAATACTATCACTATCAGACGGTTCTTGACGGAGGAAAATCAAGGCACAGAGGTCACTTTCAAAATTAAGGTGTCACATTTAACATTTACAAGTATCGGTAAATAAGACATTTTTTTCTCCTTGAGGATTTCAAACTTTTGAATCATTTTTTTTCTTATATGCCATTGACTGCAAAGTCCTTGGATAATATTAAAGTGTAGCTAAATAGATTCTCGATGACCAAGAGGATGAGAGTTACCGTGGGCTGAGTGGTCTATTCCACTTGTAATTTTATGATGATAAGGCATTTTCTCAAAGGTGTTTTTTTTAACCATTCTTTATTTTTTTTTAAATGGATACTCATTTATTAAGTAATTAAAGGCCAATACTGATAGATACTTGGACACAGAGAAAAATCAAGAAAAAAAGAATGGCCGAGGAAGAGGACAAGATGGAGCCTCACTCATTACCTGGCTGAATGGCAGAGCAGACATGAATTACTGTATGATTTTCTGCTGCTTTCTCTTGTGGTCTATTTTCAGAGTAGCCTGATGCTACTAATTTTCAACAATCACTTTTTTTTTTTTAATTAGTTCTTAAATATAGACTGCTTCAGCTCAGAGTTAGGTCTTGCCTTTGTGAATATACAAAATGAGCAAAGAACAACATTTCTGGTGACAATTGTAACTGGATTATGGAGGGATATGGATATGGATATGCAAGCAGAGGAGATTAGTTTAACCTAAATTCATGTTCGGCATAGAAATTTGGGCTGAAGTTCCTATACTATACTGTTTGATGATTGTACTCACGTACGGCATTATTTGTTTGTTTGGCATTCAAAACAAATTTATTATTTGTATATCGGATCACGTAACAATAATAAATCAATACCAATAAAATTCTTGTTACCATCTTTGTACATTCAGTATGTTCCTTTGGAATTGCTAAGTCACAATGATTTCAGAAATGTCATTATTTCTGCTGTCTGGTTTTCATTATAATATAGACGTATAAAAAATAATTTCCCAGAATGTTTTAAATGGTTTTCTGCCTATTTATTTTGATTTTGATTTCTATACTGAATATTTCAATGCTTCTAAAATTCTAAAACATTGACATGAATATTTTAAAGATCTATTTTGACGTGTATCATTTAGAATCGAAAAAATATCAATTGAAATAATTTCATCGTTTTTGAGTTCCTTCAACTCTAACAAAAACAGATGGCGGAACAAAGTCCAACATAATTTGTATGTCATTTCCACTATAATTTTCAATATTTTAGCCATTTAAACTTCTAAAAACATCTTTAAATGGATTTCTGGTACTCAAGCTTTATTTTATCATAAAGTATCCTTTTTTTTTCAAGCATAAACCTGTACGTACAGAAGTTCCCACAGAATTGCGTAAACTGGGACAGGTACATTTCTTTCATAAACCAATGCTACAATGTTTACTGGAAATAAATATTTTTTAAGCAAAAGCACCACTGTCAAATAAGCCATCTTATCTTTTTCAAGAAACTTATAATCCTTGATTTTTGAAACACTTTTCTTTCCTTTTTATTAACTATTTCTGTTCTTGGTCACGAATAGAAGGAACTATTGAGTCAGAAAGTTTTATCTTATTGCCCCTCCCTTTTTACTGTATGTTGTAATTTTTTTCATACAAAATATTTAACAATTATTTCACATAGAAAGTAGGTAGATATAGGATGGCCAAAAAATATTAGTTTCCAAGACCTAACTCTGAGCTGCTCATTCCCCGCGGGCTGCTCAACACACTGCGCCCCTTCAGCTTTTTATTTTCCTCGCTGAGTTATTGACAGCGGGTTCCGGAAGGGGCGTTTTTTACAATTTTTAAACCTTCATAACTTTTGTACTATTTCACCGATCAGAACAAAACTTATTTGACTTGCAGCAGAGGAGAATGGTGAGTAAGGTGGCGAAAAATCATAACGCTATGGGGGATCGTTTTTGCGCAAATTTAATTACAACTACAAGTGGTCAAGATGAGAGTTTTAGTAATAGTGTAGATAGATGCATGAAATACAGCATACAATTTAGGTCTCAATTTTGGTAAAGACACATATACTTGCACAGGAGACAATTCAGAGGAAGTTTGATGGATTGATATCTGGTTTGAAGGGTCTATAGTTAATGATGTTTAGAAAAACAAGAGGTAATTTTATTGAAATGATTGAAATCTGGATTAGATTCTGAGAGGATGTACACGGGGCCTTTGGCCCAACGCGCCCACGCAGATCAACATGCCCCATCTACACTAGTCCCACCTGCCTGCACTTGGCCCATAACCCTCTAAACCTCTCCTACCCATGTACCTGTCCAAATGTCTCTTAAATCTTATGATAGTACCTGCATTAAACACCTCATCTGGCAGTTTATTCCAGATATCCGCCACCCTTTGTGTATTAGGTTCCTATTAAATATTTCCCCCTCACCTTAAACCTATTTGGTCTGGTTCACAATTCCCCTACTCTGGGGAAAAGACTGTGCATTTACCCAACCTATTCCTCTCATGATCTTGTACACCTCTATAAGATCACCCTGCATCCTCCTGCGCTGCATGAAATAAAGGGCAGCACAGTGGCGCAGTGGTAGAGTGGCTGTCTTTCAGCGCCAGATACCCAGGTTTGATCCTGACTACGGGTGCTGTCTGTGCGGAGTTTGTACGTTATCCCCGTGACCTGCGTGGGTTTTCGCCGAGATCTTCGGTTTCCTCCCACACTCTAAAGAGGTGCAGGTTTGTAGGTTAATTGGCTTGCTATAAATGTAAATTGTCCTTCGTGTGTGTAGGATAGTGTTAGTGTGCGGAGATAGTGGGCTCAGTGGGCCGAAGGGCCTGTTTCCGCACTGTATCTCTAAACTAAACTAAAGTCCTAGCCTGTGTAGGAAAGAACTGCAGATGCTGGTTTAAATCGGAGGTAGACACAAAATGCTGGAGTAACTCAGCAGGACAGGCAGCATCCCTGCAGAGAAGGAATGGGTGACATTTCGGGTCGAGACCCTTCTTCAGTCTGATCCAGAGATGCTGCCTGACCTGCTGAGTTACTCCAGCATTTTGTGCCTAATGTCCTAGCCTGCTCAACCTTTCCCTATAGCTCAGGCCCTTGCATCCTGGCAACTTCTCTGCACCCCTTCCAGCTTGACCAAAACTGAACACAATACTTTAAATGTGGCCTCACCAAAGTCTTATACAACTTTAACATGGCCTCCTATACACAATGGTCTGATTGATGAAGGCCAATGTGCCAAAAGCCTTTTTGACCATGCTATCCACCAGCGATGCCACTTTCAAAGAACTATGTACCTGCACTCCTATATCCCTCTGCTCTACAACACTCATTGGAGTACTACCATTCATTGTTTAGATCTTGCCCTTGTTAGACTTCCCAAAATGCAACATCTTGTATTAAATGCCATCAACGATTCCTCAGCTCAAATGATCAATTGCTGCTGCAATTTTTGACAACCTTCCTCAATATCTACAATACCACCCACTTTAGTGTCATCTGCAAACTTGCTCATCATGCCTTGTACCTTCTCTAAAGCTAACAAGAAATTTAATACTAAAATAAACAGAACAATTACAAATAATTCAACCCTTTATTTGTTGAAATATTACATTTGATCAAGTATTTTCTGGCATAACAAATTATATTAGTTATAAATCAAGGTATGAATATTTAATGTAACATGTGAGTAATCACCCAATTATTTATAGTTTAACTTCTGTCTAATTAGCATTTAAATAGAATGGATTTAAACATTTTTCTTATAATTTCTTTGAATTTAACAGCATGAAATGGAATTATCACTGCCCAGTTTAGTTTAGAGATAGTTTAGTTAAGAGATACAGCGTGGAAACAGGCCCTTCGACCCACCGGGTCCAGCGCCAACCAGCACATTAACACTATCCTGCACCCACTAGGGACAATTTTTACATTTACCAAGCCAATTAACCTACAATCCTGTACGTCTTTGGAGTGTAGGAGGAAACCGAAGATCTCGGAAAAAACCCACGCAGGTCACGGGGAGAACGTACAAACTCCATACAGAGAGCACCCATAGTCGGGATCGAACCCGGGTCTCCGACGCTGCATTCGCTGTAAGGCAGCAACTCTACCGCTGTGCCACCGTTGATGCAGATGCTATAATTGAAGTATAGCATCTGCATGGAAAGGGAATTTCCACTGAAAATATACTGAATAGCAATTATTACTTTTAATGCAATATCATTACAATCTATGATGCTTGACTAACTAGCATATATATCTAATGCGAGAAACATTCTTCTTTATTACAGTTAACTTCCAAACTGTACTTCTATTATACCTACCTTCACATGTCAGCCGATTTTCTGATAATCTATATCCAGGATTGCAGATTGAGCATGAGTAGGATCCCTCAGTGTTTATGCAAAGTCCATTAAAACAAACATCAAGGGATTCACATTCATCAATGTCTATAACAAAAGGTACAATAAACTTAATTATTTCAGATGCCGGAAACATTCTGCTTTATTGCAGTTAATTTCCAAACTGTATCTCTATTATACCTACCTTCACATGTCTGCCTGGTTTTTGATGCACTGTATCCAGAATTGCAGTTTGAACATGTGTAGGATCCCTCAGTGTTCACACAAAGTCCATTAAAACAAGCATTAAGGGATTCGCATTCATCAATATCTATAGCAAAAAGTACAATAAATTGTGTTATTTTAAATGCCAGAAACATTCTGATTTATTGCAGTCATATTCTACACTGTATCTCAATTATACCCACCTTCACAAGCCAGTCTGTTTTCTGATTTACTGTAACCTGGATTGCAGATTGAGCACGTGTAGGATCCCTCAGTATTTGTGCAAAGTCCATTAAAACAAACATCACGGGTCAAACATTCATCGATATCTGCATATAAAATACAATAAACTGTGTTCGAGTTTTCTCAGATTATTACCTAACGCACAGGCAACAACGTAGCATTGAACAGAACCTAGCAGAGAGGTAATTGTATAAATATGTAACTCAAAGAGCTGAATGCAAAACAATAGTTTGAGTTATGAGCACTGTTATCAGTATTGAAAAACTGGGAACTCTTGGGTCAGGACATACTTCATATAAATTTTGCTCAGATCAGTACCTCACTGAACAGATTAACTTAAGCTGTAGATGCGCACGAATGCAATCAGTTTTCTTGTCTGTATTTAAATGAGACCCGAGTTGGAACTTGTCTACACAGTTAAATTTTATACAGGGTTTCCACTAAAAATCTATGCTGAATTTCCCTAATCAATCCATGCCTTTCCAAAAGTCAATGCCCCTCAAAACTTTTTCCAATAATTTCCCTGCCGCTGGTGTTAGACTAACCGGGCTATAATTACCTGTTATCTCTGTTGGCCTTCTTGAATGAAGCTCTCACACTTGTTTGACAATGATTTTTTTATATTACTTAACTGAGGACAGAGTGGAACTGATAATTACCAGTAATTAAACAAAGACACAGAGAGCTGGAGTAACTTAGAAGGATGAGAGGGAATCTTGTAGAAACATATAAAATTATTAAGGGATTGGACACGCTAGATGCTGGAAACATGTTCCCGATGTTGGGGGAGTCCAGAAAAAGGGGCCACAGTTTAAGAATAAAGGGTAGGCCATTTAGAACTGAGATGAGGAAAATCCTTTTCACACAGAGAGTTGTGAATCTGTGGAATTCTCTGCCTCAGAAGGCAGTGGAGGCCGATTCACTGGATGCATTCAAAAGAGTTAGATAGAGCTCTTGGGGCTAGTGGAATCAAGGGGTATGGGGAGAAGGCAGGAATGGGGTACTGATTGTGGACGATCAGCCATGATCACATTGAATGGCGGTGCAGGCTCGAAGGGCCGAATGACCTACTCCTGCACCTATTGTCTATGTATCTATGTATCAGCGGGCCAGACAGCATCCCTGGAGTTTTCTACTGGTTAATTGCTAGTAATTACTTATTTTAGATTTTCCTGAATTTTGGAGGTGAGAAATGCTTGGATAACTTTTCATGTTCTACAGCCATTGCTGTAGCATTATGCATTTAAGGTTCCGTATGGTTGACAGGACCTGAAGATTGGGAATATAATCCAGATATGCAGCTGAAGCTAAGGGTCATTAGCATGGTTGTGTATGTGCACAGAGTTGAGGATTAGGAATTTGGGCTAGGAATCCAACTGGTAACGCAGATTGGGAATATGGGCTGGGTGTGTAACTGGATTCTGAAATGTGTTAATATGGACAAAGAATGCAAGAATGCAAGGCCCAATGAAGTGGCAAGAGCAGGTTCACAATTAAAGCCATCAGTCAGTGCATAATCTCCCAGGCCCTGGAATTTTAAAATTCAAGACTAAATATAAGGAGGATTAACCATTATGTACATGCGTGTAAAGGGAGGAACTACAAATTGAGTACAGGAAGATCATGAGTCCATACTAACACATGGGTTAAATACTCAAGATTGCATTGGACATTTGAAAATGTTCCCAAACCTCTGCAGTTCTTCTGGTCTGTCACAGGTTCAAAACCTTGGTTACAAGTGCATCTGGAAAGACCCTTCCATGTTGACACAATTCCCATTGGTACAAATGCCAGACATCAAGCATTCATTCCTATCTGAAACAGACACAACATTATAACATTAGGGTCTGTAACATTCCCAATTTGCTTTTTCAGAAAAATATATGTTCCACAAGGTTCCAATTAACTAAGAAAAATAACCTAAATATACATTTTTTATTTTTCCAGTATCTTTTGTTAAACAGTCATAACAAAATCTCTATTATTAATAATCAACAAATCTGACAGAAACAGAAAAAGGTTACATAAAGTTGAAGTCTCAAATAACAATACCACTGAGCAAAGAAAATGTGGTATATTTATTCTAATTGTACCATGAAGCTCATAACCTATTGTATGAATTGATTCCAGTTATATTATGGCATATTAGTCATACGGCGTGGAAACAAGCCCTTTGGCCCATCTTGCCCACACCAACCAACAGGCCCCATGCCCACACTAGTCCCACCTGAGTGCATTTGGGCCGTATCCCTCTAAACATATCCTTTCCATATACGTACCCGTCTTGGATGTGGTCAGGACTAAAGTCATCAAGCAAAGAAAGAGTTTGTATTAGGAAATAACAGAGTGCAAAACTGGCTTATTTTTTGATCAATCCAATGTATGTCAATGGTATAAGGTTCTGGCTGAAGAAGGGTGTCGACTAGAAACATCACCTATCCATGATCTCCAGGGATGCCCCCTGACCGAATGAGTTACTCTAGCACTTTGTGTTCTTTTATAAGGTTTTGTCAAATCTTTGCAATCCACGGAAACTACAGTTTATTTTTGCATTTTCCTTCTCTTCCACCATCTAATCATTGCCTTATTTACCTAGAGTAGACTAACTTTGTATGCAGCCCAACAAGCTAAGAGATTCCAGTACGTTCTATTATTTATTTCAGATTTTCAGCATCAGCAGCTTTTTGATTATGAACTTAACTATGCATCCTACCTGGGCATCTTCCATTCATTGCTTTGTATCAGTTGTTAGCTGACACAGTGGAAGGAGCCAGGTATTAATGCACTCTCAGCAGGGCCTGTATTCAGGTTGCGGCATTCATCAATGTCTGTCAAATTAATCAAATATTGAGTTCAGTTTTTCTAAAAATATTAAACTAATTCCCCCAAAACACAGGGCTCTTACATCATAATGCAAGGTTTAACTGTATAGTACAGATATGCCACCCACCTTCCATAATCAAATGCATCCAAATTTTCATTATGGTGAGATCATATCATATTTAAAGTTTGCAGTTAGAGGACTCATTTAAAAAAAAATCCAAAGTCATATATATTTGTGGGTGGCCGTTTTTGATCAAATTTATTTTCTGCTCAATCATACTTTATTTTCATCCTGTCAATCGTAATTGGCACTAGAGGGACACATCTTTAATTTGGGGGAAATATAATTGACAGGGCCAATCAATGTTTGACCAATCAATGTTTTATTGATGAACATTTCCATTTAACTGATCAATATTTTAAGACAACTATGTTGATGCCAATCAAAAAGTTTGGGTTCTGCATGCTAACACATGATACGAATTATAGGAAAAAGTGTGAAAAAGCAGTAAAATTGGGTGAGCTGTGAAGAGAAAAAACGATGTAACTTTCCATTTCAACAGACACCCAAACCCAATCTTAATAATTACAAATCTTATTCCACAACGATCAGAAATATAGTTTTCTAAGAGCTTATAGGTAATGCATCTATTTACCACTGCAATGTCCTGGTCTGGTCAATATATACCTTCTTCACAGTCACCATACATAAGAACCTGGAATGTTGACCTCAACGATGTCCATGGCATATGTTGGCCTGTTCACATTCATTGATATCTGTGCAGTGAGAAATCAGTTACGTAGGTAGCTATAATTTAAAGGTTTGTTGACATGATAATTCAAAATATCCCAAACCAATGCTTGGGATTGATATGCACCACCACATGCATTTGTGCATGGTTCCAGGCCCAATTCAAGCTTTCCTGCATTTCTTTGTATTGGCATGATTTTTCTGAGCTTATCGTCAGATTTCTATTTCTTGATTGAATTAACACTCAGGCTCCTATAATTTGAATGTATGATCCACCAATATAAGCATAGCACTAAGAGGGAAGAAGCTTGCATCTGCTTCATGCCTATGATAGATATCTAAGGTTTAAATGACAAGTTAAAGGTCTTTCTGATTCCTGGCAGTAATGCCTAGAAGAGTGATGTTCTTCTGAAAGTGAAACTAACAGATTTAAGATGGACTACACTTAATGCAGAAATACCATTTAATAAGGTAAATGTCTTTGCAATGGGATAGAGGAACATTGGAGAACTGTTCAAGGGAAGGGAACCGAGATGAATCCTTACTTCATGTTTGCTCCAAGAATCTGAACAGTTTTCCCTTGACAATGATATAGTCATAGAGTCATACAGCATAAAAAACACCCATTTACACTCCAATGAGCGCCTGACCTCTGTCCCCAATCACTCATCCCAAACTGCTGGTTTGCTATGGTGCATAGATACCACCAGATACCATAGATACCACCAGCAGCTGTCTATCACTGTTCTGGATCTAAGCTACCCCAGCACAATATTAAAATGGATTGTGGTCAATTTCATGATTTTCCATGGTATACAAAAAGGTTGCGCCATTAGGCAAGAAGGCAAAGAATATCTAATTAGCAAGATGATAAATAGATTCAATTCTGTTTACTGCAAAACAATTCATAAATAAAGAAATACCTAGAAATTATTCACAATCTGTAACATGACATGTACTATAAAATAGAATTGAACTTTCTATTTCCCTTTCAAAATTTAGTTGACAAAAACATCAAACATTTGCTGGAAAATAGAAATTTTACTTTAACATTGTCAACAAAATGTGTACTAACCTTGGCAATTTTGCTTGTCTTGTGAAATGACTAACGTATAGCCTGTAAAGCAGGAACAGGTGTATGTGCCCACGATATTAATGCAATGACCATTCCCCCCACATGGGTCTGCTTCACACTCATTTATATCTGCAGATAAAAAATGTGATATCACTGACAAGTAGATTCGGTGACAGGGAAAACAGAACTAAGTTAGGGACTCATGGTATAAAATTACCACAATTTTTCAAACAATGCAGATCCAGGTATATGTTGACATTTTTTATTTGTTCACTAAATGTGGATGTATCTAGCAATGCTAACATTGAGAATCTAAACCTAATCGCCCCTGGGTCAACCATACTGGAGTCATATGTAGGGCAGACCTAAAGAATGGTAGATTTATTTCCCCAAAGGACATTGGTGATGGGATTTTCATGAAAAGTCTGTAGTTTTGCAGTTATTGTACAAAAGGTTTTCTTTTGCATTTCAGATATATTTATTCACTTGAATTTGAATTATGCAGCTGGCATGGTTGAACATGCTCCTGGATCAATTGTCTAGAACAACTGATTGTTAGTCATGTAACATAACCAATGACATACTATAACATACAATTGCCAAAAAATTCAGATAAAGTGAATTACACTTCTTTTCTCTTTCCAGATTTGATGGATTTGCATGTACTTTAATATTTCCTGTATTTTTATTTGTTTATATTATTGGCTTTCCAAACAACCACTAAATTAAATCTAATAAGATAAACTTCAATTGTAGTATTTACATAAAACATATATTTGTAAAAATATTTCTTAGGCCCTTGTGTAAACTGGAGCAAAACAGGAAAATATTGTTATATACTTATTCCCAAACATCAACAGTTGGTCAATTAAAGATCGCGTGTTGCTCTTTTGCATTAGGATTATCTCACCATTATACAAGTCTATATGGACCATATTATATTTTCAGGAAGCCAAAGAATATAGACCACCTGTAACTGAGCCCCTTTGTTGCCTATGCTGGCATTAGCTCAATTCTAAATTTGACGGTAAAGTTCCTTTCAATTTGAACATAGGCTGTAAAGACAATTTGGCAATAATCAGGGGATAATGTATAATTCCTGTAGCTTACATAACTATCATATTAGATATGACAAATGGATATTCATCTGTGTTTCAATTTTGGGAAGAGGATAGAATCCTGGGCAACCTCGGAAAACTAATATTTAATCAGGAACAGAGATTTACCAAAATTAATCTAAGAAAGATAACAATAATGATGAAAATAGTAGCACGAAGAAACATAGGAAATAGGTGCAGGAGGAGGCCATTCAGCCCTTCTAGCCAGCACCGCCATTCATTGAGATCGTGACTGATCATCCCCAATCAATAACCCGTGCCTGCCTTCTCCCCATATCCCTAGATTCCACTAGCCCCTAGAGCTCTATCTAACTCTCTCTTGAATCCATCCAGTGATTTGCCCTCCACTGCCCTCTGTGGCAGGGAATTCCACAATTTCACAACTCTCTGGGTGAAAACGTTTTTTCTCACCTCAGTCTTAAATGGCCTCCCCTTTATTCTAAGTGTGGCCCCTGGTTCTGAACTCGCCCAACATTGGGAACATTTTTCCTGCATCTAGCTTGACCAGTCCTTTTATAATTTTATAAGTTTCAAAAAGATCCCCACTCATCCTTCTAAACTCCAGTGAATACAAGCCTAGCCTTTTCAATCTTTCCTCATATGACAGTCCCGCCATCCCAGGGATCAATCTCGTGAACCTACGCCTCAATCACAAGGATGTCCTTCCTCAAATTAGGAGACCAAAACTGTACACAATACTCCAGATGTGGTCTTACCAGAGCCCTATACAACTGCAGAAGAACCTCTCTACTCTACTCTGAAATCCTCTTGTTATGAAGGCCAACATTCCATTAGCTTTCTTTACTGCCTGCTGTACCTGCACTCCAACTTTCAGTGACCGGTGTACAAGGACACCCAGGTCTCACTGTACCTCCCCCTTACCTAACCTAACCCCATTGAGATAATAATCTGCCCCCTTGTTTTTGCCACCAAAGTGGATAACCTCACATTTATCTATATTATACTGCATCTGCCCACTCACTCAACCTGTCCAGGTCACCCTGCAACCATCTAACATCTTCTTCACAGTTCACACTGCCACCCAGCTTTGTGTCATCCGCAAACTTGCTAGTGTTGCTCCTAATTCCCTCTTCAAAATCATTAATATATATGGTAAACAGTTGCGGCCCCAACACCGAGCCTTGCGGCACTCCACTCGCCACTGCTTGCCATTCTGAAAAGGACCCGTTCACTCCTACTCTTTGCTTCCTGTCTGCCTACCAATTTTCTATCCATGTCAACACCCTACCCCAAATACCATGTACTCGGTGGGCGGCGCGACTCTCGTTTGCAGCGGCCTCTGCAGTCCGTCTGTCTTTTTATTATTTTTGTCTCGTTTTTATGTAGTTTTTTATTTATTTTTTTTGTCGGGGTATGTGTGTGGGGGGGGTGGGGGTGGGGTGGGGGGGGGGGGGAACTTTGAAATCTTTCCTCTGCACGGGAGACCCGACCTTTTCTTGTCGGGTCTCCGTTGTCGTTGGGGCTGGGCAACGTGGAGCGGCCTCCAGCAGGAACGACCTGGGGCTCCAGTTGCAGAGCTGCGGACTACTCACCGTCACGGGGCTGGCCGAGTCCGGAGCGGGTGGAGCTGTGGTGGAGCGCTGCTGCGACCCGACCGCCGGAGTTTCGGAGGCTACAACCGCGGGTCTGACGGACAGCAACACCGGAAGCCCGCGGGTCGCTGGTGGGAGACCACTTTTCGGGGCTTCCGCAGCGGCGACTTCTCCCGCCCGAGTTGCGGGGTTGAAGAGCACCTGGAGCGGGGCTTTATCCCCCCGCGCAGCTTGGAATGGCCGCCAGACTTTGCGGGCGCGCGCCGGGGCTCTAACACCAAGACCCGGTGCGCGACCTTGCATCACCCGGCGTGGCTTTAATGGCCGCGGGATAATCACCATCGCCCACCGGGGGCTTTGACTTTGACTCTGACATCGGGGGGGGGGGGGGGAGTGCAGTGGAGAGATACGGTTTTTTTGCCTTCCATCACAGCGCTGTGATGGATGTATGTGTAAATTGTGTTGTGTCTCGGGTCTTCTTCGTTTTGTAATGTATGGCTGCAGAAACGACATTTCGTTTGGACCTCAAGGGGTCCAAATGACAAATTTGTCCAAAAGACAAATAAACAAATTGTATTGTATTGTAATTGTATTGTACTCTGATTTTAATCACCACTCCCAAGCGGGACCTTATCAAAGACTTTCTGAAAGTCTAGATACACTACATTCACTGGCTCCCCTTCATCCATTTTACTTGTCACATCCTCAAAAAATTCCAGAAGATTAGTCAAGCATGATTTTCCTTTCATAAATCCATGTTGACTTGGACAAATCCTTTTACCGCTATCCAAATGCCCCATTATTACCTATTTAAATAATTGACTCCAGCATCTTTCCCCACCGAAGTCAGGCTAACTGGTCTGCAATTCCCGTTTTCTCTCTCGCTCCTTTCTTGAAAAGTGGATTAACATTAGCTATCCTCCAATCCACAGGAACTGATCCTGAATCTATTGACCATTGGAAAATGTTCACCAATGCGTCCACTATTTCTAGAGCCGCCTCTCTGAGCACCCTGGGATGCAGACCATCAAGCCCAGGGGATTTATCATCCTTCAGTCCCATTAGCCTACCCAATACTATTTCTCATCTAATGAAAATTTATTTAAGTTCCTCTACCCCCTTAGATCCAAAGTCCTCCAGTACTTCTGGGATATTGTTTGTGTCTTCCTGAGTGAAGACAGATTGACAAACTTCAGTGACCAAATCTTTTAAATAAATTATTGGCTTGGGTATGAACGCTTTTAATGAAGGTTTCTTAATCAACTTAAATTATGACATACTGTAGAAAGCTATGCTAAGCTAAACTGTCCAAAGTTTCTGACGACACAGGAACATTTTGCATTGTAATGGCAGCATTAAATTAAAATGAATAGTTCATAGATCAAGCAAATGAAGATATAGATTTCATTTAATGCCAACTATGGTTCATCTCATCCTAAGAACAGAACAAAGTGCTTTCTAGACAAGTTTCCTCGATATTAGGGAATTAATAGGATGGCTTAAGAGACACCATTTTGAGTGTTATAGTGTTTAGGTCTTAGAGGCTTAGTTTAAAAATTAGAGTTAGACCTTTCTAGAAGCTGAGGTCTGTTACTTGACCCTTCATGACTCCTCTGAATGAGAAGGTGGTAGAAACTGGAAGTCTCTTCTGCAAATGACAACTGTTGCTCAGTCAATATAAAACGTGAAGCTGCTGAGACTTCTGTTAATCAAAGATAGCAAGGGGTGTGGAAAAGGATAGATATATGGAGATTTCCACAGATTAATCATAACATTTAATGGGAAATAGGCCAAATTGCTAAAAAGCAAATAAGCTGTCTATTTCCTTTCATCATCATCGCAGAAGGAATAGCACCTCATCCTTTCAATTGGGAATAACAATGAAATCAACAATTTTAGATAACAGCCACTTACTTCTCTATTCTTCATAATATAATAATATTAATGATAATAATATAATAAGAATTTTCCACTATTGCTTCATGATCTACTCGGATCATATCCACTCGTGATTATATTTAGATACCAGCAACGATGTGAACTTTTAGAAAGTGATTAGAATTGGCAATACAGGAACACATTTTCTAGATTACCTAGACAGTCAGTTCCTTGTCGGTTCAATACAAATCCTGTCAAACAAATGCACCGATAACCTCCCGCAGTATTTTCACACTGGCCATTGCTACAGAGCTGTGGGATTTCCCTGCATTCATTAATATCTGCCAAACAAAACAATCAGTTTTATACATGAATAACAAATATTCATTTCAATTTCATACTAACCCATGCCCAAAAGTGACTTGTGCAAACCCGTTCAACACTGCCATGTACTACTAAATTTCCTGCATGAGCAACACAGAGAGTTTGTGGGACCTCCCCCAATTCCGCGTGAAAAATTATATTAAACAATAATTTCCCAATGATCCTTCTATATAATAGGTACACGTGTAGAAAATAAGGAATATTTCTATTATTATCAGCTGGAATTGTGCAAATCATCTATTAATTTAAATTATTAATCACATATGATCAATATTATATATCTAGATCACTGTTGTTATATTTAGCACACCTTAAACCCATATCAAAATCATTTTATGTACATAAAATATCAGTTATTGCAAATTTCTTACCTACACACTTCTTTTGCTGATTATCCAGCTGATAACCTGTGTCACAGTTACATGTGTATCCAACTTGTCGATTGATGCAAAGTCCTGGACCACAAACATTCGGTGAGACTTCACATATATTTATATCTGTAAATTTGAAAAAATAACAGTATAAATGTAATTTCTATCTAAATCTATTATCGCTATTGTTTTTAATGAAGTTGATTGTAGAATCTCTAATTAAATATTTCCTTTGCTTTAAACTGCACATACAATTTATCCTAAATATATTATCACCTAAGTTAGAAAGTTGTCTGGCACAATATATTAACGACCATGAAAAACCAGACATAATCCGACAATGGGGTTCTCCGTTAGAAACTTACAGCTTTTTTAGCAGTTAACAGCGAAAGAATGTCACCAAGCTTGCTATGTTGGCTGGAGTACTAATTTCTCTAAATATTTTGTTTGTAAGTATTCTTCTAACATATTATTACACATCATGTTGATAGCAAATGATATACAAATGTATCTTAATAGATCAGCATTATAAATAACCGTGCTTAAAGTGCCCCCTAACATTTGCAACTGCCTTGTATGTGACAGGGCCTGCTGTATTTGGACTACTCAGACAATCTGTGGTATTGGAAATATTTTGTACTACATTTATTCAAATCCCAAAAGTTACTTCTGATTAAACAACTGGAAAAGGGACACCTTCAGAACAAAGATAAATGAAGGTGCAATATGGAATGGGATCCTTCATTGTTAAACTGGGGCCCAAAGATTTGTTGCATTGATATAAATATTAATCTGTCAAAGATTATTAAAAAATTGTAAAATGCCCAGCTGCTGATTAAGAAATTTAATATGTCATAAAGATTAAAATCTTGATGAAATCATGCATTGATTTTCATTAATTTGTTAACTGGATTTCACCCTTCTCCTCAATGACAATGAAAATCCTAAAATATATTATAAATAAACCATAACTGCGTTATATTAAAATATCGAGTCGCACACAAAAAATCAATTATAATGCTGTAGTACAAAAACATGATGAAATATTTTCACTGTGTCCAAAATCACCTGATTTACATTTTGCTAGAAAAAGTCTGAATATGAGACAAATTTCAGAAACGTAATAAGGTGATTATTTTTTAAAATGGTGACAGTGAATGTCTCTCTATCCTGCTGTTGATGACTTCAAAGAACCTAATTTCCCTGAGGTTCTCATGTTTTGTGCTTCTGATAACTGAAATGGAGGTTGGGAAAGAAAGAAATTATGTTTATTGTATATTGTATACTGAATCAGCAAGTTCAACAGATTTCTGTTATGGAGTCATACATCATGGAAACAGGCCCTTCGGCCCAACTGGTCCACACTGATCCATCCTAGCTAATCCATTAACTAGTTCATTATCCAGAGCCTGACCCATTTTCCTCTGAATCTTTCCATACACCACTTCCGTGTGAGAAAAATTAAATCTTTCCCCTCTCAGCTTAAAAAGGTTGTTTTAAAAGATTAAAACATTGAATAAAGGACTCAGTTACCTAGTTTACTCCAGAAGCAAGTAATAAAAGTTATCTAACACTGCAGTGAAAGAAACATGATTGCCCTAAATGCTTTTATATATTTAATAGATCACATTACTTTGCAGAATCATGAAAAGTCAACTAAATAAGGGTTTTCCAATTTATATGTTTATTAAAAATTATCAAAATCTTATTTTTAAACATCTGCAACAACTTTATCCGTCAATTTAGTAACATCAGCTGTGAATGAAATTCGACATTGATCTCCTATTCCTAGTGTAGATCTAAATTCCTTTATTCACTTTATACAATTCATGGTATAATTATGAAAAATAGTTTCAGTCCAGTGTCCAGAAACCTGCATCTAGTTTAAAGTTACATTTTTCAATTATTTTCAGATTTGCTTTAATTCTCTTTTCAAATCCTTGATTGCTTCATCAGTCTCAATTGTTCTCCTGATTTAAATGATCCTGAAGGTCCGGTAAGGAAGTGGCCGATTCAGGAAGTCCAAGCCGAGGCATAATTTGGTAATCAGTCTAAGACGGATTAAATGATTGGCCAGTAAAAAGCACAATTGATTGGTTAAATAAGTTTTCATGGTACATTTTCTTATATTCGTAGATCTTAAAACAACGCATTATTATTATTATTATCTTTGTTTAATATTATCTCGAGATACCCAGCGGTATTGTTTTGCTTTTGCATAATCTCAGTATGGCCTTCCAAGTGTTGACTATAATCTTCTAGATCGGATTAAACTGCACAGTTGCAATTATAAACCTGTGCAAGGTTCAAGGTTCACATTTGTTGTCACATGCACCAATGAAGGTACAGTGAAATGAGTTACCATGCAGCCACACAATTAAAAAGAACACAATACACAATGGAATTTAACATAATCATCCACCACAGCATTCTTCACTGTGATGGAAGGCAATAAAGTACAGTCAGTCTTCCTCCTTTGTTCACTCGTGGTCGGGGACCTTGAGCCTCCGTAGTCGCCGCTACGGACAGCCTGATGTGCAAGCCCTCTCGTCGGGATGATCGAAGCTCCGATGTTGGGACAGATCAAACACACTCCTCGGCTTGGAGTTCCTGAATCGGCCACTTCCTTACTGCAGACCGTGGCTTCAGGATGTTATAGGCCGCTGGCCGGCTGTTGGACCTCTTCTCCGGCGATCCCCAGCAAGGGATTAGGCCCACTCCGCGATGGTAAAGTCCACTCCACGCCTGCTCCTACAAGCTCCGTAGACCGAGGCTTCAGGATGTTATAAGCAGCAGGCCGGCGGCCGGAGCTCTTCTCTGGCGATCCAAGGCAAGGGATCGCCCCGCTCGGTGATGGAAAATCCACGATGCGTAGGGGAGGGAAGGGATGTGTGGGAGTGGTGTGTGTGGTAGAGGGGAGGGTGGGGGACAGGAACGTGGGGGAGGGGAGCGTGGGGGAAGGGAGCGTGGGGGAAGGGGGTGGTATAGGGGTGGTTTAGGGGGGTGCAGGGAGGGGGTGCAGGGAAGGGGGGTGCATGGAAGGGGGGGTGCAGGGTAGGGGGGGTGCATGGGAGGGGGAGTGCAGGGGAGGGGGGGGTGCAGAGGAAGTGGGATGCAGGGGAAGGGGGATGCAGGTGAGGAGGGTGCAGGTGAGGGGGCTGTCGGGGAGGGAGTGGGTACAGGGGAGGGAGGGAGGGGATGCAGGGGGAGGATGGGGTGGGTATAGGGCAGTGGGGTGTAGGGGAGGAGGGTGGGGGAGTAGGGGAGTGGTGTGGGGAAGGAACGGGGGAGGGTAAAGGGTGTATGTGTGTGAGGGGGAGGGGGGGTGTGGGGAGGAGGGGGAAGGGGGAGGGACTCCACTCAGCGGTCACCGGCCGCGGCACCACACAGTACCTCCCGACTCCACACAGCGGCTTTCCCGACTCTGCACAGCGCTTTCGCGGCTCCACACAGCGGCTTTCCGGACTCCACACAGCGGCTTTCCCAACTCCACTCTAGCGGACTAAATCAGCACGGCTAGTTTACTCAGCCCCGCCTCCAGGGCTTTATTCTCCAGCGGGTGCTGGAAGGGGTGTTACCTTCATGGTGACTGACAGGCGAGGAAGACCAATCTGCTGATCTCACGATTTTTTTAAACCTTCATAACGTTTCTCATATTTCACCGATCGGAACAAAACTTGGTGGCTTGGAGCTGAGGAGAACTGTGAGTAAGGTGCAAAAAAATCCTAGCGATATAAGGTAGCGTTCTTGCGCACATTTTATTACAACACAGACCGAAGTGGTCAAGATGAGATTTTTAGTAATAGTATAGATAAACATTAAATATTTATTAGTTTTTTCATACCTATCAAGATAAACATCATGTACTGGGTATTCCAGATTCCACAGCAAATTTGGTTTTATATTCACACTCAAAGAAAGCAATAACATTTGACAAAACAATCTGAACTATGTTCTATTTAACTGCAGATATTTTAAATGTCCATTTTTTGCTCCCAATGTTAAAACAATAAAAATCATGACTATGATAGCTTTATATAAACAGCCTCTGGCACTTCCATACAGTTTTTTGTCCTTTTAAATAAATCCACAAATCAAACAATAATTTAACATCATATCATATAGGCATCCTTTGAAGACGATATTTTTAAAATACTGATACTTATTGTGTCAGCAAATATAGCAGCCAAATAGCACAAAAGCAACCTTTAAGAAGAACAAATATATTCTCAATTAGTTTTAGGATTAGTCTATCTTGATGATAATACATGATTTTAACCCACATCTTTTACTTATTATTCTGCCGTGAGCACTAGTTTGATCAGAAGAATAATTGACGCATTGTAAAAATAAAAGGCTTAACCAATGTAAAATGTATTGTCAAAGAAAAATTAAAAGAAAATTTACAGCTGATATGCATCAGCTTCAATTGTTGCTTCCTTCTTAATCTACAAGTACAATAGTTTTATTTTCCCCAGATAATGAAGTTTTGAGATGTTAGGTATCACAACACTGTACGTGTCAACAGGGGCTTTCTCCATTCTGTTCCTTAATGGGTCACCTAATTCTTATAGTTTTTTTAAGACAGTCCCTGACATGCCTCCTTTCTGTTTAATTAAATTATTTTTTTGATTCACAGCATGTTTTTCCAATGTGTTTATGAGGTACATAATATGGGATACAATAGTAGAAGCAATAATTAGTTGCTTTCTGTAGCTTTATCAGTTATCAATCACATTATTTTTTTTTCCAGAACACTGTTTGTTGATCACATTTCCAGACCCAAATTAGTATTCCACAAGAGAGTGCAAAAGCTGAAAGCTTGAACAAAAGGATAAACAGCAGAGGAACTCACTGAATTAGGCAGTATCTGTGAACGGAAATAAAGAAGGATCCCGTCCTAAAACGCCGTCTGACCATTTCTCTCCACAGATGCTGCTGACCCGTGAGTTTCTTCAGCAATTTGATTTTTGTTCAACAATATTCTTATTCTTCCACCCGCGGTCATGCGCTTGCTGAATTAAGCAATATGTATGTACTCAAATTAGCTTCTCATATAGTCTTACTGGAGGGTACTTCACAACCAGGTAATTGGAGCCAAACTACAATTTTAACCTATGAGCATGGGTAAGTCTGTCACAAAACAGATGGGTCCAGAAAAGGTAGGTAAAAAGAATAGACAAGCTTCCCAATGGGTATGTGGGAGAACCACAGTGATAGCAAAGGACAAAGGACAAAGGACATTTATTGTCACATACACCAAATGGTGTAGTGAAATTTGTTCTTGCCATGCAGCACAAATAGACACAACATTAAAGAAATTTAACATAAAACATAAAAACATCCCCCCCACAATGGATCCCGCTGTGGGGGAAGGCACAAAGTCCAGTCCATATCCCCTTGTCCACCCATAGTCTGGCGTATATAGGCCTCCACAGTCGCCGCTACGGGGGCCGATGTTACAGGCCCTTCTTCGCCGGGTGATGGTGCTCCGGCGTCTGGAGAACCCTCTCAGCAGCTTGGGACACCTGGAACGGCCGTCTCCCTACCGGAGTCCGCGGCTTCCGAAGCCGACAGGAGCTCCAACTCGATGGAGCTCCACCACTGGCGATCTCGTCGCGAGATCCCAGGCTCCCGATGTAAAGTTCAGCGCCGCCGCCCGCAGCTGGTCGCTCCACAGTCCCGCAGCTCCGCGATGTTCACCGGCGGTCCCAGCTCACCGGAGTTCCAGCGCGGTGACCCGGGCAAGGCATCGCCCGCTCCGCTCCGCGATAGCGCTCCAGCGCTGTGCCGCCGCCGAAGCCGAGGTTCTGGGCGGTCCCCTCAGGAAACGCCGCTCCAGGCCCGCTGGTAGGCCGCGAGGACGGGTCGAAAGTGCAGCCCAGAGAAAAGCTGCCTCTCCGACCAGGTATGGACCCTAGAAAGTAGTTTCCCCCTTCCCCCCCCCCACCCCCCACATAAAAAAGAATAGAACTCCTAAAAAACAAAACAACTAACTAAAAATTAAAAAAAAGTTGAAAACGGACAGCTGCAGGCTGGGCAGCCATACCACACAGGACGGCGCCCCCCTAGAACAAAGCATTAGCCGTGAGTTAGCATCTGTAGAAAGGGAAACAGTCAATGGTTTAGGATGGACCTTCATCAGAACAGTAAGATCTCAGACCCAGAAGATTGACCGTTTTGCCATCAGTCTGATCTGTTGTTTTCCACCATTTTCTGTATTTATTTCAGACTTCTGGCATCTGTAATTGCCTACTGCATTTATTCTGGTGTGGTTACTGCAAATTAAATACTTCTTGCATTGTACTTATACAATCTTTAAAATAACCATGATATTGTTTATGAGAAATGTATCCAAAATGCAAGTTAGGCAATTAGAATTACCATAAATCTCTTCTGCGAGTGCTGAAGCCACCTGTTGTGCACCAGTAGATTCAGGGACAATTTGTACGAGTATAGCTGGGCTCATCTTCACTACTTCTTCCACTAATGGAAACAAAGTAATATTTGTTCATATATAAAGATGTTTCATTCTTGAGAAAACAATAACTACATTTGCAAACAGCCTTTAATTTAAATTTGTTCTTTGTTATTTAATTAATTTTGTTCATTAATATTTTTTATTTCTAATAAAACTTCTCAGAAACTTCCTTCTGCATAAATGCATGCCAGTTTCTTCACAATCCTATTGTAAAGATAATTCTATTTTGCCATGCATTCTATTTTGCCATGCCCCCTTCTACAGCTTCAACCACAGCAGGAGGTGCATACAAAACTAAGCTTCTCACTGTACCTCAGAACACTTGACAATAATAAACCTAAACCTAAAACAATTGCCCCTTGTAAAACAAAATGGAGTCTACAATGTTTAAGAAAACTGTAACATTAGACGATGCCACCCTATTCACTGGTACTAAACATGTTATATAGTAATGTAAACATACTGTTTACTATTTCAATATTCATCCCACTTACCTTAAGATAAAAGAACTAACTTTAAGGTAGAGTGCATGTTATCACTATTATATATTGCATTAGTACTATGGAAGAAAGACGAATGTCAGGACGAGTCTGTTTCTAGCAAAACAATTAAAATAATTAACACAGAAATCGTTTCTACTTCTGAATAAATCCATTAATTTATGTTGTATTAATCAAATAAAGTATGGCTCAATTAGGATCCAAACTATCAATTAACTGAAGGTAGACAAAAATGCTGGAAAAACTCAGTGGGTGAGGCAGCATCTATGGAGCGAAGGAATAGGTGATGTTTCGGGTCGAGACCCTTCTTCAGACTGATTTGTGGGGGGGGGCTGGAAAAAGAAAGGAAGAGGCGGAGACAGTAGGCTGTGGGAGTGCTGGGAAAGGGAGGGGAAGGAGCGAGAATGCAAGGACCACCTAAAATTGGAGAAGTCAATGTTCATAGCGCTCGGGTGTAAACTACCCAAGCAAAATATGAGGTGCTGCTCCTCCAATTTGCAGTGGGACTCACTCTGACCATGGAGGAGGCCCAGGACTATTAACTGATCTCAGCATGGGTAGCACTCCTGTTTATGATCAGTGACCAGTGTATAAAATTCATAAGACTTTATTACAAAGACTGATTCTATAAAGCCTCAACAATGACGGGGCCCAGCACATAAGTAGTACCTGTCAGGCACGCGTGCAAACATAGTCATCCAGGTGAGTAGATGATTCATTTTGACTTCCTGAGATTCTTTCTTTCACAGCAGCCATTCATAGAGCACAGAAATAGGCCTTTTGTCCTACCTCCTCTGGCAGCTTGTTCCATATACCCACCACTCTCTGAGTGAGAAAGTTGCCCTTCGGGTTGTCCCTCTCACCTGAAACATATGTCCTCTTGTTTTTGATCCCCCTCCTCTATGTAAAATACTGTGCATTCACCCCATCTATTTCATTCATAGTTTTACAGACCTCCATTAGATCAGCCCTCAGCCCCCTGTGCTCTAAGGAATAAAGACCTAGCCTGCCCAACCTCCCCCTAAAGCTCAGGCCTTCAAGTCATGGCGACATCCTTATAAATCTTCTCTGCAATCTCTCACAATTTAGGAATTAGACATGTCTAAATGTTCTATATATCTTGCTTCATTTGCTGAGCAGTTGAATGGTATTAAACATTTTGCATTTATGATCATCAGCGAACATCCCACTTATGACCTTGATGCACACAACTATTGTAGCATTCTTCCGCACATTTAGAAATCAGAGCATTGAAATTCTATATAAATGCAAAATGCATATTTTTTTTTTACTGTTGGTTGATTTCCTTCAATTAAAGGAACACAACTTCAAAAGCAACAAACATTTCTTTAAGTCAAAGGGTCATCCTTAAAAGGAAAACAAATAATTTACGAACTAAATAGGTATATGAATTTTACCAACAATTTTCAAAGTATAATAAGGGTACCAAAATAATTAATCATAATAAAAATGCATGTAATAACTAGAAACATTTTGTGGAACTTTGAGTACTGATGAAGGAGGAATGCGATGCAAAGATCTGAAATGCTCCCTTAGGTGGGCATGAAATAAATTATGGTTTGCAAAGAATGAAGAAAAGAATGCCTAAATACCACAAGTTTCTAAATGGCAGTGGCTGACAGAGGAGAGGATCGGTGCCAGTGAGCAGGCGATGGCCTCACCTCCCATGTCATTGGAGGCACTCTGGGTGTTGGAGGTAGGCTGCTGTAGGTGCCCCAGCGCATGGAGTCAGAGTGGCAGCAGAAGGAGGTGTGGGGACAACGTGTTTGCATGTGGATAGGCTGCTGAGGGCTCTATAAAGCCGGAGGATTGTGTGGATGTGACATCTTTGGAAAGGCTGAGCATGTGGACAGACCAGGGCCTGCAGTGTCATGGAGCAGAATATATCTACCACATTCTACAGAAGCACCATTGAATCAGTCACGACCAGCTGCATCTCTATGTGGTGCGGCGGCTGTACAGCTGCGGACTGGAAGTGCCTTCAGAGAGTGGTGAGGACAGCGGAAAAAATCATTGGGACTTCTCTTCCTTCCATCATGGACATTGATTACAAACGCTGTCTGTCAAGAGCTAAGGGCATTACCAGAGCCCCCACACACCCACAATATGGACTGTTTACACTGCTGAACTCTGGGAGGAGGTACCGCAGCATGAAAGGCCGGACAACCAGGTTCTGCAACAGTTTCATCCCCCAGGCCATAAGATTATTGAACTCACAATCAAACCAATGCAAAAAACGTTCTTATACATTGCCACTTTTAAAAACTTTCCTTTTTTAACTATGCACATGAAGCACTTTTTATGGACACACTAAGCACTTTTACTGATCGCTGTTACTTTGAAGAGTCAATGCAACGAAATTTCGTTCAATGTGCACTGTGTCTATGTGTATACCTGAATGACAATTAAAGTTATATTCATTCATATTCATATTCATTCATATCTATGCTATGCTGACCCCTGCAACACTGATCGACTGCTGTGGTCAGGGCATTAGCCTTTAAGGCCAAGATAAGACTGTACACATTTATGAAGTTTGAAACGTGAAAGATACAAGATGGCATGGAAACATGGCAACTCTTCGTACGGTCTCAGTCTGTCTAATCATCTACTATTCTTACACTACAATTGCAGCAATTATACTTGGGTATGATTGTACTTATGTACAGTATAATTTGCTGAACTTCACTGTGTCTAGGTATGTGACAATAAAGAACCATTGAACCATTCCCGTGCATGTGAGTGATAAGCTCTGTCTTTACATAAAGAGATTGCATATGAAGCCATCAATGTAAAATGTTGAACATAAGTACTCTTCAATTAAAATTTTGTTCTATGCATAAGAATACGAACAACTGAAAAATATTGTCTATATCCAATAAATTCCCACAAGCCTGTGAATTAATAGATTCCCAAAGTAAAATACAAGTTCTCATTCTCACATCCTTAGATTTAAAGAGATAGTAACACAATTCTTCATGAGCTTTAGCCAAGAGCAGAAGATCAAATTATGACTTTCCATGTGACTTATTAATCTTCAACATATTACAATTCAAATGTACAAATGTAAATGTAGAGGAACTATTTATATAAACATACAAACTAAATTGTTAACTAACCTGGATCATTGCCAACACTTGGAGCATGAGTTGTGACAAAAGGCTTAGACTGTTTTAAACAAAAAAAAAAACAATTCAGTGAATTGCCCACATACAATGATTGTGAATTAAATTTTAAGTTTGGTTTCAGTTTTGGGTTCAGAGCCTAAATTGAGGCTCACTGATGCCTAAAATGAATTTCAAATCCCTTGACTAACGAGGCACCATAAAACACTCAGTCATTCATTTGGAACTGTTAAAAAACATGATGCTAGAAATTGTATTTGTATCAAAATTGTTTAATGTGCCATGCATGTAAATTTGGGTAGTTAAATGGTGATGAACTTCAACAAACTTGATTCAGGAGTTCAAAAATTAACTATGCCTCTCCCTTTACTGCTGTTGTGTTGCAGTGGAATCACAGGAGTGGTCAGGACTTCAAGAGGCATGTTTAGAACATGGGGTAGGATCTTGGATGCCATTTTCCCTCTATACCACTAGAGTTCAATGCAGCATGACTGTGATAGAAATGAATGTTGGTGGTTTTTTTGCATTGCAAACATACTGCCACTATTGTTTTGCGATTTTAATGGTTCAAATTGGGAACCATGTTTAAAGAGTTAACGATATGAATGCAATTAACATGAAAATCCACATTGCTCTTCATCATGACCCTGATTGCATTGACTTTTCCGCCTAGTCTGTTGATAACCATAAAACTAAAAGAGTAGTCTCAAAATGACAAATTATGATGAAAAATAAACTAAAAGTAACAAATAATGATTCAATTACATTTTAATTATCTAAGTCATGTAACCATACTTACAGTTTTTATTGAAGTATCGTCTGCAAAAAAAATTTCAGAAATTACAGATTTATAATTACTGTAATGAAGAATATACTACTTAAATTGGTTATGAAAAAATAAACTAATTTTCAGGTCCCCACATGCAGGCACAGAGCTGAATCAACCCATTTATGGAGGACAGTGACTTAATAGATGAGTTACTGGATTGATTCATCGTCACACAGGATACCATTAAATATGCAAATTGGCCCATGATGCACTGTCTCATTTTGGACTTCAGAGGGTGTATTCAATATCATTCAACAACCTAGCCAAAAAGGAATTAAAGGCTTTTTTCTGGGATGAATATAAGCAGAAAAGCCCTATGAAATTCCATAAAACTAATGGTCAGCTAGACTGGACCAGCCTATATGCCAAACATACAATTCTTAAATAACATAATTTAGGACATCCTGAAGAGATTATACAAATGTAAAATGATTTGTTCTTGGACATAGTGTAGTGGTTAAAATGGGTTTTTCATGAGGTAGATTGGAAACCTGGAAAATCTGGTGAATATGCAGTGATTGACTTAAGGGACATAAAAGAAACTGGAAATAGATTTGAAATGTGAAAATCTCTGTTCACAAGTTAAAGTCTTAAATTGGGGCAAGGACAAGTTTGATGGTATTAGATAGGAGCTTATGTACAGCAAGGTGTTTGGAGGCAAACGGATGTCTGGATAGTGGGATGCGTTTAAAAATGTGATAGTAAGAGTTCAAGGTATACATGTTCCTGTCAGAGTGAAAGGAAAAGTTAGGAATAGGAGTTAGAGTGGCAAAGTGGCAGAGCAGGTAGAACTGCTGTCCCATAGTAACAGAGATCCTGATTCGATCCTGACCTCAAGTACTGTCTGTGTGGAGTTTGTGCATTCTCCCTGTGACTGCATGGTATTCCTCGGGTGTTATGGTTTTCTCACATCCCAAATACATAAGGGTTTGCAGGCCCTTTCATGCTATATCTTTCAAACAATCAATCAATCAACTAACCAGCCTTGGGTGATGAGAGAAATTGAGGCTCTGCTCGGGAGAAAGGAGGCCTGGGTCAGATATAGGCTGCTGAGATCAAATGCATCCCTGGAGCAATACTGGTGATTGAGAAGTGTACATAAGAAGAAAATTTGGAGGGTAAAAGGAGGGCAGGAGATAGCTCTGGGAGATAACATTAAGGAGAATCCAAAGAGATTTTATGTACATTAAGAGGAAAAGGGTAAATAGAGAGAAAACAGGACCCAACAGACACAAAAGTGGTAATGTAGGAGTAAAGTAATGGCATTGTCTCGAGGACACTCTGTATTACAGTTGACATGCTGCACATCCAAAGAATTTTGAAAGCAGATAAATCTCCTGGGCCTAATCCGATATAGCGGAGGACAATAGAAAGTAAGAGAAGAAATTGCAGGAGTCCTGGCTGAGATATATGAATTATCATTAGACACGGGTGAGGTGCCAGAAGACTAGAAGCTGATTAGTGTTGCACCTCTATTTAAGAAGGGTTGCCAGGAAAAACGTGGGAACTACTACGGATTGTCTTCAATACATCTCCCATTAACTATCTCAAATTCCCCAGTATGTATGTCTTACGCCACATTAAAAACAAATACCCATTGAGGACCTTAGCCATCTCTAGCAGCGCCACACAGAGATGACCGCTTTGGTTTCTGAGGGACCCTATTCTCTCTAGTTACCCGGATTCCTTACTTACTTAAATGTACTTAAAAAATCTCTTGGGATATTACTTAATATTATCTGCCACAGCTATCCCATGACCCATTTTTCCGACTCCTTCTTAAGTATGCTCCTCAGTTCTTGTTACTCCTCCAGGGATACACATGATCCCAGCTGCCAATATCTGTCCCATTCCTCCTCTTTTTTACAAACCATAGCCTCAATTTCTTGCATCATCCGAACTTCCTTCCTTCTAGCTGCCTTGCGCTAGACTCTAACAGGAGCATGCATGAACCCTTATAAATGCATTCCACTTTCTGGACATTTGTTTGCCCACAACTAACCTACTCCAATCAACTTTAGCAAGTTCCTGTCTAATACCATCGTAGTTGGTCTTTCCCAAATTCAGAATTTTAACTTGTGGGCCCATTCTATCTTTATCCATAGTATTTTAAAGCTAATAGGGCAATGGATGCTGGTGCCAAAAGGCTTACCCATAGACACATCAGTCACTTGCCTTTCCCAATTTCCTAAGTGTAGATCAAGCTTTGCCCTCTCCTTTGTAAGACCCTCTACATATTGCCTGGGGATTTTTTTCTGAACATATTTGACCAATTCCATCCCTTCTAAGCTCTTGGCACTTTGACAGTCCCTGTCTATATATTGGGAAAGTTAAAATCCCCTACTATGACAACCCTATTAGTCTACTCTAATATGATTGATGTTCCTATATAAGCTGGACAAATCAATTATCTATTAACAAAATTTGTTTCCCAAATCTTAGCTCTTCTACAGAAAAGATCCGATAACATACTTTGTTCTACTTCAAATTTACTTGAGAGGACATCAGACCAAATAATCCCTGACAAGGGCAAATGACCAGCCATGTACTGCAATGTATCTAATATGTGTAAAGCCAGGTGAATGAAGATTTGAGTTGTAGCATTGAAGAAAAGTGATTATAGTCTAACAACATAGTTGTTATACTTTAAATTCAGAGAGAGCAGCACACCTAATCCCAGCATGAAGTTAGGTTCCACATAGAAAGATAAATTATCTCATTTTATTCCAGTCAAATTAGTACTTTGTTCCAGATTTACATTGCACATTTTTGAACTGTTATAAATCATTTTCCTGAATTACAATCCAAAAACCCTGCAGAGCACAGAATGCAAGAAAATGCATTAAAAAAATAACAAATTCATAAATGTATTTGACTTCAGAAATATGCAAAATTTTGCTTAATTAAACTATTAATATTATCGGCAGAAATCTCAAGTATGAAGCACAAAGGTTATGTATTGATTCATGGGCTTACCTCTCAAAGCAATGTAATTTCACAAGAATCTTTCTGTCTACTGCATGGTACGGACACATTTTCATTTTTGAATTACTTTGATATTAAGGAGCTCATATCATCCATGACACATTTTTGATTCATTATTAATTCATGTAACGTTAAATAATTTCTGTCTTTTATAAGGACAGGATCTAACAATTTCATTTCTTCTTATTAATCATTACATGAATAGGTAAAAAAAGAGAAGAGGTCCTGAAAGGAGAATTTAGGGAGTTAGGAGGGGAGTTAAAGAGAAGGACAGCAAAGGTAACAATCTCGGGATTACTGCCTGTGCCACGCGACAGTGAGAGTAGGAATGGAGCGAGGTGGAGGATAAATGCGTGGCTAAAGGACTGGTGCAGAGGGCAGGGATTCAAATTTCTGGATCATTGGGACCTCTTTTGTGGAAGGTACGACCTGTACAAAAAGGATGGGTTGCACTTGAACCTGAGGGGGACCGATATCCTGGCGGGGAGATCTGCAAAGGCTACTGGGGAGACTTTAAACTAGAATGGTTGGGGGGAGGGACTCAAATAGAGAAAGCTATTAGACAGTGTGTGAGGCAGGAGGCAGAGAAGGAAAGCACTCAGACCCAACATGTAGGGGGGAAAGAAGAAAACAATAATAAACAGAGAATAAGAGGTGGTGGGGTTCTTAAATGGGTGAGCAGAGAAACAGAGAGGTGTAAAATGCGGGCGGAAGCAATAGGTAGCAAGGTGAAAAGTAAAAGTGGCAGGCAGACAAATCCAGGACAAAAATCAAAAAGGGCCACTTTTCAACATAATTGTATAAGGGGTAAGAGCGTTGTAAAATCAAGCCTGAAGGCTTTGTGTCTCAATGCAAGGAGCATTCGTAATAAGGTGGATGAGTTGAACGTGCAGATAGCTATTAATGATTATGATATAGTTGGGATCACGGAGACATGGCTCCAGGGTGACCAAGGCTGGGAGCTGAACATCCAGGGATATTCAATATTCAGGAGGGATAGAGAGAAAGGAAAAGGAGGTGGGGTAGCGTTGCTGGTTAGAGAGGAGATTAACGCAGTGGAAAGGAAGGACATTAGCTTGGAGGATGTGGAATCGGTATGGGTAGAGCTGCGAAACACTAAGGGGCAGAAAACGCTGGTGGGTGTTGTGTACAGGCCACCTAGCAGTAGTAGTGAAGTTGGGGATGGCATCAAACAGGAAATTAGAAATGTGTGCAACAAAGGCAAAACAGTTATAATGGGTGACTTCAATCTACATATAGATTGGGTGAATCAAATTGGCAGGGGTGCTGAGGAAGAGGATTTCTTGGAATGTATGCGGGATAGTTATCTAAACCAACGTGTAGAGGAACCAACGAGAGAGCAGGCTATTCTAGACTGGGTATTGAGTAATGAGGAAGGGTTAGTTAGCAGTCTTGTTGTGCGTGCCCCCTTGGGCAAGAGTGACCATAATATGGTTGAGTTCTTCATTAGGATGGAGAGTGACATTGTTAATTCAGAAACAACGGTTCTGAACTTAAAGAAAGGTAACTTTGAGGGTATGAGACGTGAATTGGCCAAGATTGACTGGCAATTAGTTCTAAAAGGGTTGACGGTGGATATGCAATGGAAGGCATTTAAAGACTGCATGGATGAACTACAAAAATTGTTCATCCCAGTTTGGCAAAAGAATAAATCAGGGAAGGTAGCGCATCCGTGGATAACAAGGGAAATCAGGGATAGTATCAAAGCAAAAGATGATGCGTACAAATTAGCCAGAAAAAGCAGCATACCAGAGGACTGGGAGAAATTCAGTCCAACAGAGGAGGACAAAGGGCTTAATTAGGAAAGGGAAAATAGATTATGAAAGAAAACTGGCAGGGAACATAAAAACTGACTGCAAACGTTTTTATAGATATGTGAAGAGAAAGAGATTAGTTAAAACAAATGTAGGTCCCTTGCAGTCAGAAACAGGTGAATTGATGATGGGGAACAAGGATATGGCGGACCAATTGAATAACTACTTTGGTTCCGTCTTCACTAAGGAAGACATAAATAATCTGCCGGAAATAGCAGGGGACCGCGGGTCAAAGGAGATGGAGGAGCTGAGTGAAATCCAGTTTAGTCGGGAAGTGGTGTTGGGTAAATTGAATGGATTAAAGGCCGATAAATCACCAGGGCCAGATAGGCTGCATCCCAGAGTATTTAAGGAAGTAGTTCCAGAAATAGTGGATGCATTAGTGATAATTTTTCAAAACTCTTTAGATTCTGGAGTAGTTCCTGAGGATTGGAGGGTAGCAAATGTAACCCCACTTTTTAAGAAGGGAGAGAGAGAGAAAATGGGGAATTACAGACCAGTTAGTCTAACATCGGTAGTGGGGAAACTGCTGGAGTCAGTTATTAAAGATGGGATAGCAGCACATTTGGAAAGTGGTGAAATCATTGGACAAAGTCAGCATGGATTTACGAAAGGTAAATCATGTCTGACGAATCTTATAGAATTTTTCGAGGATGTAACTAGTAGAGTGGATAGGGGAGAACCAGTGGATGTGTTGTATCTGGACTTTCAGAAGGCTTTCGACAAGGTCCCACATAAGAGATTAGTATACAAACTTAAAGCACATGGTATTGGGGGTTCAGTATTGATGTGGATAGAGAACTGGCTGGCAAACAGGAAGCAAAGAGTAGGAGTAAACGGGTCCTTTTCACAATGGCAGGCAGTGACTAGTGGGGTACCGCAAGGCTCAGTGCTGGGACCCCAGCTATTTACAATTTATATTAATGAACTGGATGAGGGAATTGAAGGCAACATCTCCAAGTCTGCGGATGACACTAAGCTGGGGGGGCAGTGTTAGCTGTGAGGAGGATGCTAGGAGACTGCAAGGTGACTTGGATAGGCTGGGTGAGTGGGCAAATGTTTGGCAGATGCAGTATAATGTGGATAAATGTGAGGTTATCCACTTTGGTGGCAAAAACAAGAAAGCAGACTATTATCTAAATGGTGGCCGATTAGGAAAAGGGGAGATGCAGCGAGACCTGGATGTCATGGTACACCAGTCATTGAAAGTAGGCATGTAGGTGCAGCAGGCAGTGAAGAAAGTGAATGGTATGTTAGCTTTCATAGCAAAAGGATTTGAGTATAGGAGCAGGGAGGTTCTACTGCAGTTGTACAGGGTCTTGATGAGACCACACCTGGAGTATTGCGTACAGTTTTGGTCTTCAAATCTGAGGAAGGACATTATAGCCATAGAGGGAGTGCAGAGAAGGTTCACCAGACTGATTCCTGGGATGTCAGGACTTTCATATGAAGAAAGACTGGATAGACTTGGCTTATACTCGCTAGAATTTAGGAGATTGAGAGGGGATCTTATAAAAATGTACAAAATTCTTATGGGGTTGGACAGGCTAGATGCAGGAAGATTGTTCCCGATGTTGGGGAAGTCCAGGACAAGGGGTCACAGCTTAAGGATAAGGGGGAAATCCTTTAAGACCGAGATGAGAAAAAACGTTTTCACACAGAGAGTGGTGAATCTCTGGAACTCTCTGGCACAGAGGGTAGTTGAGGCCAGTTCATTGGCTATATTTAAGAGGGAGTTAGATGTGGCCCTTGTGGCTAAAGGGATCAGGGGGTATGGAGAGAAGGCAGGTACGGGATACTGAGTTGGATGATCAGCCATGATCATATTGAATGGCGGTGCAGGCTCGAAGGGCCGAATGGCCTACTCCTGCACCTATTTTCTATGTATCTATCTATGTATCTATGTACATGTTATCTATCAAAATTTATAAGTTTAAATATAAATATTGGTGTCTGGGAAATATACCTATTTGTGTTACTCCAAGCACTTAATCAGATATTTGTCCTTGTGTAGGGCTCATATTAAGAAAAAATTATAAACCACAGTTTACAACTGATGCCGAACACCGGAAAAGTATATTTTTAGAGACTAAAGCATAAAATATATGTTTGAAATGTTTGTGCTTCAAATTAAACCTAACATTTCAAAACTATTTTAGTTCAGTAAAAATATTTTTTCTTTTTCAATAGGTCCCACTCATTACTGTTCACCAATTCCTATCCTTATCACAATTCTCTATCCCTATTTGTTATGTTGCGTTTTAAACATCAAAGGCAATAGCAGCAAAAAATAGTGGACATAAAAATGTGGTACGATAGGAGAGAAAAAAATCCAATGAGAAAATTAAAATAAAAAAGTAATGGTTTAAAATAAATTAGTCTATTATTTTGTTGAAAGGTTTGATATTTGTTGCAAAACAATTATATATTTTTGTTCATGTTACCATCTCATTGTAAATTATATTTATGTTTACTGTTGAAAAAAATGCTGGAGAAACTCAGCTGGTGAGGCAGCATCTATGGGATAAAAATGCTGGAGAAACTCAGCGGGTGAGGCAGGAGATATTTACTGTGCTACTTTTAATCAATTTAGTTGAATTTCAAGTCAGTGTTAGGGAACTTAACTGAGATTGTAAAAGTTTTTCCCAAGTTTTATGTATGTAGCAACAGGCATTCATGATTATGGAAACATTCCTGAATGCAAAATGAAGCTCTCTATGTATCCCTAACAAAATTATTCTAGGTTGTCCTGAGCTGATTCTGTGAAAAAATCCATTATCGATGATACAAAGGGTTCTAATCTAGTTAGCCCAGTACAAATTCAGATTTCTCTGAACTCAAATACAGCATGGAGAAATTGGGGATGTTCAACATAATCCAGTACTTACATCCTTCTAAGTTTACATAATTTTCTTCCTTTGAAGTTAACTTGGAATCTTTGGCAGTGCTCTGCTGGTTGTCAAGATACTGTTCGAGGATAACGTGAGAAATTTCCTCTTCTTCAGCAGGTCTCATCACGATCTGGACATGAGACCTAGAGTAATGATAACCATGACCCGCTGGGCAGATTTCATTGAAAACAGCTGAAATCAAACAAATTAATAAATTAAATGTAATTAAAAATAGCAATATACATGATGGGAGCTGTCAAACTGTTGAAAGAATAGATGGCAGAATGAAATTGGATGGTGAGAATGATTATGATGATACTGTTCCTGCTATCCAAGGATTACTTGCTTATTATGATTGTTTTTCCCTGAGTATAAGTGAATACAGTGTTTATTTGTAAATTAAATGCTGTGTTCCAATGCAAAACCAATATTGCAAGAATGCAAGAATGCATTATACTTTTGAATATTAACCTCTGGTGTAATAGAAGAACATGCTATAAATGAGTTCTAGATTTAAAAAAATACATTGATAATACACCTGCAGGCCCTGCAAGTTATTAATATTGATAATACATATTGTTATGAAACACATTATCTTTTGTATTGCTAATAAACATATTTACTGTTTTGTATTTTTATTTAATTACCTGTTAATAGGCCACATCATATTCTTTGGAATTGTCTGAAACCCTCTCTTGCAAAGCCTTGTGGGTACAATTCTCCAACCATATATATGTTCATAGTATAGGACAGAATTAGGCTATTTGGCCCATCAAGTCTACTCCGCCATTCAATCACGGCTGATCTATCTTTCTAGATAGATTTCTTTCTCTTCTTCTTTCATTCTCTTCCCCCATCCTTCTAAACTCCAGCGAGTACAGGCCCAATGCCATCAAACGCTCATCATATGTTAACCCAATCATTCCCGGGTTCTTTCTCGTAAACCTCCTCTGGGCCCTCTTCAACACCAGTACATCCTTCCTCAGATATGGGGCCCAAAACTGCCCACAATACTCCAAATGCGGTCTGACCAATGACTTATAAAGCCTCAACATTACATCCTTGTTTTTATATACTAGTCCTCTTGAAATATATGCTAACATTGCATTTGCCTTCCTTACTACCGATTCTGTAATTCAATCAGATCCATTTTCATCAAGGTGTAATAAGCCAGATGTACAGGGTTTATCCCTTCTCCTCAAGAACTGTTTTCAACTGCTTAGGTGAGAAAGGGTAAATCTAAGCAGGCCCCATTTCCCACTGCATCATGGTCTGATGTAATCAATTTTTAGTAACACGTCCTATCATACATATTTGTTTTATGCATAATTGATCAAGATAGCACAAAGGAATTGGATCTTGCACTGTTACTTGAGGAATTTCACTTAACATCAATCTTTATGCAGAACCACAACCAATCATGATAATTTTCAATCAAAAGCCAATCTGTTTTACCCAATCCAAAATCTTCCAACTAATCCTATATACGATGTCAATTATGTTACTGACATCCTCAAAGAGTAATTCATAATCATAAAAGTACTTTATTAACCAAGTATGTTTTGCAACAAATACGAGGAATTTGATTTGCCATACAGTCATACCAATAAAGAGCAACAAGACACCCAAATATTTTTTTAACATAAACATCCACCACAGCGACTCCCCCACATTCCTCACTGTGATGGAAGGCGAAAAAAGGTTCAATCTTTTCCCTTCTTTGTTCCCGCGGTTGGGGCACTCGAGCCTTCCGTTGATGAGGCGATCTTGGCTCCCGTAGCCGGCGGTCGGGCCCTCCACATTAGGGCGATCAAGCTCCCGTATCGGGGGGATCTTAGCGATCGTACCCCGGGTCGGGGTTGGTCGAACCTCCTGCGACTTTGGAGCTTCCCAACATCTGTCTCTACCGGAGACTGCAAGCTCCTCGATGTTGAAATCCGCAGGCCGCGGTTGGAGCGTCGATCCCAGGCAAGGGATCGCAGGCTCCGATGGTAAGTCCACGGCCCCGCGGTGGGGCTCAAAGTCAGTCACGAGCAAGGCCGCCAGTTCCGTGATGTTAGGCCGCAGAGCGACCGGAGATACGATCCGGAAAACAATCGCATGTCCGGCAAGGTAAGAGATTGAAAACAAGTTTCCTACGACCCCTGACCCCCACCCTCATCCCCCACATAAAACAAACCAGAGAACATTAACACATAGTTTTAAAACACACTAAAAATATGCAATTGCTGACTGCGCCACCCGGTGAAATATTGTTCAATATTTCCAAACTAGTTGGTAAGATATAACCTGCAATTTTTTTGGCGATTCTAAAAATCCCTTTTGAGTTACACAGCTTACCACTAAAATGTGATTTGTCATAATGGAATTGAAAATAATCAGCCTAGAAATCCTTGGCTCTGCCTCACTGGCATATTTAAATATTGGCACCGCAAGAGCCTCTTCCCAACTCATGGCAACAAATCGTTAAATACGTAAATAATTGGCATGCAGAATACAACCACCCCATTTCTTCAACAACCTTTTCAGAATGAGCAGCCTGATTTATTTCCAGAACGCATAATCAAGAGAAATGAACTTTGCACATTTGATGATGTCAAAGAGCCATGGTGTCATGCAACATGGAAACAGGTTTCATGGCCCATTGATTCTGTGTTGGCAATTAAATGTTCTAACTCCATTGCTTTCTCCCCAAGTTCCCATCAACTCCATCAGCTTACTACAAAGAAATACCTATCATTTCCCCATCTGACACACAACAATGTTACCGAATGCTTACCCGAGCCAGGAAGTGGACATTTTTCACAGTTTTTACCCCATGCTTTGCCCACACGGCTACAGCAGCAGATCTGTTTCGCAATTTGCTGCGAGAGAGGCAGAGAACAGTTTCCATTGGACAGTGATCTGAAACAGGGTCCCAGCTTCGCAGAAACGGCCTTATCCGCTGGAAAGGATAATAACAATTATAAAGTTAAATAACAATTTGATTCATAGACGGACAGGACTGAAGTTATCTCCAACATCCCAACTCACTCAACATTTGAAATCTGAAAAGCCTTTTGTCTATTATTTAAAAACTAAGATAAATAATTAAGCTAAGGTAGACAATAAACTAAGATAGCTAATATCAAAGCATGGGGTACTAAGTATCATGCTATTTATAGGTATTGCGTGTGATGGAAACAGTGTTTAACTACATGGTAAATGTATGCCAAATGTGAGTAACTAGTGTCTCAGCGCTAGATTTGTTGGCCTCGATGATGACCAATGAATACTGCAGAGATAGCAATTGCTGGTGCATTTTCAGTGTCTTCAGATGCCAACTGTAGGTCCACAGGTACAGGCCCTCGGGCCCACAATGTCTGTATATAAACTAATCTCATCTGCCTAAATATGATCCATACCGCTCCATTCCCTGCATAAACATTTGCCTATCTATAAGCATCTTATATCTGCCAGTGTCACATCTGCCCTCTGGCAGAGCATTCCAGGCAACCGCCACATTCCGGGTAAATAAATTGCCCCTTTCACATGAAAGCGATGTCCTCTAGTTTTTGACATTTCCACCCTGGCACAAAGGTTGTGATCATCTACTCTTATTATGTTATATACTTCTTTCAGCCCCTCAACCACGAAAGGTCCAGAGAACAGAATCTTAGTTGGTCCAATCTTGCTTTGTAGCTTCTACCCTCTAATCCAGACAACATTCTGGTAAACCTATTCTGCACCCTCTCTTAGGCCCTTCGGCCCTAGTTGCCCACACAGACCAACATGTCCCAGCTACACTAGTACCACCTGCCGTGTTTGGTCCATATCCCTCCAAACCTGTCCTCTCCATGCACCTGTCTAAATGCTTCTTAAACGTTGGGATAGGCCCAGCCTCAACAACCTCCTCTGCCAGCTTGTTCCATACATCCACCACCCTTTGTGTGAAAAGGTTACCCCTCAGATTCCTATTAAATCTTTTCCCCCACCTTAAACCTATGTTCTCTGGTCATCGATTCACCTACTCTGGGCAAGAGACTCTGTGCATCTACCCGATCTATTCGTCTCATGATTTTATACACCTCTATAAGATCACCCCTCACCTCCTGCGCTCCAAGGAATAGAGCCCAGCCTACTCAACCTCTCCCTATAGCACAGACCCTCTAGTCCTGGCACCATCCTCTCCAAAACCTCCAAAACCTCCCTGTATTGGGGTGACCAAAATTGTATGCAACACTCTAAATACAGCCTAACCATAGTCCTGTAAAGCTGCATCCTGACATATACTTCATGCACTGACCAATGAAGGTAAGCATACCTTACACCTTCTTTCCACTTTCTACATATGTTGCCACTTTTCAGGGAACTGTGGGCTCAGACCCCAAGATCGCTCTGTACATTAATGCTGTTAAGCCATTAACTGTATACGTTCCCCATACATTCTACTTCCCAAAGTGCAACACCTCACACTTTCCACAGGGATCTGTGCTGGGACCTCCGTTTACGATATATATAAATGACGCAAACGTAAAAGAAGACGAGGTCATTGAGTCACAAATGGAGTGCTAGTAACTTTGCTGAAGCCATCAAAATTGGTGGAGTTATGGACACTGAAGAAGGTTGTCAATGTATACAATGGGCTTGGGCAGCTTACAACCCAGCAGTATGAATATTGATTTCGGTAACTTCAAGGAACCCTTGCTTTCCCTCTCTCTCCATCCCTCCCCCACCCTAGTTCTCATACTCACTGTCCCACTGTGCTTTTCGCTGCATCTCGTTATGTGTGGAAATAATAAACAATATAATACTGTCATTATTGAATATTTTTTAAGTCTGAGTATTTGCAAAATGGGCACTCTGCAGAAAATAGGCCTCCATGGGGAGAGATGGTGTGGTAATATTATCTGGTAGAGATGGTTGGGTGCAGTACCTGATAACCCTGGAGCTGAGTTTACTCAGTTGCAGCTTGCAATTTTCAGAAAGGCTAGTACACTGAGGGAATTGAAGACAAAAACTTCATTGAAATGTTAGCTATGCGGGGTGTCAATGTGCCAGAGTTCAAGAGCTCTCATTTTATTGTTTGTGGGACACAGGCATCATTGGCAAGGCAAGATGGTGATGATATTTTAATATGCACTTCAACCCTGATTGGAGCCCACACAGTCCCAACTGGAATCTAAAAGCACTTTTTGCACTTTTTGAAAAGGTACAATCCCAGTAAAACATGTTCTAACTCCCAAGATTTAAAAAATGGGCTCTTTTCACTTTTTAATTTCCTGGCCTTGGGCTTTGTATGAAAGATAAAAAATAAAGCAATTGAAGTTGAAACATTTTCTGCATGATTCTCTTGCAGTTGTAGAACTGGAAAACACAAAACTGTATGTGAAGCACCCAACATGTGCCTGCTTTAATCGTATCCAGACATATGACCAAATTTAAATGGTAGAAAATAATGAGATTATTACTTACAGATGCAGTGGCTCCTGGACGTATCCAACATATATCCAGGATTACAGGTACATCTGTAGCTACCTCTGGTATTGAGGCAGTTAGCATTTTGACACAGTCCTGTCATCAGGCATTCATTAATATCTGGGATTGAGAAAAAGACCATTTTATAACTTGGCAGAGAAAAATATATGATGTCAATGTGGTTTCTTTTAGCCTCAGCTTGACAGCAGAAGTTATGGAATCAAGAGAAGTTGCTAAAAAGTTGAGGACATTGAAATAATTAATAACTCACTACATTTCACTCACAACAAAATAAAAAAACATTTTGCTTAGTAGACACTGGTCACCTGAATATTGGTCTGTATACAAAGAACATTTGGGCCCCTTGATTGACCCTTCTAAATATTATCCTGAATAGGACTTTTAGTAAATGTTAACATGATTTAATCATATGCTTCAGTAATTAAAATTTCACAGCTTGATCTTGGGTGGATCTTCAGAGAGTTATGAAGTCATAAATGACTGAAACAAGAATTTTGACTGGGCGAACATGTGGCAACCATCAAATACCCATTTAGGACAGCCCTATATTTTAATCTCCACAGAGTCCCATGAACTTCCCCATATTCTGCTACTCACCTGCACATAGAAGCCAGTTTACAGTGGACAAATAACCTATCAACCCGGGAAAGACACAAAATACTGGAGTAACTCAGCTGGTCAGGCAGCATCTTTGGAGAACATGGACAAGTGACGTTCCAGGTCAGGAGTCTTCTTCACACTGATTGCAGGGCGGAAAAAGAAAGTTGGAAAATAGGAGTGGCAGGACAAAGCATGGCCAGTAATAGTTGAACACAAGCGAGGTGATTTTTTTGATAGGCAGATGGTTGGACAAAGGCCAAAGATGAAAAGACAGTTGCAAGCCCAAAAGGATAAAGTATTGTTAAACTTGGTGACTGAAAAGTTGCGAAATGTGTAACAATTGGAAACGATGGAGGGAGAGGGAGAGGGGGAGAGGGAGATAGAGGGGGGAAATTGGTGCAAGGTGAACCGGGGTTCAGGAGAGGGAAGTGGTGATGAGGGGAGGGGGGAAGAAAAGCTACATCACAGGGGACAGATTGTCGACTGACATCCACTACAAACCTACCAACTGTCACAATTAACTGGATTACACTTCCGCCCACCTTCCTCTTGCAAATGGACTAAAAAACACTTTCAATTCCTCCGTCCCTGCCACATCTGCTCTCAAGATGAGGCTTTCCATTTGAGGACATCCGAGATCTCCTCGTTATTTAGCTAATATGCTTTCTCCAAGGCTGTCATAGATGGATCCCTCAACCACTCCCCTCCCTGTCCCCTCTCCTGTTTGTCCCATACTTCAGCTCTCGATCTCTCTCCCCTAGATGCAAGGAGGATAGAGCTCCCCTGGTCCTCACCTTTCCCCTCATCAGCCTTCGCATCCCACACATCATTCTCCAGCATGTCCGTCACCTCCAACGTGATCCGTATTTACCATTGAGAAAGATATGGATGCTAAAGAATTTGATGAATAGTAAGTAATGTGTTGAAGAGAGTACACATTACAGAAGAGGTGGCACTGAAGATTTTAAAACACATAAAGGTGGATAAATCTCCGGGACCTGGTCAAGTGTACCCTAGGATGTAGCGGAAAGCTAGGGAAGAAACTGTGGGGCCCGACAGACCTACGTGTGATGAATGACAGACATGGGTAAGATGTCAGAAGACTGATGGGTAGCTAATGATGTGCATCTTTTCAAGAAAAGCTGAAAGAAAATATCTAGGAACTGGGCCTATGGGTCTGTCTCCATGCTGTATGCACTTGACACTATAATCTATATCTATCCTTCTAATTCCCACTGAATATCGGAAGGCCTACAGTATAAACACATCAAAAGTAATCGCCCCTTTCTTATTCCTACATTCTATCCATATAGCCTCATTGGCCAATCGATCTAGACATCCTTCCCTGGTACCGCTGTGATGCTCTACCTTTATCATAACGCAACACTACCTTGCTGTCCTGCATCTCTTTTGTCACACCTGAAGCAGTTAAAGTGTAGAAGATTAAGTTGCCCATCCTGCTCTTCCCTCAAACATATTTCCATGTTTGCAACAATATTATATATTATCCCAATAAATGCTCTCAGCTCATCCCAAGAAGCACAAGCGAACCCCCCTGAAAGGATAATGGACCCTTTCAATTCAGGTACAACCTCTTTAGAGATCAATTATTTATTTATTTTGCTGAAAAGATGTTTCCACAAACAGAATAATACATAAAGATAATGAAGATAATGAGGATAATGTGAGATTTTGTTCAGTTTATTATCTACATAAGGATGGTACTATTTAGGTAATATTTAATCTACATCTTGTATTCACAGTATTGGAACAATAGAAGATAGGTAAATGTTAAAGATTCCACCGGTTTTATTTTTCATACAAAATATACTTTAATTTCCTGTTTCAATATCCGATTGAAATCAATGTCTTGCCTGCAGACAACTTATAGCACATGCGTAAAAACACTATTTCCTCCAAACAATTATTTACTGACTGAAACTTTCCTGAAACTGAAATATACTCCTAAATATCGGTGGCATCTTTAGGTCTTTTTTAATAATAAAATTAACTTATTCACATTCCCTTCAATCTTCTCACCGCTTACAACTATTTTATAGCTCACCTTGACAATATGTCTGGTTCATCTTTTTATAGCCGAGAGGACATTCAAACTGGCCATTTTGGAAATTTTGAAGAGCTGAAGAATGAAAGAAAAAATTGTTATTGTTAAATCAGGACAATAATTATGAAATTTTAGAGGTATGAATTTTTAGAGGGCAGGAATAAAAGTTGCAGCATTGGCACCTTCATTATAAATATTTTATTTTGCAATCAACACTATCATTTATTGAGATTATGGACCAGGAATATGACTCTGAAAACCTTCCCATAAGATAAAAATGCACAGGAAAATCTATAAAGCAAACCTTGTAATTTTGTTTCCCCGTAAAGCATTAAAAGCAATTTTAGAGATTTATAGCACACATTTTCTAAGGCTTTTCAAATGTTGTCAATTTTACCACATATGTGTTGCTACAAGATTAAAAATACACGTGAAAAAGATGAAACTATGTGAATATTATTCCAGTTATATTCAGAAAAACTCTGCTGAAACTTAGATGTAACACTTCATATTACACCCAAATCAAGTATATAATTCAGTTACGCTAGCATCATTTTCACTTTTAGGAAAAGTGCAGTAGTAAAGGTGCCAGTAGTAGTTTTGGTTTTAGAGATACAGTGCAGAAACAGGCCCTTTGGCCTACAATGTCTGTGTAGACCAGTGATCACCAGAACACTCGCACTACCCGACGATACGATGTGATAGAACTTTATTTATCCCAGGAGGGAAATTAATCTGCCAACAGTCATAAAAAACACAAAATACATGAAACGTGAAATTAAAGTGACGAGTGGAAAAGCTTTGGGGATGTGCAAAGATGTAGAACCAGCCTGTTGTTGAAGGTCCTCCTCAGGTTGACCAGTGTGTCATAGAGGTGGTGAGCTGTATTGCCCAAGATGCTCTGCAGTTTAAGGAGCATCCTACCCTCCAAGACCACCTCCCATGAATCCACCTCCGCCCCAAGGACGGAGCCAGCCTTCATGATGAGTTTATCAATCCTTTTGGCATCCGCAGCCTTCGCCCTGCCGCCCCAGCACACGGCAGCGAAGAAGTTGGCACTGGCTACCACCGATTGGTAGAACATTTGCAGCATCTTAAGGCAGACGTTGAAGCAGGGGAGCCTTCTCAAAAAGTACAGCCGACTGTCCCTTCTTGTACAGGGCCTCGGCGTTCCTGGACCAGTCCAGTTTACTGTCCATGTAAACTCCAAGGTATTTGTACTCCTTGGTAAACTGCACATCCACACCATTGATGGAGACAGGGGCCGGGACATTCCTCTCTTCCTAAAGTCCACCACTAAAGGGCCTGTCCCACGAGCATGCGACTGTATGCGGCAAGCGTGACCAAACCAGAAGCGGGGGCCGCGCGGAGGTCGAGTGATTGACGTGAAGTTCGAGCGAAGTCCGCGGGAAGTCCGCGGGAAGTACGGCGTCAAGACACTGCGTACGGCGCCAAGACGCTGTGTATGGCGTCGAGACGCTGCGCACGCCCGTCGTGGCGGTGCGTACGGCGTTGCGGCTGCGGGCCGGCAGGCCGTTGCAGCGCGGGATTTTTGAACAGTGTCAGGTTTTCGGAGCCCCGTGCGATGTCGGGACCAGCTCCGCACAACTCCATACGGCTCCGGCAATCGAGTGGGACCGGCCCCGCGAGGCCGTACGGCTCAAGCGACCACGTTAGGTCCCGCTTCCCGCATGCATGCTCGTGGGACAGGCCCTTAACTCCTTAGTCTTGCCAGTGTTGAGCTGCAGGTGATTCAGCCCACACCACTCAACAAAGTAATTGACTACACCTCTGTATTCAGCTTCCTTCCCCTCACTGATGCACACCACAATTGCAGAGTAATCTGAAAACTTCTGCAGGGTGCAGGAGGCAGAGTTGTATCTGAAGTCCGAGGTGTAGATGGTAAACAGGAAGGGAGAGAGGATCGTCCCCTGTGGGGCCCCTGTGTTGCTCACCACCATGTCTGAGACATAGTTTTGTAGCCTGACATATTGTGGTCATCCAGTCAGGTAGTTGATGATCCAGGACACCAATGGAACACCCACCCGCATCTTCGTCAGTTTGCTCCTGAGCAGTGCAGGTCGGATCATGTTAAAAGCACTGGAGAAGTCAAAAAACATGACTCTCACAATGCTTTCCGCGCATACACTACATCTTACAATTTTTACCAAAGCCAATTAACCTACAACGCTGTACGTCTTTGGAGTGTGGGCGGAAACTGGAGCATCCAGAGAAAACCCACACAGTCATAGGGATAACGTACAAACTCCGTGGAGACAGCACCCATAGTCAAGATTGAATCCGGGTCTCTGGCGCTGTAAGGCAGTGAGTCTGTTGCTGCGTCACTGTGCCGCCCGATTATTCTAGTCATGCCAGAGTATTTTTATTCCCACTGTAAAAAGTTCAGGATAACAGACGGTCAATTTACTAATACTTGTACTGCATTTCATAAACATTATCAAATATATGTCGGCTGGAGTGACTGTTTAACACTTCTACATTGCACATGAGCAATCCATTCTCATACAACAAATAACATGTTCAGGAAAAGACCCAATCAGAATGGTCCTCTGGGATGCAAGCAGAAGTCTCCACGTGGCGCATACTGGGCAATGCTGACGACAGAAACTGTACCACAGTGACTGACTGAAGTAGCCAATTCTGCAACCACCGACCGTCAACCGTCACTGATCGACCGAAAAGACGTGATATACAAGATGGCCGGACACGAGGAAGAAGAAGGACGGTCCTCTGAATGTAATATGACTTTTGCACAGTATGTTGTGATGATTAAATATTACGTATTCATTATTTTCCAGTCCTTATCAATCCAATGGTACAGCAGAACTGGGCCTACCAATGTTTGCAATAGGCCATTAATTACATTACGACAAGTCAGATAGAAATGTGAAATAATAATTTCGAGTAAATTACAAAAACCATTATCCCTTATCCCTTTTCCCTATCCTATATGCTATGATCCAAACCGTTTACATACTCATGATGGTTTCAAAGATCAATCTGCTAACAATCCAAAAGAGACATAACTTCCATTGACTGACGAGTTCACTTCTCTCCCATGATGACTGCAGTAATTTTGTGGTGGAGATTCCTTACAATTAGGTGAATTTCACTTCAATAATATTTCAAGTGAGCAGTAATTCAAAGGAATTATACGTTCATAACATATGAATACATTCCAGTTGGGGAAATAAAAAAAATTAAATCTTCCCAGCACTTTCTCTTCTGTAGTTGACAGAACTAACCCTATATTTACGTTAAATACCATGTGTAAACAGAAAACTACTGCCTGTTAAGTCTACTTTACAACTGTTTTGTGAGTTCCATAACTCTGTAGACATTTTAAAAAAAAACACAAGAGGTCAAACATATGTCTCCTTCTCTGTCTGTCACACAACTTTACAGCTTGTACATTCACAGAATTCAGTTTCTGTCAAAGTATGGAGACACAGAGCCACTATACATGCTGGAATCTTGTATACGCCACAAAGTGCTAGAGTATCTTTGGAGGACATGTTTCCGACTGTGCAGTCACCCAGCCATGCCATCCAACCCTTTAACATATGTACAACAGGTATTACCTAGATTGGGTTATCAAACCCGCCGACAAGGGAGGTGCCGTGGTAGTCTGGCGCGTCGACCTCTACAAAGCTGAGGCCACGCGCCAACTCTCGGACACCTCTTCCTACTTACCCCTGGACCATGACCCCACTGACGAGCACCAGGCCACCATCTCCAGCACCATCACCAACTTCATCCACTCCCACGCCCTGCCCGAACGAGCCTCCAACCTCATCGTTCCCCAGCCCCGCACAGCCCGCTTTTACCTTCTCCCCAAAATCCACAAACCTGACTGTCCCGGTAGACCCATTGTCTCTGCCTGTTCTTGCCCCACCGAACTCATCTCCACCTACCTCGACTCCATACTATCCCCCTTGGTTAAATCCCTCCCCACCTATGTTCAAGACACCTCAGACACTCTCCGTCATCTCCGCGCATTCCACTCTCTAGGCCCTCACCCCCTCATCTTCACCATGGACGTCCAGTCACTGTACACCTCCATCCCCCACCAGGATGGTCTCAAAGCCCTCCGTTTTTTCCTCGACCGTAGAAGCAATCTATACCCGGCCACTGATACTCTCCTCCGCCTAGCGGAGCTGGTACTCACACTTAATAACTTTTCATTTGACTCCTCCCATTTCCTCCAAATACAAGGCGTAGCTATGGGCACACGCATGGGCCCCAGCTACGCCTGCCTCTTTGTCGGGTACGTAGAACAATCCCTGTTCAATGCGTACCAGGGCCCCATCCCCGACCTCTACCTCCGCTACATCGATGATTGTTTTGGTGCCACATCCTGCACCCACACACAACTGACTGACTTCATCCGCTTCACCACCAACTTCCATCCGGCACTCAAATACACCTGGACCATTTCCGACACTTCCCTACCATTCCTTGACCTCACTATCTCCATCGCAGGTGATAGACTCCTTACCGACATCCACTACAAACCTACCGACTCCCATGGCTATCTGGACTACACTTCTTCCCACCCTGCTTCCTGTAAGGACTCCATCCCCCACTCCCAATTCCTCCGTCTACGCCGCATCTGCTCCCAGGATGAGGAGTTCCACACCAGGGCATCTGAAATGTCCTCATTCTTCAGGGAACGGGGGTTCCCCTCCTCCACCATAGATGAGGCTCGCACCAGGGTCTCTGCCATACCCCGCAACACTGCTCTCTCACCCCATCCCCCCACTCACAACAAAGGCAGAGTCCCCCTAGTCCTCACCTTTCACCCCACCAGCCGTCACATACAACAAGTGATCCTCCGTCAGTTTCGCCACCTCCAACGTGACCCCACCACTCGCCACATCTTCCCATCTCCCCCTATGTCTGCCTTCCGCAAAGACCGCTCCCTCCGTAACTCCCTTGTCAATTCTTCCCTTCCCTCCCATACCACCCCCTCCCCTGGTACTTTCCCTTGCAACCGCAAGAGATGCAACACTTGTCCCTTCACTTCCCCCCTCCAATCCATTCCAGGACCCAAGCAGTCGTTCCAGGTGCGACAGAGGTTCACCTGCATCTCCTCCAACCTCATCTATTGCATTCGCTGCTCTAGATGCCAGCTGATCTACATCGGTGAGACCAAGCGGAGGCTTGGCGATCGTTTCGCCGAACACCTCCGGTCGGTCCGCAATAACCAACCTGAACTCCCGGTGGCTCAGCACTTCAACTCCCCCTCCCATTCCGTATCTGACCTCTCTGTCCTGGGTCTCCTCCATGGCCACAGCGAGCAACACCGTAAATTGGAGGAAATGCACCTCATATTCCGCTTGGGCAGTCTACATCCTGGTGGCCTGAACGTTGAATTCTCCCAATTCTGCTAGCCCTGGCTGTCCCCTCCCCTTCATCAGCCATCTGGTTGTCTCCTCCCGTCCCCCAGCCCTCGGGCTCCTCCTCCTCCTTTTCCTTTTTTCCTTTCTTCTCCCCACCCCCTATCAGTCTGAAGAAGGGTTTCGGCCCGAAACGTTACCTATTTCCTTCGCTCCATAGATGCTGCTGCACCCGCTGAGTTTCTCCAGCATTTTTGTGTACCACCAGGTATTACTTCACTGCAGATACCAACCACTACAGCAAATAAAGATATGTGTTTGACCAGGGCGGCACAGTGGCACAATGGCAGAGTTGCTGCCTCGCAATGCTAGAGACCCAGGTTCAATCCTGACTATGTGTGCTGTCTGTACAATGTTTGTACATTCTCCCTGTGACCGCATGGGTTTTCTCCGGGTGCCTCGGTTTCCTCCCTCACTCCAAAATCATATATGTTTGAAGTTTAAGACCGGCATGTTCCGGTAAGGAGGAGGGACAAGGATGGCAAGGTAAAGGAACCTTGGATGACCAAAGAGGTTGTAAATTTGGTCAAAAAAGAAAAGGAGGTGTATGCAAGGTTTAAGAAGATGAAATTAGACAGGGCCTTTTGAGGAATTTAAAGGAAGGAGGAAATAACTCAAGCAGGCATTTAGAAGGGCCAATGAAACCACAAAATGGCTTTGGTGAGTCAGATTAATTAAAATCACAAGGCTTTTTATACCTACATTAACAATAAGAGCATAACCAGAGAGAAGGTTGGACTACTCAAAGATAAAAGAGGGGAACTAATAAGGTCATTAATTATAGGAGCAGAATTATGCCATTCGGCCCAAGAAGTCTACTCCACCATTCAATCATGGCAAATCTATCTCTCCCTCCTAACCGCATTCTCCTGCCTTCTCCCCATAACCCCCGACACCCATACTAATCAAGAATCTATCTATCTCTGCTTTAAAAATATCCTTTGAGTTGGCCTTTACAGCCTTCAATGGCAAAGAATTCCACAGATTCACCACCCTCTAACTATCCTTCTAATCTCCTTCCTAAAGGAATGTCCTTAAATTCTGAGGCTAAGACCTCAAGTTCATGACTCTCCCACAAGTGGAAACATCTTCTCCACATCCACTCTATCCAAGCCTTTCACTATTCTGCAAGTTTCAATGAGGTTCCCCGTCACTCTTCTAAACTCCAGTGAGTACAGTGCTCAGTGCTCATCATATGTTAACCTACTAATTCCTGGCATCATTCTTGTAAACCTCCTCTGGACCTTCTCCAGGGCCAGCACGTCCATCCTCAGATATTTTTTTCATTCTTTACTACCGATTCGACTTGCAGATTAACTTTTTGGGAATCCTGCACCAGTCCCTTTGCACCAAGTCCCTTTGCACCTCCGATTTCTTGATTCTCTCTCCAGTTAGTAGTCTATGCCTTTATTCTAACCAAAATGCATGATTCCACACTTTGCTACACAATATTCCATCTGCCACTTCTCTGCCCACTCTCCCAACCTGTCCAAGTCCTTCTGCAGAGTCCCTGCTTTCTCTGCATCACCTGTCCTTCCACCTATTCTTGTATCATCCGGTTTTATATCAAACTTGTTTTATATCAAACTTGGCCACAAAGCCTTCAATCCCCTCATCCAAATCATTAATATACAACGTAAAGACCACTGATACAACGTAATCCACTGATGCAATATGGATAGAGCTTGAAAACAAGAAGTGCGCAATAACTCGGATTACACTAAAGGCCTCCCAAGAGCTATCTGGAGATAGAGGAACAGATATTTACGCTGATTATGGAAAGATGTAAAATCAATAGGGTTGTTGTAGTGGGTAACTTTAACAAGATCGACTGGGACTTCCTGAGTGCAAGAGGCTTAGATGGGGCGTGCATCCTTGGGTTTCTTGAAACAATATAAAGACAGTTCAACTAGAGGAGGGACCATACTGCAGTATATTGGGAAACAAGCCTGGCTAGGTGACTGGTGTTTCAGTGGATGACCATTTTGGGAACAATGAACACAACTTATGTTTTCAGATAGTCATGAATAAAGATGTCTGGGCTTTGGAGGAAAACACACAAAATTGGGGAAGAGTAAATTGCAACATTATTAAGCAAGAGCTAGGGAGTGCAAATTTAGAGCAGCTGGTATTGGGCTGACATGTGGGAGTCAAATAAAGAACAGCTGTTTAGAGTTCAGATCCAGTATATTCCAGTAAAGAGTGTGACAGGGATAGAAAGGTAAGGAGAACCGTGGAGGTTTACAAGAATGATCCCAAGAATTAGTAGGTTAACATATAATGAGCGTTTGACGGCACTGGGCCTGTACTTGCCGGAGTTGAGAAGAATGAGGGTGGCCATCATTGAAACGTACCGAATAGTGAAAGGCCTGGATAGAGTGGATGCGGAGAGGATGTTTCCACTGGTGGGAGAGTCTAGGACTAGAGGTCATAGCCTCAGAATTAAAGGCCTTTCCTTTAGGAAGGAGACAAGGAGGAATTTGTACAGTCAGAGGGCGGTGAATCTGTGGAATTCTTTGCCACGGAAGCCTGTGGAGGCCATCAATGGATGTTTAAGGCAGAGAAAGATAGATTCTTGATTAGTGCGGATGTCAGCAGTTATGAGGAGAAGGCAGGATAATGGGATTAGGGGAGATAGATCAGCCATGATTGAATGGCAGGGTAGACTTGATGGGCCAAATGGCCTAATTCTGCTCCTATCACTTATGACCTTATGATGAGAAACATTGTAAATTTGTTAAAGAAAACCATATAAAATCAAGGAACATGAAATCAGACAGGACCTTTGAGGAATAGCAGGAAAGAACTCAAGCAGGGAATTAGGAGCCCAAAAGGGGCAATGAAATGTCCTTGGCAAGTAGTATTTAGAGAATTCCAGTCATTTATACATACACCAAAATAAGAGGGTAGCAAGGAAGAAGATATAATCACAAGGTTAAAGTAGGGAACTTATCCTTTGTGAAACTAATTTATCCTTTTTAGGGAATCATTCCCTCTGGCTGCACATTATCCATGTGACTCCAATCTCTGCATATCCATGTGCCTATCTTAAAGCCTCTTAAAGGCCACTATCATGTACCTATCTTAAATACCACTATTGGATTTGCTTCTACCATCAGCCCTGGCAGCACATTCCAAAGTCCTTCCCCACTTTCTCTGCAACTTAAAACCCGATTCATTTCTAATTTTTCAATTCTCATGAAAGGTCATCAATCTGAAACATTAACTGTTTCTCTCTACAGATGAAACCTGAACCACTGCATATTCCTAGCATGTTCTGTTTTCCAGTATGGTACTTTGCTTTTGACGAATGCTCGTCGGCATAGATGGAAAAGGATAACCTATTGTCGACTTGTCTCAATTTGAATAAATGGGGTTAAATTACAATAGTGTTCAGTCCAGACATACGTCCATCAATCTGAATGATATTCAGTAGATTCGGCTCCACTAAAAACATTCAAGTTATAATTCTGAAAAATCTTGATGGCTTACCTGGTTTTGGAGGACATTGTGTACATTTATGGTAACCCCATGATGATCCCACGCTCCCGCAACAATCATCCTGCTTTGTGAGACCTGGAAGTGGTTTTTCACACTGCAATGCAAAGACAAAAAAAAAATATTTGAATTATTTTACCTTTAAGGGGAATAGTTTTCTTTTTCATCGTCAATAGTTTTTTGTCATGTTTAATGGTTGTTGACAGGCATATGATGAATGATAATGTAGATATGAGAAAAATGGTCAGTCAGTCACTATATAACTGCAGTTATGCCCATATAATACTCTTCTAGTAACCATAAAGCCACTTCATAATTTAAAAGTACATTTCACAATTTAAAATTATAATTCGCAATCTAAACTGTTACTGCAAATTTGGCTGATCCAACTATGGAGTACACAATGTCTGGACTTGATACAGCATATCTAAGTTAAAGATGTTTCTAGCAGCTTGGGCCATCCATAAATATTTTCTTTGGTTTATTGATGTCAGTTATTCACTTTGATACCTTTCATTCCCTTAAGGGAACAAGGGAAATAGACATATGCCATTTAGCAGAGATAATATTCTGACTGAAGGTCTGTTATCAGTGGTATACTACAAGGAACGGTTCTGGTAACTCTTTATATGATACATATAAATGATTTGAACAAAAATGTAGGTGGGCTGATCAGAAAGTTGGCAGACACAAAAAGCAATGGAGTTGCAATGAGTAAGAAAAAGGCTGTCAAGGGGTACAGTAGGATATAGAACAATTGGAAATGTAAGTGGGGAAATAGCAGATGAAGTTTAATCCAGGCAAGTGAAAGGTGTTGCATATTGAGGTCAAATGTAAGAGGATAATATATGGTAATTGCTGCACACAGGGATCTTGGGAAGCAAGTCCATAGCTCTCAGAAAATGGTGGTACAGTAAATAGGGTGGTACAATCGGCATATGGCGTACTTGCCTTCATTGATCAGAGCACTGTATATAAAAGTTGACAAATCATGTTGCAGCTGTATAAAACTTCACCCTGGCCATATTAACAGAATACCGACAATCAAAACAGGAGAAGGAAGAAGAAAACATTGAAGGTGGGGTGGAAGGGGAGGATGATTATAATGATGATGGTAACTTCAATCTTCATTGTACCTGGCATTCCCCCAGTACAACTGCTGTGTCTGGCACAACTTGAGATGAGTAGATTAGGTTAGGGAAATCCAAGTTAGATGGAGATATAACAGGCTTAAAGAACCTGGATAAGTTCAAGTTTGAAGTTCAAGTTTACATTTATTGTCACTGTACCAATTGGTACAGCGAGAATTGGGTTGCCACACAGCCATACAAATAAAAAGAACACAACACACGATAGAATTTAACATGAACATCCCCACACAGCGGAATCAACGTTTCCCCACTGTGAGGGAAGGCAATAAAAGTTCAGTCATCTTCCTCTATGTTCACCCGTGGTCGGGGTCTATTGAGGCCCGATGTTCAGGCCCTCTCGGCGGATGATGGAACTCCGGCATCGGAAGAACACTCTCAGCGGCTTGGAGTTCCGATTCGGCCGCTTCCTACCAGAGACCGCGGGTCCCGAAGTCCACAGGCCGAGCCGGGTGGAGCTCCACACGGCAATCCTCGGCGAAAGATCCCAGGCTCCGCGATGTTAAAGTCTGCGCCGCCCGCGGCTGGAAGCTCCGCAGACCACAGCTCCACAATGTTAGAGTCGGCAGTCCCAGCACTCCGGAGCTCCAACACGGCGACTCCGATAAGACATCGCCCGCTCCGCGATGGTACTTCAGTGCTGCGTTGCTGCTGAAACTGAAGCTCTGGCCGGTCTCCGGCAGGAAAGGCCGCGCCAATCCAGATGGTAGGGTGCGAAGATGCGGCTCGGAAGACAAACGCATCCTCGACCAGGTAGTGACTGAGAAAAACAGTTTCCCCCTTCCCCCCCCCCCCATCCCCACATAAAAAGACTAAAAGACCTCAAAAACAAAAAAAAACAGGAGCACATATGTCATGTGTGCTGAAGTTCATCGACTACAGTTCAGCATTTAACACAATCATTCGCTCCAACCTCACCATCAAGCTTCAAAACTGGACCTATGTACCTCACTATCTCCCTTTGCAAGTGGATCCTTGCCATCCACATCGGCCAGCCACAATCAGTCCAGATCAGTCCATCAATACAGGTATACCTCAAGGGTGCTTTGCCCCCAACTCTATTCTCTTTACACCCATGACTGTGGAGTTTCGCACAGCTCCAATGCCATTTACAAATGAGCAAATGACACAGCTGAATCCTGGGTGGTGATGAATGAGCATACAGGAAATAGAGGGCACCTGATAGAGTGAAGCCGAAATAACAACGCCTGGCTCAATGTCAAAAAAACCAAGGAGCTGTGACGGAGGGAACTACAGATGCCAGTTGTTAGCATGTTACTGATATGCTATGTTAAGAGTTATGGATGGAGGTCATACCAGTGCAGTCCCCAACACACAGGAGCAGTCTGTGGCCCAAAAGTCGCAGCAATATTTCATCAGAGAGCAATTTGAGTCCCTCTTTGAACATTGAGATGCTTCTCAGGCTATGCTCTTGTTAAACAATGAGATGACATTCATGAAGCGATTACATACACCATGAAGTTCATGGAGCAATAGAGATGTAGTGAAATTAGCCGATTGATCTCTGCTCATAATAGCAGAAATCCCAAATGAGCAGATTGCTCTCCCAAATAATCAGAGGGATGATATGTAGAAGCTTTTTCACTTCTAAAGAAGCCAAGACATGCCCACCCATTACCTGACACCAATGCAATACAAATTTTACTTAGCGCTTATCAGCATATACCTGAATATTGTTTAGGTATTACTTTGTTTACTGCAGGAATTGGAGATGGTGAAACAGCTGCCTCCAGTTATTTTTGTATATTACAAGTCTATTTGACTGAAGGCTGGCTTCTGGGGGTGAGGATCCCAGGAGGATGTCAACATTTCTACTGAACACGGTTGCAACTACTTCTGTCTATTTATTTACCCTGAAAAACGTGACCTGTTGTAATAGAGAATGGAAATACTTTAGGAGCTTTTTACTCTCATTAGTTTTTAAATTGCCTACAGCCATTCTTAACTAGTAGTTTCATCTGATTGATTTGTTGTGATATGGACAAGCTATGCTTATTTTTCCATGGCGCTTTTGCTGTCTGATACACATTTCATGTGCCTGCTGCACTTTCTTGGAAATATGCGGTTTTGGAGATGCTGTTAGAATTGAAACGTATGAAGCACAAATGCTGGAAATCCGAAATAAAAACAGGAAATGATGGATACATTCAATGGATCATGTGGTTACTGAGGTGAGAGAAACAGAATTAGTATTTCAGGTCCATAACATCATCAGTACAATCAGAGTTGTCTAGGTAAATACTGTTCATCTGTGCCACATGTAAACTGTAAGTAATGCTGCTATTGCACAGTACCAGTGACCCCCAGTTTGATTCTGACCGTGCTTCCTGTAACTGAATATTGAACATGGAAATGCATGCTGAAGCTATGTTCAAGAGATTCAAGATTCAAGAGAGTTTATTGTAATGTGTCCCTGATAGGACAATGAAATTCTTGCTTTGCTTCAGCACAACAGAACATAGTAGGATATCTGGCGTCTGTTAATCCAGTACAGACGCCTGATATCCACCTGACAAGATTTAAAATTGGCAAGGTATATTTTGACCAGAAAATGTAGGTCAAATCTAGTTTAATTAATTACTATTCCATCAGATCAATCGCAATCATCAATGACATAATGGAATGAGCTATTAACAGAGCCATGAAGAGCATTGTCCTGTTCACGAATGGTCACAGTGGTATTACTGTAGCAAGAGCAATCATGCTTGGTTGTAGTGGTTGAGATGGGCTAATTAACTTACGATGGGTGTAGGAATAGAAAGGCAGTATAGGTTCCTTGGGTCAACTATCTACTTCAATGATGTTCCATCCTCCACTATACTGGCCTAAGTGATCCCACAAAATAGCAGAAAAGGCTCATTCAAGATTCAAGAGATTCAAGAGATTCAAGAGAGTTTATTGTCATGTGTCCCTGATAGGACAATGAAATTCTTGCTTTGCTTCAGCACAACAGAACATAGCTAATCTCCATTGTTATTTATGTTCACAATTCATCGTTTAATGAAAGAAACACCCAAACTCACATGCATTTCACTTGGGACAATATGTAGGCTTGCTCTAATATAGCAAAACATTGACTATTTTAACATAGAGAGTTTATCCATGTTCCTTACAAATTCAGTTTTCTTGCAACCAAACTTTTCATCACGACATCCTGCAGAAAGTGGGAAGCAAGGCTAATTAACGGGGCAAACGCATACAGGTGCTTCATCACTGATTAGAAGCATCACAGTGACCTTTAGATCAAATCAAGTATCTTGGCAAGTGAATCTCATCCTGACTTCAGAAAACTACTCCATCATGGGCAAGGCACAAGTCACAGCCCAGATGACTGCATTTCTAACAACATTCAAGAAATTACACCATCCAGGATAAATTAACTACGCATTTGACTGGCACTTCATACATCACCATAACTGCAACATGTACCATCTTCAACAGCACCTCCAAAAATGTGATTTTTATTGTCTGCAAAATTTAAGAACAAGGGAATATCTTCTCACCACTTCATGATACTTCATCAAGTAAGTGGCTCTCGCCATCATCTCTTGACTCCAAGACTGAGTGGCGCAGAGCCCGGAAAGATGTCAACACTAACAACAGAGAGGTCATCACAGACCCGACAGTGAAACCACCGGGTTTTGACCTCCATCGCAAGCAATGGCGAACCCTGAACAGAATCCGCACCCTCCATGCAAGAACAGACCATCACCTGCATAAGTGGGGGATGACAGACAGCCCTGCTTGCGACTGCGGACATCAAGACCCACATCAAGACTGCCCACTGAGGCTTTTCCCTGGTGGCTTAAAAGCCATCCACCCAGTAACTGATGCTGTCCTGGCCTGGATGTCTACCCTTGATCTACAACTTTAGGCTGTGCATGTTATACACAAGAAGAAGACCATCATCTCAAGAGCAATTATGCTTGGAAAACAATTGTCGCTTTAGTAATGACGCCTATGTTCTTTGAATGAATATAAATAGGCACAAATATAAATATAGATAGGTTAAAAAAAGGTATTCCATATACATTCAGCAGACTAGAATATAAGGGGTTATAAGTTAGATGACAAAATACAAAGATTTATTAGAACATAGATGGAGTATTGCTCAGGTATATCTTCGGATCCATGAATCTGATGCATGAAGTGTAAAATTCAGAAGAATAAAATTACTTTGGAGAGTGTACAGACTAGATTTAATACGGTGTGACCTGGGCTCCAAGAGAATAATTAACAGGGAAAATTGGACAAACTTTTAATCTTGGAACTTTGAATATTGAGAAATGTGATCAAGGCATTTGGACAACTATAAAATAGCTGACAAATGTTCTGCTGCTCAGAAAGTCTAGACTGGCTGATGTACACTAAATACTGTATAATGACCAGGTCATTTTAAAAGATAAGAACTACCTCAAAATTAAAAGTGGAGTCGAATTTTAGATCCTCTTCTGCCAACAGTGGTTGATGCAAGTCAATTCCAAGTTTGAGATTTTTGTGAATCAAAGATATTAAGAGATATGAGTCAAGAAAAGATATATAAAGTCAAAACTGAGATCAATCAGATCTCTGAGATTAGCAGAACGGCAAATAGCTAAACTGCATTCTTCTGCTATAATTTTCCTATGGAATAAGAATCAGATATTCTTAATTTAATTTTCTTAATCACTTTCTTGTTAATTGCATGCATTTAAAATATCGCCCTACCTGACCATCAGCCGTTTCCTGGAAACATCTTCCCATAGTCATAGGTCTACGATGCACCTGTGGCTGCCTACTGTTGCTTTCACTATTATTTGGTTGTGATCTTTGCTGTACTGAATGAACTGACAGTTGCTCCTGTGAATTCTTTATGTTTTTCTTAGGTGAAGAGTCAGGTGGGGTCTTCACTCGTGCCACTTGATGAATTTGTACTGTGGCCTCTGGTGGGTGGTTCACGTGTATATTAACCAGAGATGGATGCATAACAACTGTAGAAAAGGTGGAATCATAGTTTATAATACAAGTAATTTAGCAGTCAAATACTCCCAAACTGCATATTTTTGTTTTCTGATTATCATCAATTATAGTTTTTTTAAGCAGAAAGTTTTCTACACCAATTCTTCACTGGACACACCAATGGGAAAAAGGTGGGAATGAAAATCCTAACCACATTTATGATGACCTCCTGATTTTGTAACTATTCCTTTAAATGTACAGAAAATGGTTGCGTTACAAGTTGATTGATCATTCCAGCTTGATCAATTTTCTTCAAAATTCAAAATTGAAATCTCATTAGTTAATCACAAGGCAATATAGACTTATGATAAAACCTGGGCATGAATGCAAAACAGACTCATGATAAACAGTAGAAGAATTGGTCAGAGAGGCAGAGTTGATTTCCAAAACACCATTGATCCAATAATGTATATTCAGAAAGTGGTTAAAATTAAAGAACATGCCCAGGGCCAGATAGGCTGCATCCCAGAGTACTTAAGGAAGTAGCCCCAGAAATAGTGGATGCATTAGTGATAATTTTTCAAAACTCTTTAGATTCTGGAGTAGTTCCTGAGGATTGGAGGGTAGCTAATGTAACCCCACTTTTTAAAAAGGGAGGGAGAGAGAAAACGGGGAATTACAGACCAGTTAGTCTAACATCGGTAGTGGGGAAACTGCTAGAGTCAGTTATTAAAGATGGGATAGCAGCACATATGGAAAATGGTGCAATCATTGGACCAAGTCAGCATGGATTTATGAAAGGTAAATCATGTCTGACGAATCTTATAGAATTTTTCGAGGATGTAACTAGTAGAATGGATAAGGGAGAACCAGTGGATGTGTTATATCTGGACTTTCAGAAGGCTTTCGACAAGGTCCCACATAAGAGATTAATATACAAACTTAAAGCACACAGTATTGGGGGTTCAGTATTGATGTGGATAGAGAACTGGCTGGCCGACAGGAAGCAAAGAGTAGGAGTAAACGGGTCCTTTTCAGAATGGCAGGCAGTGACTAGTGGGGTACCGCAAGGCTCAGTGCTGGGACCCCAGCTATTTACAATATATATTAATGATTTGTACGAGGGAATTGAATGCAACATCTCCAAGTTTGCGGATGACACGAAGCTGGGGGGCAGTGTTAGCTGTGAGGAGGGTGCTAGGAGGCTGCAAGATGACTTGGATAGGCTGGGTGAGTGGGCAAATACACGGCAGATGCAGTATAATGTGGATAAATGTGAGGTTATCCACTTTGGTGGCAAAAACAGGAAAGTAGACTATTACCTGAATGGTGGCCGATTAGGAAAACGGGAGATGCAACGAGACCTGGGTGTCATGGTACACCAGTCATTGAAAGTAGGCATGCAGGTGCAGCAGGCAGTGAAGAAAGCGAATGGTATGTTAGCATTCATAGCAAAAGGATTTGAGTATAGGAGCAGGGAGGTTCTACTGCAGTTGTACAGGGTCTTGGTGAGACCACACCTGGAGTATTGCTTACAGTTTTGGTCTCCTAATCTGAGGAAGGACATTCTTGCCATAGAGGGAGTACAGAGAAGGTTCACCAGACTGATTCCTGGGATGTCAGGACTTTCATATGAAGAAAGACTGGATAGACTCGGCTTGTACTCGCTAGAATTTAGAAGATTGAGGGGGGATCTTATAGAAACTTACTAAATTCTTAAGGGGTTGGACAGGCTAGATGCAGGAAGATTGTTCCCGATGTTGGGGAAGTCCAGAAAAAGGGGTCACAGTTTAAGGATAAAGGGGAAATCTTTTAGGACTGAGATGAGAAAAACATTTTTTACACAGAGAGTGGTGAATCTGTGGAATTCTCTGCCACAGAAGGTAGTTGAGGCCGGTTCATTGGCTATATTTAAGAGGGAGTTAGATGTGGCCCTTGTGGCTAAAGGGATCAGGGGGTATGGAGAGAAAGCAGGTACAGGATACTGAGTTGGATGATCAGCCATGATCATATTGAATGGCGGTGCAGGCTCGAAGGGCCGAATGGCCTACTCCTGCACCTATTTTCTATGTTTCTAAGGAACTATGAGTCTGAAGAAGAGTTTCGGCCCGAAACGTTGCCTATTTCCTTCGCTCCATAGATGCTGCTGCACCCGCTGAGTTTCCCCAGCATTTTTGTGTACCTTCTATGTTTCTATGCAAGTTAAATAATGGAATTTGACTACATTCCAAGACAACTTAGAAATTAAAGAATAAATTGGGCAATATATATAATTAGTCAGAACAATTTCTGATAATGAAAATTACTTCATAAAAGCACCCCAGTTTTCTTTATTAACTGGGGTACAGCATTTAAAACAACGAGGTTATACTGTAACGTTTTAGAATATTGGTTTAGCCACAGCTAGAATACAGCATTCAATTCTGGTTGGTATTGTATAGGAAGGATAGTAATGCACAAGATATCTAACAGAACATTGCCTGCAATGGATTTTTACTGTCAGGTGTTGCATCATTATTGGACTTTGGTTATGCCACATTTGGAATATTGTGTGCAGCTCCCGTCGCTTCATTTCAGGAATGATATATAGACTATGGAGAGGGTACATGAGAGGTTTATCGGAATGCTTCCAAGATGAGAAAATAAGGAGATATTGGGCAAACTGGATTGTTTTCTCTGGAATGTTAGAAGTTGAGGGAAGACCTGATAGAAGTTTATAAAAGTATAAGAAGCATAGATAGGGTAGACAGTCAGAATTTTTTTCCAATGGTGGAAATGTCAAGGATTAGAACGCTAGCTTCAAGATAAGATGGACAAGGGTTTGAGGAGATGTGCGGGGAAGAGGAGAATAGTTTAACTTGGCATCATGTTTGGCATGGAAATTATGGATAGAGGGTCTGTTTGTGTTCTTAAGTAGATTAAAGACCATCTTTTACACTATTATGGTATCATGGACTTGTTTTTTTCATCTTTTTACTGTCTTGCAGAATTTACATGCAACTTAGGTATAATTTATGTTCTATGCATTATGTCAATCTTATGTGCCTGTTATGCAGCTGTAAGCAAGATAACCGTACCTATGCACATGACAATAAACATGACTTGATTTGGCCCGACCTGATAGAGGTGCACAAAAATATAAAGAGGCAGAGATTGCAAAGTTTTCTAAAACTAGAGCGCATAAGTTTAAGGTAAACGGTGAGTTTATAAGGGAGTTTATAAGGAATCCAAGGAAAAACTTGTTCACTCAAATGCTGGTTTGAATCGGGAATGTACTGCCTGACTGAATGGTGGAGGCATTTATATTAAATATTTCTTTTTAATCCAGAATCTTAATATTCTTCTATCTATGTCTATACAATAAATAAAGGTTTTTAAATTTTAGTTTTTTTAGTTTACAGATACAGCATGGGAATGCACAGACCAACGATCACACCTACTCATCCCAATTGGACATCCCACAAACTCTGGACAATTTATAAGAGTCAATTAACCTACAAACCTGCACATCTTTGGAATGTGGAAAGAAACCAGAGCACCCAGAGAAAACCTACGCAGTCACAGGGAAAACATACAAACTCCGTACAGACAGCACCCATAGTCAGGATCAAACTCGGGTCTCTAGTTCTGTAAGGCAGCAGCTCTATTGCTGCGCCACTGTGCCACCCCCTTTGTTTTCTTACGGAATAAATATTCATATATATATATATACACACATTGTTACATATAAATTTTACTTAAAGTTTACGTTGATATTTTACAATGGTGCATTTGTACCAATGCAATCTAAATATATACATTTTAATTATTTCTTCCTGCAAAGGAGGCCATTCAGCCACTCAAGTCTAGTCTACCTCTCATCAGTTCTTTTCTACCCACTTAAAACGGGTGTCAGAGGTTATGAGGAGAAGGCAGGAGAATGGAGTTAGGAGGGAGAGATAGATCAGCCATGATTGAATGGCGGAGTAGACTTGATGGGCCAAATGGCCTAATTCTACTCATATCACTTATGATCTTATGAAAATGTCCATCGACTTAATCCTGAATTTCCTACCACCCAATGATACCAGTTGACAGTCAGCCTACCAAATTAGCCTACCAGCACAATGTCTTTGGAACACAGGAAGGCACTGAAGTAACCACGGAAACCTACAGTCACAGGGAACATGTGCACACCTATTATCTGCAATGCAGAATTATGTGCGGCAATACAAATGTTTTTTTTTTTGCAGAAGTTTCACAATATGGATAGATACTCTTCCAACAATAACAATTAAATCCAATTATTTACCTGGCTGATTTGAAAGAGGGAGTGTGTAAACAGACTGTGTGTTGGAAGAATCTGCAGGTGCTATCTTTGTCACAATCTGTTTTTTATGAAGCACTGGAAGATGGCAGAACTTTCCTGTTGAGTTTGACGGGCACCAACACTTGTCCCTTCCAATGCAGTACCCTCCATTCAGACATGGTATCTGGCAAAAATCTAAATAAAAATAAATTGGTTAATTAATTGCTTGCTAATTTAGTTGATTTATGCATCATTCAAACAAATAATTGTTTCTGTTTTTGACAGTTTGTTGGTAGTACTTAAGGGTAAAGAACAGCAAGTTTTATGACATTCTGAAACCTAAAAATTGATTAGCAACTAATAATTGATCTTATTTTGCTTTGTAGTTGATTTTGATTTGTTGATTATTATAAAATGACTATCAACAGATTGTCTAATCTTATCCAAATTGATTGTTCTTATTTTTTGATAGGAGCTATAGTCAGGCCTTCTTTTCTCTGCAAGAGCAAAAAAAACTATCAATTATCAATAATCATTACAGATATTCTATCAAAAACCATAGGCTTTCCTGGTGATCAATTTTAACTGATTCAGCATTGTTCTCTTCTGAAATGCATGAGTATATTCTCAGAGTTGACCATTACTGAATATGCCTCCAGAGAATAATACAGCACAGGAACAGGACTTTCGGCCCACATCGTCTGTGCCGAACATGAAGATAATTTCAATTGCCAGAGCATGATCCATATCTTTCCATTCTCTGCACATCTGTGCCTATCTAAAAAAGATTTAAACGTCATTATCCTATGTCTTCACAACCGCTCCTGGCCATGCAATTCAGGCACACACCAAGCTCTGTTTAAAAAAATACTTGCACATCTCCTTTAACCTTTGCCCCTATTTTTTTTTAATAATATTGTTAATAGCCATCCATGATAATAAACTCTTACTTTAGGGAGTCAAGAGTTTGGATTTCATTCTTACTTTATGTTTAAACTGAAGCAAGTTTCATGAGTCCTTGCCACATTACAAGATGGAGTACCAACTGTGTACGATGATGCAAAAGAACAACTCCTTTCTGAAAGCATTCCTTCATCCTTATTGAAGCTAAAAATGCTGAAAAATGTATCAGTCATGAGTAGTGTGAAAGACCTAAATAGACACTCTTAAGGGCCTGTCCCACTTAGGCGATTTTTTAGGCGACTGCTGGCGACTAGGACAATGAAATTCACTGAAGTCAGCACCGGCGACAACCTACGTTAACCTGGCGACAACCCACGACAGCACATACGACAACCTACAACAGCCCAAATTGTCGACACCGTAGCCGAAATTTTTTCAACATGTTGAACATTTTCCGGCTGTCGCCTGTAGTCGCCTAAAAAATCGCCTAAGTGGGACAGGCCCTTTACAATTGCTGTTACCAGGTATCTCCAACATCAAAAGGGATATATAAACACTGTCTATTTCTTCTTAAGGGCCTGTCCCACTTGGCGATTTTTTCAGCAACTGCCGGCGTCATATCAGCGTTGCCAAAAGATTTTGAACATTTCAAAATCCAGCGGCAACAAAAAAAATGTTGCGGCACCTGAAAAAACACCGTGCATCATACGTCATCACGCTTCGTCATGCCGCATCACGGCGCAAATTTTTCAGTGACCTGATACGTCAGTCACTGATGCCAGCAGTCGCCGAAAAAAATGCCAAGTGGGACAGGCCCTTTAGGCACGGTTTACTTTCCCCAGATTTTGGATTGATTGGGCAGACTTCACCATCAGACTAGAGTTGCCAGCAGTACCAAGGGCTATTGAAGACAGAATACACTTATATGTGCTGTCACGACGAGTGCGAACTGTGTATGCTTCTCCAATGGTGTAGTAATGTGTAAAGCTTAGATAGAGTATTCAGCGACATACTGAATCTCCTCAAACTTCTGAGGCAATTGAGGCATTGGTGAGCTTCCTTCATGATTGCATCAATGTGCTGGGCACAAGACAAATCAACAGCTGTATACATCCAGGAACTTGAAGCTGTTGACTTTCTCCAATGCCGATGAAGACGGCTGCATGGTCCCTTGTCTTTCCCTTCCTGAAGTTAAATATCTGCTCCTTGTGCTGGAGTAACTCAGCGGGACAGGCAACATCTCTGGAGAGAAGGAATGGGTGACGCTTCGAGTTGAGACCCTTCTTCAGACTCTTCAACTTCAGACTTCAAACACCCTCTTCACTGGTCCTGTGATTCCTTCTGCTCTCCAGCTCTACGTCTATCTTCGGTGTAAACCAGCATCTGCAGTTCCTTCCTACACATTTAATCTGCTCCTTGGTCTTGCTAACATTAAGTTTGTTGTTTAGTTTTGTTGTTTTGACACCATTCAACTAGATTATCCATCTCTGACTGGTCGTTACACCTTATTTGTCCAATAGCGGTGGGAATGCTGGCAAATTTAAAGATGGCATTGGAGCTGTGTCTGGGTACTCAGACTTGGGTCTGAGATGCCCATGCTGATGGCCAGCAAGGAGTAGGTATTGTTGTCAATCCATAATGATTATGGTTTGCCGACGAGGAAGTCAATGATTCAGCTACATAGGGAGGAACAGGGACCTAGTTCCCTGAGTTTGTCAAAAGGTTTGAAAGGGATGATGATGTTGAAGATCGATCAGCACAGCAGGAAATACAATCATAAGACTAAACAGAACCCTCTCCAAACTGGACAGCATCAAAGCCGCACTATCATCTCTCTCCGATGGACAATGCCAACTATATGGTAAAGACCTGAGACAACAAAAAAGGCATCGGAATACACAGCATATAATTTAAAGGCAGTAGAGTAAGTGGTTAAGGCATATTAAATATTTCCCATTTAAGTGCATGCCAAAAATGTAAAATACTGTAGTCAGAGCCATCTAGAGTGCCACATACTATCTCTGCCACAACATTACAGGAAAAGTATTATAGTACTACAATGGCTATAAAGGATATTTACACGGTTAATGCTCGGGATGGCAAGGTTTAAGAAAGAGTAAGGATTGGTCAAGGGTGGGATTGTTTTCAGTATAAGAAACTGAAGGGAAATATAAATAAAGCAAAATAAAACTATAAATCAATAAAGCCTATTCATCTTAATGGAGAAATTGATAACTGCATTGGACGGATTTAAGGTAATAGGTGAAAATGTTATGCTGAAGTTAAGAAAGTTACTCTCACTTGCAGTGATGGTTGTCGGCATCTCTCTGTCGGAATTAATGGTTGATGTAGAGCCCTGATCACCCTTAAAGGTTACTCAAATGAGAACCTAATGTGCAGTAACCTGGGAGCTAAGAACTGAATGCCAAAGTGCTATAATCTTCTATTGTATCCAGCTTGGCCACAATGGTGAACTGGCTTCCTTTGTACATTTCTTCCACATACAACATTTGGATTTCTGAGGTTAGAATTCTCAAATTATTTACTTTTTTTATTGATACTAGCTCCTTCTTATTGCTGACTGAATAATCCTGTAACGTTTACAACAATATAAATGCAAACCATCTTTGATGCAAACTATCAATGTTTGTCATTTACAAAGAAACAAGCAATAATATTACAATGGATAATGCTGACCCTTTAGGAAATATGTCCAACCAAATAATTTGCAAAAGTTCTTCAACACAAAAATTCTTTCACATATTATCTTTTGTTCACATATTTAATAGAATGACCTGCCAAGAATGTATTAAATCAGTCATTCTTGAACACCACACTAGGACTGACAGTCTGTAACTATAGTGACATAACTTTAGTGATCTTTGAAACATTACTAGTACTCCAATATTCTTATTTTCAGACACAATGAACTTATTGCCGTCTGGTGTATAATGCTTAAAACAACCTGGCAAACCAGAAAAAGATGTTTGAAATTTCAACATAAATTTACACAAGGAAATGAAAGGATAATGTAGTGCTGAAAAATAGTGCAGACTACATTGGTGTGCCAAGAATTGAAATTATATGTCATTATCTCTCCCAGGATTATATTAAAACATTTTCATAAAGTATCTATGCCAAAATACATATTGCGAAATCGAAAAGTGATTTCCAAAAGCAGAATAAAACAGTAATTTTATAATTATAACTAATATAGATCAAAGTGGTACAATAGTCCAATGTTCCCATATTATACTAATCTCCAACTTAAAAGTTCTGGAATCAATTTCACACAATGTTCTGTTTCCATAGAAGCACATAGAATCTTTGTTGAAACTGAGAGAAAAATATTACAGTCTCAACTCAAAATCTTTAATTCTTTTTTAAATATTGGGAGAGATATAAATCCATTCCGCACCATTGATGGTGTGATCATTCCTTCCTTTAAACGCACATTTTTGCCAACATACTAAATAGTACTAGGACATTTCCCTGGCATTTTCAGCAGTAAACAAGCATTGCCTGGGTCAAAAGGTCACGAAAACAAATGAGACCTACTGTAGATTCTTAAGACTCTTCCATCTCAAAATCATATGTTGTTTCCTGGACAGACCTTGGGATATCGGGCAAAGGTGAATTTCAGTCTGTGATTACCGCAAAAAATATCACTGATATGATAATGGGAATGAAAGAGTCTTTTATGTCTATCTTTTTTTTAAAAATTATCTAATTTATTAAAATTCTCACAATTCCTGTATGATAATATTATGCAAGAACAGTGTTTCTTTTCCCCTTCATCTCCACTCTCGCCTTCCAACAAATGCAAAGAGGTTGTGTAGAATTTTGTCAAGAAGATCAAGACCACAAAGTTAGCTGCTTCTATCAACCCCCTCCCTTTACCCCGTCCACCATATTCAACTTGTGAAGTAATGGCCAGCACTAGCATTGAACATCAACCTTTAGTTTTTCTCCTACATCCCCAAGTTCATTTGTACAAGCAACTTACCTTCTGCTCTGTCAGACTATTCCCACTGAAGTGCTGATTATTCATCAACTTTCTTGGGCAACATATTAGTTATATCTATTTCAGGTGCTATTGCTATATCTGTTTCAGATGCTACTCCTTTCTTTCACATTTGCCATGTTCATGACTTTCCTCAAATTTAAAAATCTCCTGCTCAGTTCTAAATTGAAGCACTGAGAATGAATCATATGTTTTTGCTGTATATGTTCACTAAATTAATAGGGATATATTACTTAGGGCCAATCCTAGTGAAGAGGTATTTGCATGTTTTGAACATGCAATACTGTTTTTATTCAGTGCATATATAGAAATAATTAATCATTTCTGTATAAAGCATCTATCATTCCATTCATAGACATGAATTCTTAAAGCATATCCACCAAATAACAGCACTGTTTGTTGAATGGTGCATTGAGAGGCGGCAGGGAAGGGAGAGAACATTAGCTAGATTACTGACAAGGACTTTCATATTCATATGAAAGAGGCTAAAAGGACATACATTTTTGTTGGAGACACGAAAATTGCAGAAACTACGATCTTGAGCAAAACACAAAGTACTGGAAGAATTCAGTGGGTCAGGCAGCATTTGTCGAGGGAATGGACAGACGATGCTTCAGATTGGGACCCTTCTTCAGACTGATTGGAATAGGGGCGGAGAAAGTTGGAAAAGAACATTATGGTGCGATAAAGCCTGGAAAATGATAGATGGAAGATAGACTCTTAATGCTGGAGTAATGCAAGCCCAGGTTAAGATCCTGGTAAATCTCTTCTGCACTATTTCCAACTACATCCTTCTTGTAACTGGGTGATCAGAATTGAACTCAAGGGCACTCCTATGATGGTTTCACCAATGACTTGTACAACTGCATCATGATGTCCCAACCTTTGTAATCAATAGCCTTCCCAATGAATGAAAGCATATATTCTGTTTTGTTGAGCAGACTAGCAAGGCTATTCTGAAAAAAATGTTAGCTTCATTTAATTTATAAATATTATTCTAGACACATCTCTGAGTCCATTAAAATCTTTCACATTTGTACCTCACTCAATTCCCCAAGTATCTACCTGTATTATCCAACTTCCAGCTAAAACCTCCATCAATAAACTTCTATTGACTCCAGCTCCATTCTTCCACGTGCCATTTCAATTATAAACACTTTTTTCTGCAAATCGCAACTTCTCATTTGCAACTTGTTGGTAATATGCAAATTTCAAAATCTTATGTCTTATGTCAGGGTTTCTGTGCGGAATCTCATGTCTGTCCAAGATTGAAATTTGCCTTTAACTACTCTTAATAGTCTGATTACACATTCCACCATTTTAGCCTTACATTAATCTTCTGGATGGACAGGATTGCCACCTCTTTCAGCTGGTTGCTTCCCAATTGGTTTACAATTTTGAATATGTAAACAAAATAATAATACAGAATTTTCCATTTTTATTTTATAAATCAATAACTATAAATTTACTTACAGATTCGAAAGCCAGATTTGGACACAGGACCATAACCATTTTCACTGTAAAGTGTAGTTGGATCACCTTTCTTACAACTGTTGTGACATTTTCCATTTTTACACTGGCGTTTGCAAATAGTCGGAGTGAAGACAATTTTTATTGTTCCTACATTCATTGTCAGATTTGCTCCTGCAAGAAATAAAAAGTTTGGGAGATAAGCAATATATAAACTTGAAATTTTTGATTAGTCTATAGCTTGGGAAATACCAGAGCAAAATGGAGACAACTAGACGATGAGCAGGAATACTTACAACCAGTCTAAGTAGATGTCAGATCAAATATCTCACAAAATGAAGAAATGATGGAGAGTATCTAATTTATACTGAAATATATGTCAGGGACTGATAATAGAAATGAATAAAAGGTATGCATGATGGTGATTAAATTGTACCAAACCACAGAAAGGCATCAAAACTAACAACATGATAATCTCGTGATAATATACATTTTGTTTAAGGAAATCCAGAGAATTATTTAAAGTCTTCAAAATGCAACCCATATCCAATTGGACTAACCTCACACAAAGAAAAAAATTTGTATAAGTGCTATTGCCACTCACAAACTGAATCCAAGTAGAATGTACACTTTTAAAAATGACCTAATCACAACTCAGTTCAATTGAATTTTACAATTAACATTGTGGCATATTTATATGTGGCAACATATCTATATGTGACAACATTTATAATCAAGTGGAGATCTTGCCTGACAAATCTGTTAGAATGCTCTGAGAAATAAATAAGCAGGATAGGCAAAGGGGAGTCAGTAGATGTTATTTACTTGGACTTTCAGAAGGCATTTGATAAGATGCCGCATGTGAGACTGCTAAACAAGATAAGAGCCGATGGTATTAGAGACAAGGTACTAGCAGGTGTAGAAGATTGGCTGACTGGCAGAAGTCAAAAAGTGGGAATAAAGGGGACCTTTTATGGTTGGCAGCCAGAGTAGTGGTTCGGTGTTGAGGCCACTATGTTATACGATCTGGATGATGTAATTGATGGCTTTGTGGCCAGATTTGTGGATAATACGAAGATAGATAGGAATAGAATAGGAATACTTCATTGTCACATGTGACTAGGCACAGTGAGATTCTTTGTTTGCATACACAATGTATACAAATAGCAGCCACCTACGGCACTGACAAGGTTACAAAGCACGCCGGTTCCCCCTTTTGTCTTCCCCCCCCCAACAGTTCCCCCACGCCGAGTCCCCATGTCCTCCCCCCACCTCCTTCAAAGTCGAATTTATTCATCACATGCACCAACAAAGGTGCAGTGAAATGAATTTGCCAGGCAGCGATACACTCCTCCCATGCCAGGTCCTCCATTGTTCTTCCCCTCCCCCCTCACGGTGCTCATGGAGGAGCAGATAGTGTTGAGAAAACAGGGAGTCTGTAGAAGGACTTGGACAGGTTGGGAGTGGGCATAGATGTGGCAAATGGAATACAGCATAACAAAGTGCTGCAGCAAGCAAGAATTTCATTGTCCTATCTGGGACACATGACAATAAAATCTCTTGACTTGAATGGTCGTGCACTTTAGTAGATGCAATAAAGGCGTGGACTATTTTCTAAATGGGATTCAGGTTACAGAAATTAGAGGTGCACAGGGACATGGGAGTGCTAGAGCAATGTTCCCAAAAGGTTAATTTGCAGGTTGAGTCAGTGGCATGGAAGGCAAATGCAATGTTAGCATTATTTTGAGAGGACTAGAATATAAAAGCAAGGATGTAATGCTGAGGCTTTCTAAAGCACTGGGCAGACCACATTTGGAATATTGTGTGCAATTTTGGGCCTCATATCTGAGAAAGGATCTTCTGGCATTGGAGAGAGTCCAATGGAGGTTTACGAGAATGATCCAGGGATGATTGGCTTAATGTCTGAGAAGCATTTTATGGCTCTGAGCATGCATTACTCACTGGAATTTAGGATGAGGGGTGATCTCATTGGAACCTACCAAATAATGAAAGGCCTAGATAGAGTGAATGTAGAGAGGATATTTCCAGTGGTGGGAGAGTCTCGGACCAGAGGGCACAGCCTCAGAATAAAAGAACGTGCCTTTGAAATGGAGATGAGGGGGGAATCTTTTTAGTCAGAGGGTGAAGAATCTGTGGAACTCATTGCCACAAACGGCTGTGGAGGCCAGGTCAATTTTAAAGCAGAGATTGATTGGTTCTTGACGGATAAGGGTGGCAAAAGTTACGTTGAGAGGGAAAAATAGATCAGCCATGATCAAATGGCAGAGCAGACTCGATGGGCCAAATGGCCTAATTCTGCTCCTTTGTCTTATGAACTTATGAGAATCTAACAGATGAAATGCTGGTACTAAACCACATGTTTTGAGTCCTGATACAGTCTCAACAGATGCTGTCTGACCCATTATGTTTCTCCAAGAGTTTTTTAGTCATCTTGTTAATAACCAAAGTATACTGTCACCAAGCATAATGTTCTTTCTCAACGTTTCTCAATAAAAATCATGCATTTATACATGCTACTGTAGACTTTGTTCTACCATTCTATAAAGGAGCTAATGTGACACAGTAAATGTTAGCATGTGTGGAAATAAAAAAAATCATTCAAATCATCTATAAACCTCTCTTCACTGTGCATTAACGTTAAAATGAATGACAGTGATTTGGCAGACATTTTACATCTCTCCTGGTTCTAATTTTATCTACAAAACTCAGAAGTTATTATGCTGAGAAAGGATTCAACAGACAGGGGCTCTTTTCTTTGAAAACTGGTGTACATCCGATTTTTCCTTTGTGATTGTGAATATAAGGTGCACTTAAAGGATGCTTCCATGTGTGGAGATATTAGAAAGAGAAGCCGTTAGTTGATGTAGGATATTTTCAAAGGGAAGGGTGACCAGCTATCCCATAGCAGGGTGACCAAATCTGAACCTTATACTCCAACTGTGGCCACACCAGCCCCTTGCACAGCTGCATTCATAGACCCACTCTCTATTGTCCATGGGAATTAGAGAAACAAGTATGTAGGGATATCACAAGTAGCTGTAAGAATAATCGGATTGTAATAGTAGGTGGTTTCAACTTTTCTCTTATTGACTGGGACTGCTATGATGCAAAGAGTTTTGATGGGCCAGAATTTATTAAATCTGTCCCGGGAAAGTGTTCTGGGAAATGAGGCAGATCCAGTGGCTGAAGTATTAATGGGGGAGACAGGGATGGGGCACTTTGGTACCAATAACCATAATTTTATTTGTTTTAAAAGAATTATCGTAAAAAGATAGGTGGTGAACAAGTTAAAGTCTGAAATTGGGGCAAGATCAATTCTGAAGGCATTAGACAGGACCTTACAAAGTTGATTTGGAGGGGAAATTTGAAGGTAAAGGGACATCTGGAGGTTTTTAAAAGTGAGAGGGAAAGTTTAAGGACAGCATATTCTTGTTAGAGTGAAGGGTAAAGTTGGCAGGAGTATCGATGAGTTGAGATATTGAGGCACTGGTGAGGAAAAAGGAGGAAACTATCAGGTACAGATTGCTGCAATCAAGTGAATCCCTCTAGGAATAAAAGGGATGGACTACGAGGGAAATCAGGAAGACAAAAAGAGGGCAAGAAATAGTACTGGCAGATAAGGTGAAGGAGAATCGTGAGATATATTAAGAGGGAAAGGGTAACTGGGAAGAGAACAGGTCCCACTGAGGGTGAATGTGGTGAGATTAGATTAATTTCTTATCATATACATAGGGATACAAGATTTTCCTTGGACACGTGAAGCTCACAGGGTAAAAAGTATACATATAATAACGATAAATACATCAATAAATATAAAGAATGCAAAACAGTGGAATGGCGCAAGATTGTTGTGCAAAATCCAAGCAGTGCAAAAGCTTAAAAGCACATATCATCAGATTTAAGTAAGCTTCTTTCCCTCTGTTATCAGATTCTTGTATGGACCTCTTGTATCCTGGGGATGAATTCCCAATCTTCCAATACATTTCACCACAGCGTTTGCACTTTGTTTTTATCTGTATTTTCTCTATAGCTGTAACACTATTATCTGCACTCTGTTTAAGTTATCATTTGCATTACCTGATGTAGTCACGTCACGTATGATTTGCCTGGATAGGATGCAAACCAAATTGTATCCCTTTACCTCAGTACCAGTGACAATAATAAACCAGTGCCTACAACTCTGTAAGTTTTAACTTGCATAGAACGGTGGAATGGATAGACAGAACAAAAGGGAAGGTGAAAACTATGAGGGATTGAAGGACACAGGTGGTGGTAGTGCTGGTTCATTCTAAACTGCGAGTGAGAACCAGCACTAAAATAGACCATTACCTCAAATGATGAGATAAAATGTCAAGTGGGAATATGGTGAGGTCCTAATCTTATTTTGAGCTTTTCTGGAATCGAGTGAAAAACCAAAAGCAGTGAAATCAGAATGGGAGTAGGATAGACAATTAAAGTGACAGGAAACTGGAAATTCAGGGTCCATTTTGCAGACTGAGAAAAGTTTATAACAAAATATGCAATATCAGCAAAGCAATTAACAAGGGCAGTTCTCCAGTTCAGAGAGGATCAGTGTCAGTTTTCGCAGATGCCTCTTCTAACCTACTAAATGGAACTACTAGGTATGTTACAAAACTTACCTTCAGTAATTCTGCCACTGGCCGTGTGCGCGATTTTGGCGCCTTTAAGGGGGGGCGGGGTTAAAACGCGGGTTTCTCCTCCCTTGTCCTGGTTAATATTTTGTTGGAATACAAGCCTTGGCTGGCAAATCGTTCCTAGCGGCGTTTTGTGAATTTTTTATTTTTATTAAATCGTCAATGTCAGCACTAGAGTAATTTTAAAAGCAGCTCCTTAAGCGTCAACGCCGATAACGGGGACGGATTTCACACACGGGACAGGAAAACGAAAGTGGTTTCTTTAAATGTATAAAAGTGCTTCTTAAGAAGCCTTTAATTCACATTTTTTCATGCGACACGGTGATTTTATTCCCCGAATTAACGGCAGTATTTTTCATGCCAATACGGGGTTAAATTCACCGCAAATGAACGTTCCAAAAGATCGCGTTCCAGAAATCCTCACTCACAAGATGATTTAAATGCCCATTAATTTACAGGTATTAAACATTCAATTCCTTCCATTTGGCCTGTAAATTCATGAAAATTAGATTTAAAAATTATGTTATATTGTGAATTATTGTGTGAATGTTATTTGGACACTTAGGCTATTTAAAAATGTTAATCTATTCTTAAGAAATTGATAGATGTTTAGATCTAGTAATTGAATTTTGTAATTAGCTACAATTAGGTAACTAACTAATTATATGCTTTACTTTCATGTCTTCGAAGTAAGATTGTTTCATATTTGTTTCAGAATGCTTCAATCTATAATAACTGAAAATTTCTTTCAGTTATCATAATTTTTAAGAAAGTAATGGGCTTTTAACTGTCCTCGATCACAGCTTTTGTGTTAAGTCAATGGAAAAGCAATAGGGAACTAGATGCTAATTTCTGAGTATGATAATGGCCATAATTTTTTTAATACTGAAGATATGAAAGTGAATTAAGTGTCAAATTAAACTTCTTTTTATGCTTTATCTGATGGGATAAATTGCAGACTTTATTTTTTTAATCTCAAAATTTTGTAACATTGCTAAAACTACAGCATAGAGCAATAAGGGTAATATACTAGTTTGGATTGAGTTTTAATTAATGGACAGTAAATAGAGTCAGAATACAGAAATAATTTTCAGAGTAAGATATTGGACAAATAGGGTGCTGTCGGGATAGTGATTGTGTTGTTCACAATCTACATTAAAGAAAAGGATGAGGAATGAGTCATAGTCATACATGATGGGAACAGGCTCTTCAGCAATCTGTCCAATCTACGCTCATCCCATTTAGAAACATAGAAACATAGAAAATAGGTGCAGGAGGAGGCCATTCGGCCCTTCGAGCCAGCACCGCCATTCATTGTGATCATGGCTGATCGTCCCCAATCAATAACCCATGCTTGCCTTCTCCCCATATCCCTTGATTCCACTAGCCCCTAGAGCTCTATCTAACTCTCTCTTAAATCAATCCAGTGATTTGGCCTCCACTGCCCTCTGTGGCAGGGAATTCCACAAATTCACAACTCTCTGGGTGAAAAAGTTTTTTCTCACCTCAGTCTTAAATGGCCTCCTCTTTATTCTAAGACTGTGGCCTCTTGTTCTGGTCTCGCCCAATATTGGGAACATTTTTCCTGCATCTAGCTTGTACAGTCCTTTTATAATTTTATATGTTTCTATAAGATTCCCCCTCATCCTTCTAAACTCCAGTGAATACAAGCCTAGTCTTTTCAATCTTTCCTCAGTATCCTGTACCTGCCTTCTCTCCATACCCCCTGATCCCTTTAGCCACAAGGGCCACAAGGGCCACATCTAACTCCCTCTTAAATATAGCCAATGAACTGGCCTCAATTACATTCTGTGGCAGAGAGTTCCAGACATTCACCACTCTCTCTCATCTCGGTCCTAAAGGATTTCCCCTTTATCCTTAAACTGTGACCCCTTGTCCTGGACTTCCCCAACATCGGGAACAATCTTCCTGCATTTAGCCTGTCCAACCCCTTAAGAATTTTGTAAGTTTCTATAAGATCCCCCCTCAATCTAAATTCTAGCGAGTACAAGCCACGTCTATCCAGTCTTTCTTCATATGAAAGTCCTGACATCCCAGGAATCAGTCTGGTGAACCTTCTCTGTACTCCCTCTATGGCAAGAATGTCTTTCCTCAGATTTGAAGACCAAAACTGTACGCAATACTCCAAGTGTGGTCTCACCAAGACCCTGTACAACTGCAGTAGAACCTCCCTGCTCCTATACTCAAATCCTTTTGCTATGAATGCTAACATACCATTCGCTTTCTTCACTGCCTGCTGCACCTGCATGCCTACTTTCAATGACTGGTGTACCATGACACCCAGGTCTCGTTGCATCTCCCCAAAGAGTTTCTCCAGAACGTTGTGTTTGGCTCATGATTCCAGCATCCGCAGTCTCTTGTGCTTTCAGTACTCAATTCCCTGACTGATGACCAAAAGCCTTCTACATCACCTTATCTACCTGTGACGCCATATTTGGGAACTATGTAGTTGTCCTTCTAGATCCCTCCAGTCTACAACACTCCACAGGGCCCTCACGGCCACAATGAACGTCCTGCCTTGGTTCAAGGCAGGATAAGGGGTGATCTCAACGGCAGCATTCTAATTCAATATGGGTCTCACAGGAAGCTGAGCTGCAGCCTGACTGATCCAGTGACTCAGAGGAAATCCGAACCTCTGGTGCCGTCTGTGAAGTTTGCACGTTCTAGCTTTGAGAACATGGGTTTTCCCTTGGTGCTCCATTTATCTCTCACATTCCAAAGACATGGAGGTTGGCTGGTTAATTGGTCACTGTACACTGTCCCCACTGTGTAGGTGAGCAGTAACAATGGGGTAGTTGATGGGAATGTGTGGTGAACAAAATGGGATTAAACATATTCATGCAAATGTATGCTTGATGGTTGGCAGGGTGTTGGTGGGACATAAGGCCTGCTTCCACAAGATAGGTATATGCGAACATTTTATTTATTCTGGCAGTGATGACCAGATATATGAATCACAAAAAAGGTTGTCCATTCAGGACAGAGAAGAAAGATGTTTTCGCCTCAATGGGGTTGTAAATTTATCTGGAGATTCTTGCACAAAGTTCACAGGGTAGAAATCAATAGATTTTTGATAATACAATACTCAAGGGCAATGGAGTTAGTCTTGGAAAATGGCAGTGAGGTAAAATATCTCATTCAATGGTGGAGCAGGTTTGAGGAGCTGAACAAAACAGAACCAGGTGTAGGTTAGTAAGTTTTTATGCTCAGAAGTCAATCAATGGAATTCACATTGCACTGACTCTAAGGCATGTAACTCCATCTTTACCCGGAGACCCAGAGACATTATACATTAAAAAATATATAATTCAAGTACTCATATCTTCATGAATTTTGAGTTTCAAACATTTTACAATCTGACAATGTGTTGGATTCCATGCAAATGCTGGAATCTTCAGCAAAACACAAAATGCTGGTGGAACTCAGCAGGTCAGGCAGTATCTGTGGAGGGAATGGACAGGTGATGTTTCGGGTCAGGACCCTTCTTCACACTGCTGACGTTTGAGTTTGTGACCCTTCTTCAGTGATAGTAACATAGAAACATAGAAACATAGAAAATAGGTGCAGGAGTAGGCCATTCGGCCCTTCGAGCCTGGCTGATCATCCAACTCAGTATCCCATCCCTGCCTTCTCTCCATACCCCCTGATCCCTTTAGCCGCAAAGGCCACATCTAACTCCCTTTTAAATATAGCCAATGAACTGGCCTCAACTACCTTCTGTGGCAGAGAATTCCACAGATTCACCACTCTCTGTGTAAAAAATGATTTTCTCATCTCGGTCCTAAAAGACTTCCCTCTTATCCTTAAACTGTGACCCCTAGTTCTGGACTTCCCCAACATCCGGAATAATCTTCCTGCATCTAGCCTGTCCAACCCCTTAAGAATGTTGTAAGTTTCTATAAGATCCCCCCTCAATCTTCTAAATTCTAGTGTGTACAAGCCGAGTCTATCCAGTCTTTCTTCATATGAAAGTCCTGCCATCCCAGGAATCAGTCTGGTGAACCTTCTCTGTACTCCCTCTATGGCAAGAATGTATTTCCTCAGGTTAGGAGACCAAAACTGTACGCAATACTCCAGGTGTGGTCTCACCAAGACCCTGTACAACTGCAGTAGAACCTCCCTGCTGCAGTGGTCTTTCTTGCCCCGATCTGAAACATCACCTGTCTATTTCCTCCACAGATGCTGTCTGACCAACTGAGTTCCTCCAACACTTTATGTTTTGGACAATGTGTTATCATTTGGTTATCAAATGAATGCACAGTTTATACATTCTACAAATCTCAAAATAAATTTACAGCTAATGAATGACTTTGGAAATACAGTTATGGTTGTAATGTTGAAAACACATCATTACTTTTTCTATTAGCAAGATCATACTAACAGCAGGGAAAATATGACCAAATAATCACTTTTTGTTATTTGTTTGACTCCCATGATGTTCTTCCATATAAAGCCTGGGAATTATTGATGTCTGTCTGGGACACACATCTCAATTCAATTAAATATTTCATTTTATTAAAAATAACATTTAATGGTTTTGTGCACTATTGTAATGAGGTTTTCAGCCTAGAATAGACACAAAAAGCTGGAGTAACTCAGCGGGACAGGCAGCATCTCTGGAGAGAACGATGGGTGACGTTGGAACTTTGGAAATGCAGTTATGGTTGGAATGTTGAAAACACATCATTTTTCTATTAGCAAGATCCTACAAACAGCAGGATGAATATGACCAAATAATCACTTTTTGTTATTTGTTTGATTCCCCTCATGTTCTTCAGAAGGTCTCGACCCGAAACGTCACCCATTCCTTCTCTCCAGAGATCCTGCCTGTCCCACTGAGTTACTCCAGCGTTTTGTGTCTGTCTTCGGTTTAATCCAGCATCTGCAGTTCCTTCTTGCACTTTTCAGCCTAGAATGTTGTGTTTGTGTCTCAGTCACAAAACCAAAACTACTGCCAATTGTGTCAAAGGCAAACATGATGCATAGATAGCAACAGATGACTATTCAGCCTATTGGTTCCATCCTACTTTCCAATAGCTCTGTAAATCATTCCTCAAATATACATTCACGTACCATTAAAATCCAATGACAATTTCCACTTACATCACCCGTTCAGGCAGTGAGTTTTGGACATCTACTACCCTCAGGGTGGAAAACTGTTCACTCACCTACTTTTTAACAATTATTTTAAAATTATATTCCCTGGTTTTTGATATATATTAATGGAAATAGAAACATGGAGACATAGAGCATGGAAATAGGAACTATCTATCACACTCATTTGCACTATCCTATTTTTTTCCCCCTTGTTCTGAACAACTTTCCCAATTCTATACATCCACACACCATGGACAATTTTCAGTAGCTAGTTAACCTACCAAACCTGCACATTTTTGGAATGTGGGAGGAAAGAGGGAACATTTGCAAATTCCACAAAGTGTAATTGCAACCACTCATGAATGCCACTCCCCCATATCCACCTCTTCTCACCTTATCTAGACGGTAAATCAATGGTGAAGCAGTTGAAGATGGACACAAAATGCTGGAGTAACTCAGCGGGTCAGGCAGCATCTCTGGAGAAAAGTAATAGGTAACATTTTTGGTGGAAACCCTTCTTCAGACTGAGAGTCAGGGGGGAGGGAAATTAGAGGTATGAAAAGGTTCCGAACGAATCAGAGCCGGCACCAATGACCAAGGAAAGGTGGAACCCACAATGGTCCATTGTTGGCTGTGGAAGCGGTGATAACGATGGGGTATATGGATGTGAACTGGCAGGGCGACTAGGGTGGTGGAGGGGCGGAGAAGCAGTTGAAGTCGTTTGTGCCTTGTAGAAGTGTCATAGAGTCATGGAGTGATGCAGCATGGAAACAGGCCCTTCAGCCCAATTTTACCCACACCGGCCAACATGTCTCCACTACACTAGTCCCACCTGTCCATGTTTGGTCCATATCCCTCCAAACCTGTCCTATCCATGTACCTGTCCAACTGTTTCTGAAATGTTGGGATAGTCCCTGCCTCAACTACCTCCTCTGACAGCTTGTTCCATACACCCACCACCCTTTGTGTTAAAAAGTAACCCCTCAGATTCCTGCACAATCATTTCCCCTTCATCTTAAACCTATGTCCTCTGGTCCTCAATTCACCTACTGTGGGTAAGAGACTCTGTGCATCTACCCAATCTACTCCTCTCATGATGTTAAACACCTCTATAAGATCACCTCTCATCATCCAGCGCTCCAAGGAATAGAGTCCTAGCCTACTCAACCTCTCCCTATAGCTCAGACCCTCTAGTCCTTGCAACATCTTTGTAAATCTTCTCTGTATCCTTGAGTAGCTTGAGAAATTCCCACAGCAATGTCTTGGGTTAAATTGAATGTCTCAAACAACAACAACCTTTGCACTGGACAGAAGACAGGTTGCTGAAGGGATAACTCCCAATCCTCATTGAAGTTTCATATGGTGTGAATTAAACTAGCTCTTTTGACACCAGGGGAATCGTTAAGAGTTCGTGGAAGAAAATAGATCTCATGGATAAACTAAATAAAAATGTATGCAAATATAATTCCAAAATAAGTTGCACTGTGTAGAGTTTAAATTTTTGGCTGTTAGATGGAAAAGGAGAAACATAATAGTTATGTTTCAAATGTTATTGAGAATGAACTTAACAACTAAATATGTATTTCTATAACACGTTATTGGGGAAAATGCCCCAATGCACTTCACAGGAGTATTTTGTGTTAAGTAAGGAGATCTTAGAACAAATAACAAAAACATTGTTCAAAGAGGGAATTACCTGACACATCTTAAAGGAACAGAGATAGGCAGCACACGTGTCTAAGAAGAGAATTTCTGAGCTGAGAACCTCGCCTGCTAAAAATTGAGTAACTGCCAGAGTTGAGAACTGCCAGAGTACACACCCACTGACTCCCATGGCTATCTGGACTACACTTCTTCTCACCCTGTTTCCTGTAAGGACTCTCTCCCCTACTGCCAATTCCTCCGTCTACGCTGCATCTGCACCCAGAATGAGGTGTTCCAGACCAGGGCATCGGAGATGTCTTCATTCTTTAGGGAACGGAGGTTCCCCTCTTCTATTATAGATGAGGCTCTCACCAGGGTCTCCTCTATATCCCGCAGCTCTGCTCTCATTCCCCATCCCCCTACTCGCAACAAGGACAGAGTCCCCCTTGTCCTCACCTTCCACCCTACCAGCCGTCGCATACAACATATAATCCTCCAACATTTTCGACACCTCCAATGTGATCCCACCACTGGCCACATCTTCCCATCTCCTCATGTCTGCTTTCCGCAGAGACCGTTCCCTCCATGACACCCTGGTCAATTCGTCCCTTCCCACCCAAACTACCCCTCCCCTGGTACTTTCCCTTGCAACTGCAGGAAATGCTACACTTGTCGCTTTATCTCCCCCCCTCGACTCCATCCAAGGACCCAAGCAGTCTTTCCAGGTGAGGCAGAGGTTCACCTGCACCTCCTCCAACCTCATCTACTGCATCCGCTGTTCCAGATGTCAACTGAGGACCGAGATGAGAAAAACATTTTTCACAAAGAGAGTGGTGAATCTGTGGAATTCTCTGCCACAGAAGGTAGTTGAGGCCAGTTCATTGGCTATATTTAAGAGGGGGTTAGATGTGGCCCTTGTGGCTAAAGGGATCAGGGGGTATGGAGAGAAGGCAGGTACAGGATACTGAGTTGGATGATCAGTCATGATCATATTGAATGGCGGTTCAGGCTCGAAGGGCCGAATGGCCTACTCCTGCACCTATTTTCTATGTTTCTATGTTTCTCTACATCGGTGAGACCAAGTGCAGGCTTGGCGATCTCTTCGCCCAACACCTCCTATCAGTTTGCAAAAACCAACCTGATCTCCTGGTGGCTCAGCACTTCAACTCCCACTCCCATTCCGAATCCAACCTTTCTGTCCTGGGCCTCCGCCATTGCCAGAGTGAGGTCTAGCGCAAATTGGAGGAACAGCACCTCATATTTCGCTTGGGTAGTTTACACCCCAGCGGTATGAACATTGACCTCCAATTTCAGGTAGTCCTCACTTTCTCCCTCCTTCCCCTCCCATTCCCAGCTCTCCCCTAAGCCTACTGCCTCCGCCTCTTCCTTTCCTTTTCCCCGCCGACATCAGTCTGAAGAAGGGTCTCGACCAGAAACGTCGCCTATTCCTTCTCTCCATAGATGCTGCCTCACCCGCTGACTTTCTCCAGCATTTTTGTCTACCTTCGATTTTTCCAGCATCTGCAGTTCTTTCTTAAACATAATGAATTTCCAAAGAAGTAGTTCACTTAGGATAAAGTTATTTTTCAATCGCACAATGCTTAACACAGGAGGTACAAGTATATTTCCCGGCCTATAATTTAAAATGATTGTTGAAAGTGTTTGATCACTACTAAGATTATTACACTTCAAAGTGATAATTTATTAGTTAAGTAGCTGTCATAATTCCACCAAAATGTATTGGTTGAATATTATATTTTACTGTATAGTGACAAATATATTGCATTTAAAAATATATTGGAGACATGAATGATGTGTATGCATATGTTTGAAATCGGGAGATGAGATTGTATATGTGCACTAACAGCCATCAGCCAAAATAGATGCAATTTTAGTCATATTCACTTTGTTCCCAATTTGTTTCATGGTCAGGACTAATGAATGGGAGCTGTAGTAATTTGCAGGATGACAAATAAACTCAAAGAGCTCTCTTCTTTTCCGCCTTAAGGGCCTGTCCCACTTTCACAACCTAATTCACGACCTTTTTTACTCGTGGACATTTTTCATCAGGCTAGAAAAAACGCCCCGACCTACTTGATACCACGAGTACCTACGACTAGCATCACGACAACCTACAACCTATCTACGACCTCCTACGACCTTGTGACGACCATGCTGCGACTATGACTCAAGGGCAAACTCGGCAGAGGTCGTGAATTAGGTGGTGAAAGTGGAACAGGACCTTTAGCATTTTAGTTTTGATGAAAAATCAATAACCCAAAATAGCAACTCTGTTCCTCTCTGCCTGGGCTTGGTGAGTATTTTCAAGTTCTCTTATTGTGCTTTTTTAAATGAAAAAGGAGAGTCATGCTTTGAGAACCTATACTCCAATACTGCTTCACAAAAAATTTACAGTAATTTGAAGCCATTGAAGGGAGAGCCAAAAAAACAAAAACAAAAAATTCAAAAATCTTTTGGAAGGTAAATCAAATTTTGGCTTTAAAGACAGTTTTCTAAAAAAATAGTTGTATGATATTAAAAGTTGTTTCTGTCACTCACCTCGTGGTAGTGCATTTTCATTGTCTGCTACTACTTGTCCATTTGTAGCAAACCGGTTCTGAACCTGCGCCTGTCCATTGTTGTTAAATAGTGAATTGGACAGTAGCTGTCCATTTCCATTTGATAAGTGTTTCACCATACGTGATGTTCCTGTCAATTGTTGAGTATTAACAAGCTGTCCATACCTAGTTTGTGGACTGTTGGGGAAAAAAAGCATCATAAATAAAACTCAAAATATTGAAATTTATATTACCTCATCATTTGCTTAAAGTGGAGCTTTAATTCTAAAAATGTCTGAAATATTTGGTTACATAAGTAACCAAGAATTTCAGAAGCATTCAGAAGAATTTCACTCCAGATGGACATATGTACACATGGAAAGAAATATTTAATATATAAATTATGTTACTGTAATATTCCCTAGTGTGTCCAATAATTATTTATCCAATAGGAGAGTTCTCATAACACTGGTAACCTGTAAAATTTCAATAACCCTTCTAACTTCAGAGAGGATTGCACTCATAAGAGCTGTGGTTACCCAACAAATATCCTGAGGCATGAGGGATAAACTGAGTTAACGTGAATTAATTTTCATTATAGTCAAGGCCATGGGTTCTCTCCCTATTTGAAGCCCCTGTCCCATGATGCGAGTTTACCCAAGAGCTCTCCCGAGGTTAAACAAAAATCAAACTCGTGGTAAGTATGTAGAATGTACAAAGCGGGTACGTCGGAGCTCGTGGATGTCTCGTAGCGGCACGTAACGCTAACGGCAGGTACTCGGGAAACGCAGTGACTCGTGAAGTTTTTTCAACACTGAGAAAAATGTCCAAGAGTAAAAAAATACTCGTGATGAAGTACCACGAGTTTGATTTCTTTTTTAACTCGGGAGAGCTCTTGGGTAAACTCGCATCGTGGGACAGGGGCTTAAGGCTTAAAGTAAAAACATTTTCATAAGTTCATAACATTTTCCTTATTCCCTCAAAGTATATCACTGTCCAAAGCAGCTTGAACATTTCAGCCTGTCCTCTCATTCACCTCGCTTATACATGATTGCAGCACAATCAGGTGCTTGCTCTATTATCAAAATAACAGAGCCCAAAGCACGATTTGTTCTCCTGTCAGATAAAGTCCTCTAACTGTTGATTCCACCAGAATTCAACGCGGATGGAGGGGTGTGATTCTGAACTGGATGGGGCAAGGCAGGCAATATTTGCTTGAACTTGTTGCTGAATTAAAGCTCAGGCTTCCCTTCACGTAGTAACCAGTTGATGGTGACCCTGGGATGTGCAGTCCACAGGCCCCAGGAGTACTTGAAAACAATTTAACAATTCATTTATATAAAGTGCATATAAGCAATACCCAAGTTTACAACTATCAATATCATAGAAGTAATCATTTCCTTCAACTTCTTATTGGCAAGTATTCTGTTAACAAAAACTGCAATTAGAGTCATAGACTTGTATAGCACAAAGATGGGTTCTTTGGCCTGCCATGTACATCCTGACCTTTTGGTTTAGCTACATTAATTCCATTTGTCCACAAACGGATAATGTTCTTCTATACTGCATCTATTTAAGTGCTAATCTAAATGTCTATTAAAAGTAGTGACTGCATCCAATTATAATACCTCCTCTGCCTGAGTTCCAGATATCAATCACATTCTGTGTAAATAAATCCCCATTGAATACTCTCTCCTTATATCTAATCTCCTCTTGTTTTTGATGCCCATACAATGGCTAAAAGGTTCTGACTATCTACTCTATCTATGAATTCATAATTTTATATACCCCTCTAGGTCACCTTTCAAGAGCGAGCTAGATAAGGCTCTTAAAGGGGATATGGGGTGAAGTCAGGGACAGGGTACTGATTGGGGTTGATCAGCCATGATCACATTGAATGGTGGTGCTGGCTCGAAGGGCCAAATGGCCTACTCCTGCACCTATTGTCTATTGTCCATTGTCCTTCAGCCCAGGGGGAAAATAAACTGCCTATCCATTCTTTCCCCAAAATTAACATCCTCCAATCGCCTATATTTCAGGCAACATCTTGGTGAATCTCGTTTACACAGTTTCTAGTGCAACCACTTCATTCCTATACTATGAGGGTAGAAATAGGAAGATAGCACAGATGAAGAGTTGGTGCAGAGGACGGGATTCAGATTTTGGGACGATTGAGATGCTGGAACTTGATATGGAAGGCGACGGAAGGTATATGGAACAAGCTTCCAGAGGAGGTAGTTGAGGAAGGTACTAAAACAACACCAAAAGATATTTGGAGAGGTATATGGATAGGAAAGGTTCAGAGGGAAATGGGCCAAACACAGCCAGGTGAATGGTGTAGATGGGCACTTTGGTCGGCTCGGGCAAGTTTGGCTGAAGGGCCAGTTTCCATACTGTATGACACTATCTCTGGTTCCCCTTATTCTAGATAATCCACAAATGTAAGCATTCCACCATTGGTCACCATATCCACAAATGCCAAGACCATATGACCTAACTTTAGACATTTCTACCTCCCCATTTCTTACCTCCTTTGTAGAGACTCCGAAACTTCTGAGTAAGCTTTTGCACATTTGTTTAATTATCTCAGTCAAGTCAAGTCAGTTTTACTCGTCACGTGCACATAAAGTGCAGTGAAATGAATTTGCCAGCAGCGGTACAATAAAAAAAAAGAACACACAATACACAATAAAAATGTAACCAGGTTCAATTACGTGCCAAATTTGATAACTTTTCTGAAATGCCTTAGGAATTTGTGGCTTGACAGAAAAAAAGTTACTCTAGTCCTTTCAGATGTTGTTGGCCACTGTTATTGGCCAAATCACAAATGATGATGAGACAATATACAGGAAATGATTAAAACACCTGGTTAAGTGGTACTGCAACAACAATTTCATACTAAACATCACCAAGACCAGGGAACTAACCACTGACTTCAGAAAGGGGTAGATGGGAGACAACGCAGCAGTTTTCATTGGTGGGTCAGCAAAGGAAAGTTAGTAGCTTCAAATTCCTGGACTGACTGTTAACATTTGAGATGACCTGTCCTGGGCCCATCACATAGATCTAATCATGAAGAAGGTGGCCGAGTGCCTCTACTTCCTCATTAGTTTAAAGAGGTTTGCCATATCACTGAATATTCTCTACAAATTTCTACAGATTTTCTATAGAAAGTATCCTGACTGGTTGCGTCATGGCTGGTATGGGCAAATTCAATGCACAGTATACAAGTTGGGAGGCTATGTTGCAGTTGCATAAGATGTCAGTGAGGCCGCATTTAGAGTATTGTGTTCAGTTTGGGCACCATGTTATAGGAAAGATGTTGTCAAGCTGGAAAGGGTGCAGAGAGGATTTACGTAGATGTTGCCAAGACACGAGGGCCTGAGCTGTGGGGAGAGGATGAGCAAGCTTGGACTCTATTCCATGGAGCACAGGAGGATGAGGGGGTGATCTTATAGAGGTGTATAAAATCATGAGAGGATTAGATCAGGTAGACACATAGAGTCTCTTGCTCAGAGCGAACCAGAGGACATAGCTTTAAGGTGAGGGGGAAAAGTTTTAATAAGAATCTGAGGAGTAACTTCTTCACGCAAAGGGTAGGAGGTGTATGAACAAGTTGTCAGATGAGGTAGTTGAGACAGGTACTATCACAATGTTTAAGAAACATTTAGACAGATACATGGATAGGACTTTTTTAGAGGGATATGGGCCAAACGTAGGTGGGTGAGATTAGTGTAGATGGGACGTGTTGGCTGGTGTCTTTGTTGGGCTGAAGGACCTGTTTCCAAGCTGTAAGACTCCATCACTCTATGAGGAATGCAAGAGGTTGCAGAAAGTGGTGGACTTTACACAGACTCAGCCTGCACCATTACAGGCACAGCCTTCACCACCATCAAAAACATATATGCCTTAGGAACGTGCAGGTTACATGTTGGATCCTCAACATCTGGGTCATGCCCCCTTCTCACTGCTACATTAAGCAGGAAATAATAAAGTCTTACACCACCTGGTTCAGGAGCAGCAACTGTACTTTCGTTTAACTATGGGGTTCATGAACCAATTCTAATCCTACTTGACACCAGAACATTACAGATCACCTCTTGATTTTTTTTTCCTAATTGTGTTTTGCACTAACGCCTTGTTTATTGCAATTTTTTTCCCTTTTACCGTCTTGCAGGAATTAATGTGTAATTTTTGTATACTTTATTTTTTTGTGTGCTTGTCCAAGTCTGAGCCTGTGATGTTCCTAGATTTTCCTAGAAGCGTAGATTTGCAGAGAGACATTGGAACACAAGTCCATAACTCACTGAAAGTGGTTTCACGGGTGGATAGGGTAGTGAAAAATGCATTTGATTTGCTTGTCTTCATAGGTTGAGGCATCTAGTATAAGGGTTAGGATGCCGTGTTGCAGCTATACAAAACATTAGCTAGAACACATTCACAAGAGACTGCAGATGCTGGAATCTAGAGCATAAAACAAAGTGTTAGAGGAACTATCAGGCTAGGCAGCAAATGTGAAGGGAAATGACTGATGATATTTTGAGTCGGGATCATTCTTCAGACATGTCGGGATTCTTCTTCAGTCTGAAAGATGTGGTGACAATAGAGAAGATGCAAATATAATTAGCCAGGACTTTGCCAGGAATGGAGAGCGGTAGTTAAAAGGAGAGATTATATAGGCATGGTTTATTCCCACTGGATCAAGGGAGACAGAGGAGTGACCTTACAGAAGTTTATTTAATTATGAATGGATAGTAAGAATTCTTTCCCCAAGGTAAGTCTCCAGAACTGAAGGGCACACTTTTAAGGGATGTTATCTAGGGGTAATCACACACTATGTGGAATTATTTTGACTATTGTACTGCAAATTCCATCATTTTGTCAATATTAAGGATTAGAGTTTGCTTTTTCATCTTCTTCCAATATTATTAAGGATTGGACTTTGCCTCTTCATCTTCTTCCAATCATTCTCCCTCATCATCAGGGGAGGCCTATATATTGTCATCCTATTTAAAGATCGCCATCTTCTATTATTACAGCCTTAATCTTTGCCGTCTACTTCCTTTGTCGAGAAATGTATATTTTAATATTTCACTGGCACTAATCTAATATCTAGATTGGTTATATTATTTCCAAAGGTGATGCTGGAGCATGGTAACTCTTTGTGAGGAGAATCTACTATCATTCAATACAATGGCCTTACTCTTTTAAAACTCTTTTCCACGCCATCTATTGTACTTGAGTTTAGCTTGATTGTATTCACTCATTGTATTATCTGATTTGATTGGATAACATGCAAAACAAAGTGTTTCACTGTACCTCAGTATACGTGAGAATAATAAACTAAACCAAAATATTTTTTACTCTCTTTCGAGCTGCGCATATCACCTCGACTAATGCAACCTTGTAACGCTACAAATGAATATTTCCTTTATGCAGCACTTCATCTTCTAATGCATTTTTTTCCTTTTTGTAAGTTTCAAACTGCAGTAAGTAATATTCAACCAACCTGATTTACACTTTCCTTGGGATTATGTGGAAGGCCCACTTCCAAACAATCCTAAATTGTACAGGGCAGTTTCATCACAATGTTTTCTATATCCTTACTTCAATCTCAGGTGGGGCCATTTTTTTTCAATAATAACCGTAACAATAAAACTAGCCTAGTCACATGATCTCTCTCTTTCTCTCCCTCCCTAAAGTAGGCATGCAGGTGCAGCAGGCAGTGAAGAAAGCGAATGGTATGTTGGCCTTCATAGCAAGAAGATTTGAGTATAGGAGCAGGGAGGTTCTACTGCAGTTGTACAGGGTCTTGGTGAGACCACACCTGGAGTATTGCGTACAGTTTTGGTCTCCAAATCTGAGGAAGGACATTATAGCCATAGAGGGAGTGCAGAGAAGGTTCACCAGACTGATTCCTGAGATGTCAGGACTTTCATATGAAGAAAGACTGGATAGACTTGGCTTATACTCACTAGAATTTAGGAGATTGAGAGGGGATCTTATAGAAACGTACAAAATTCTTATGGGTTGGACAGGCTAGATGCAGGAAGATTGTTCCCGATGTTGGGGAAGTCCAGGACAAGGGGTCACAGCTTAAGGATAAGGGGGAAATCCTTTAAGACCGAGATGAGGAAAAACTTTTTTACACAGAGAGTGGTGAATCTCTGGAACTCTCTGCCACAGAGGGTAGTTGAGGCCAGTTCATTGGCTATATTTAAGAGGGAGTTAGATGTGGCCCTTGTGGCTAAAGGGATCAGGGGGTATGGAGAGAAGGCAGGTACAGGATACTGAGTTGGATGATCAGCCATGATCATATTGAATGGCGGTGCAGGCTCGAAGGGCCAAATGGCCTACTCCTGCACCTATTTTCTATGTTTCTATGTTTCTATGTTTACAGCAAATGCAGCACCGGAGACCCAGGTTCGATCTTGACTACGGGTGCTGTCTGTACAGAGTTTGTACGTTCTCCCCGTGACCTGCGTGGGCTTTCTCCGAGATCTTGGGTTTCCTCCCACACTCCAAAGTTTCCTCCCACACTCCAGGTTTCTAGGTTAATTGGATTGGTAAATGTAAAAATTGCCCCTAGTGTGTGGAGATTGTGGGCTGAAGGGCCTGTTTCCGCGCTGTATCTCTAAACTAAACTAAAAATCATGTATTTTCTTGTTGTTCTGCAACCTGCATTATGACTAACCCTAGCAGCAGCCAGAAGTTGACTTGCTCATACTTTTAGGTCATAACAAAAACTCTGATCTTGTTATCTCTCCCCTACACAACCCCCCCCCCCAACTCACACACACACACACACCCAACACACACACACACACCCCACACCCCCCACACACACACCTCCCACTCCCCCAACACCGCCACATCCCCCCAACACAGAACCCCCCTCCACACATCCCCCCCACACAAACCCCGCCGCCCAAACACCCCCCCCCCCGCCCCCACAACCCCCCTACCTCCCCCACCAACCTCCCTCCCCCACACCACACTCTCCCCCCTCCTACACCTCTCCCCCCACACACCCCTCCTCCCCTCCAACCCCACATCCTCCACCACACATCCCCCCACCAAACCCCCCCCTCCCCCACACCCCTCCTCCCCCCACACATCCCCTCCCCCCACACCACCATCTCCCCACTCCTACACCTCCCCGTCCACACACACCCCTCCTCCCCTCCCACCTATCACCCCCCCCGCCACACACCCCACTTCCCTCCCCCCCTCCCCTTCCATACATGAAGAGGAGAGGGAGGGAGTGCTCGGGGATGAGGGAAAATGAGACGCGCCTGCGCAGTTAGGGGCTAGGCGTGAGTGGTGGAATATTGCGTTGGGGGAACGGGTTGCGTTGGGGGAACGGGTGAGTGGTGTAATATTGCGTTGGGGAATGGGTTGCGTTGGGGGACCAGGCCTCCCATGTAACTGGGACCCAACGGGTCCCACTTAGTCTAGTATAACATAAAGGATTTTACAAACTTAGGCAAAGCAACCATAAGGCATCACCAAAAGTCCATCCAGCAAGCATGTAAATCTAACCAGATATACATTTTAATGAGGGGGGATTCCTTTAAGTAATATTACTTCATCCTGTTTCCCAATTCATAATCTGCTTTTCCAATTGCTCTTACAAATGAAAGGACCAAATCCTCACAAGGATTAAGTTGTCACATATGTTCCTGACAATAGGACAGATCTCTACATTATTCAAATAGGGTGTTTTAGCAATCCCAATTTACATAACAATCATACCAAAGAACATATTCTTAAACAAAAAAAAGATGTAGGTGTGCACTTCTTTTATTATTTTTGTCTCGTTTTTATGTTTTTTTTTTGTTTGTTTTTTTGTCGGGGTATGTGTGTGGGGGGGTGGGGGTGGGGGTGGGGGGGGGGGAACTTTAAAATCTTTCCCCTGCACGGGAGACCCAACCTTTTCTTTGTCGGGTCTCCGTTGTCGTTGGGGCTGGGCAACGTGGAGCGGCCTCCACCAGGAACGACCTGGGGCTCCAGTTGCGGAGCTGCGGACTACTCGCCGTCGCGGGGCTGGCCGAGTCCGGAGCGGGTGGAGCTGTGGTGGAGACAATCGCTGCTGCTACCCGACCCCCGGAGATTCGGAGGCTACAACCGCGGGTCTGACGGACGGCAACACTGGAAGCCCGCGGGTCCCTGGTGGGGGGGGAGACCGCTTTTCGGGGCTTCCGCAGCGGCGACTTCTCCGGCCCGAGTTGCGGGGTTGAAGAGCACCTGGAGCGGGGCTTTATCCCCCCGCGCGGCTTGGAATGGCCGCCGGACTTTGCGCGCGCGCGCCGGGGCTCTAACACCAAGACCCGGTGCGCGACCTTGCATTAACCGGTGTGGCTTTAATGGCCGCGGGATGATCACCATCGCCCGCCGGGGGCTTTGACTTTGACTCTGACATCGGGGGGGGGGGGGGGGGGGGGAGTGCAGTGGAGAGATAAGTTTTTTTGCCTTCCATCACAGCGCTGTGATGGATGTATGTGTAAATTGTGTTGTGTCTCGGGTCTTCTTCGTTTTGTAATGTATGGCTGCAGAAACGACATTTCGTTTGGACCTCAAGGGGTCCAAATGACAAATTTGTCCAAAAAGACAAATAAAATTGTATTGTATTGTATTGTATTCTTACATGCAAAAACAGCCAAAACACTTACATTCTACTTTATTGCCTTCATTTAAATGAAATAATGTCTTATCATCGTCTCCAAATCTGAACATATTGTAAAAAATGTTTTATTTTGCCAAACAGCAGAGAACAATTAATGAATTATTTCTTGCCCCAGACATTTAGTCAGATGTTGTCATTTTTTTTTAGTGGGGAAGGGATGTGAATATAAGATGTGCTCTTTGAACCCCTCAGCTATCCTTGCCTCTCATTTTAAGATACATTTTGTGGCTTAAATTCAACAAGATGTTTTTACTATTAGCCATAAAAATGTATACATAATCAAACTACATAAAACACTCCCGCATCTGCATAAAACTACACATCTGTTCTTAGTTAGTTGTGGATTTGATGACCGAAAGAATGTGTGAGTGAACAGATAACAGAACCAAACAAAATAATAAGTTTTCGATGGATGGTAATACAAGATAATGAATATTTATTGGAATTACAATGAACATTACTAATAGTAAAAATTAACCGCTTGGTTGGTAATCATCTGAACTAATATATTTGTGTTACCGTCTTCAGTTCTATACAAGTTATTAGTGCAAAATATAGTTCATGTTTTAATTTAATGCAAATTTAAATAAAAATATTACACATTATTCTTTCTGCAAAATTTGCTATATATGTACAAACTGTACAGCAGACACTGCATAAAGAATACAGAATGCATTATAAAGTACTGGCTATTACCTTTATATAAAATAAATTTTATTAAAATTAACAATTTGCTTTTGTCTTCCATCCACAAGATAATTAAGTTTTCCATCTCATAAATAGCACCAGCAAGCTGTTTCTGTTATTAGTTAAGTGTGCATATCCTTTCACATGTTCTTTAATTTGTTCAGCATCTTTCATGATTTTTATTCACTGTCGATACCGAGACCGAGTTTGCGTGCAATAAACCTTGTCCGCCTTTATATTTCATTATTATCATCATATTCATATCTGTCTATTTTAGAGTGTTTATGAACGGGTTCAGCACTTCTAGCACCACTTTGCTATCTTCCAGTAATTTAGAGCACAATTAATAGCACAAGAAACCTTTCACAGGAAAAACTAGGAGTGCTGCACGAGATGCATTGAGCATTGTCGCCAATGAGAGGATGTATAGATACATAGATACATAGAAAATAGGTGCAGGAGTAGGCCATTCGGCCCTTCGAGCCTGCACCGCCATTCAATATGATCATGG
>CM075978.1:5912698-6065607 GCA_038087875.1 Malacoraja senta
GTCACATACAGCTGTTGAGAAATACCAAATTAGAAAAATTAAGTACAATGTAACTTCCCAAATAAACATAATTTTATTTATTTCAAATTTGAACAAGTACTTTGGATCCGTCTTCACTAAGGAGGACACAAACAATCTTCCTGATGTACTAATGCGCAGAGGATCTGGAGTGATGGGGGAACTGAAGGAAATCCACATTAGGCAGGAAATGGTGTTGGGTAGACTGATGGGCTGAAAGCTGATAAATCCCCAGGGCCTGATGGTCTGCATCCCAGGGTACTTAAAGAAGTGGCTCTAGAAATCGTGGACGCATTGGTGATCATTTTCCAATGTTCTATAGATTCAGGATCAGTTCCTGTGGATTGGAGGGTAATTAATGTTATCCCACTTTTTAAGAAAGACGGGAGAGAGAAAACAGGGAATTATAGACCAGTTAGCCTGATGTCGGTGGTGGGGAAGATGCTGGAGTCAATCATAAAAGATGAAATAGCAGCACATTTGGATAGTAGTAACAGGATCGGTCTGAGTCAGCATGGATTTACAAAGGGGAACTCATGCTTGACTAATCTTCTGGAATTTTTTGAGGATGTAACTAGGAAAATGGACAAGGGAGAGCCAGTGGATGTAGTGTACCTGGACTTTCAGAAAGCATTTGTTAAGGCCCACATAGGAGATTAGTGGGCTAAATTAGGGCACATGGTATTGGGGGTAGAGTGCTGACATGGATAGAAATTTGGTTGGCAGACAGGAAACAAAGAGTAGGGATTAACGGGTCCCTTTCAGAATGGCAGGCAGTGACTAGTGGGGTACTGCAAGGCTCGGTGCTGGGACCGCAGTTATTTACAATATACATCAATGATTTAGATGAAGGGATTCAAAGTAACATTAGCAAATTTGCAGGACACATAGATACATAGAAAATAGGTGCAGGAGGAGGCCATTCGGCTCTTCGAGCCAGCACCGCCATTCATTGTGATCATGGCTGATCGTCCCCAATCAATAACCCGTGCCTGCCTTCTCCCCATATCCCTTGATTCCACTAGCCACTAGAGCTCTATCTAACTCTCTCTTAAATCCATCCAGTGATTTGGCCTCCACTGCCCTCTGTGGCAGGGAATTCCACAAATTCACAACTCTCTGGATGAAAACGTTTTTTCTCACCTCAGTCTTAAATGGCCTCCCCTTTATTCTAAGACTGTGGCCCCTGTTTCTGGACTCACCGAACATTGGGAACATTTTTCCTGCATCTAGCTTGTTCAGTCCTTTTATAATTTTATATGTTTCTATAAGATACCCCCTCATCCTTCTAAACTCCAGTGAATACAAGCCTAGTCTTTTCAATCTTTCCTCATATGACAGTCCCGCCATCCCAGGGATCAATCTCGTGAACCTACGATGCACTGCCTCAATCACAAGGATGTCCTTCCTCAAATTAGGAGACCAAAACTGTACACAATACTCCAGATGTGGTCTTACCAGAGCCCTATACAACTGCAGAAGAACCTCTTTACTCCTATACTGAAATCCTCTTGTTACGAAGGCCAGCATTCCATTAGCTTTCTTCACTGCCTGCTGTACCTGCACGCCGACTTTCAGTGATTGGTGTACAAGGACACCCAGGTCTCGCTGTACCTCCCCTTACCTAACCTAACCCCATTGAGATAATAATCTGCCCCTTGTTTTTTCCGCCAAAGTGGATAACCTCACATTTATCTGTATAATACTGCATCTGCCACGCATCTGCCCACACACTCAACCTGTCCAGGTCACCCTGCAACCTCCTAACATCCTCAAAGCAGGGTGGCAGTGTGAACTGTGAGGAGGATGGTATGAGAATGCAGGTTGACTTGGACAGGTTGGGAGGGTGGGCAGGTGCATGGCAGATGCAGTTTAATGTGGAGAAATATGAGCTTATCCACTTCGGTAGCAAAAACGGGAAGGCAGATTATTATCTAAATGGTGTCAAGTTGGGAAAAGGGGAAGTACAACGGGATCTGGGGGTCCTTGTTCATCAGTTAATGAAAATAAACATGCAGGTACAGCAGGCAGTGAAGAAAGCAAATGGCATGTTGGCCTTCATAACAAGAGGAGTTGAGTATAGGAGCAAAGAGGTCCTCCTGCAGTTGTACAGGGCCCTACTGAGACCACACCTGGAATATTCTCCAAATTTGAGGAAGGACATTCTTGCTATTGAGGGAGTGCAGCGTAGGTTCACAAGGTTAATTCCCCGGATAGCGCGACTGTCATATGCTGAGAGAATGGAGCGGCTGGGCTTGTATACTCTGGAATTTAGGATGAGAGGGTATCTTATTGAAACATGTAAGATTATTATGGGTTTGGACACGCTAGAGGCAGGAAACATGTTCCGATGTTGGGGGAGTCCAGAACCAGAGGCAACAGTTTAAGAATAAGGAGTAAGCCATTTAGAACGGAGATGAGGAAACACTTTTTCACACAGAGAGTTGTGAGTCTGTGGAATTCTCTGCCTCAGAGGGCGGTGGAGGCTGGTTCCCTGGATACTTTCAAGAGAGAGCTAGATACGGCTCTTAAAGATAGCGGAATCTGGAGATATGGGGAGAAGGAACGGGTACTGATTGTGGATGGTCAGCCATGATCACATTGAATGGTGGTGCTAGCTCGAAGGGCCGAATGGCCTACTCCTGCACCTATTGTCTATTGTCTATTAATAATCACTTTTCTTTACTCTGATTACTGACCCAAACCTGAAATGTTAACTTAGTTGTTTTTTTTAGCTCTATTGAGTAATTCAATAATTTTCCTTTTTATTTCATAAATGTTATTTCTTCATATCAATTTATTTTCAGACATTTGTATTTATCAGTTTTCAGCTGTCATGTCATTGATACTACAATGAAAAAGCACATCAACTTGTTTCATTATTTCCTGCACAACATAACTAAATAAATATATTCCAAAAGCATAAGATGCATTTAATCACCCCTCCTCCTCCTTGATAGCATCACAGGTGAATTATAGACGTAAGCGCTTTTTATTTCTTTATAACTTTATGCAAAATATAATTAGCAGTCCGCCATGTTTTCTTTCTACCTCATTTATATATCTCTAAATATATATAGTGGGTGGCACACTGGAGCAGCGGTACAGTTGCTTCCTTACAGCGAATGCAGCGCCGGAGACCCGGGTTCGATCCTGTCTGTAAGGAGTTTGTACGTTCTCCCCGTGGCCTGCATGGATTTTCTCCCAGATCTTCGGTTTCCTTCCACACTCCAAAGACGTACAGGTTTGTAGGTTAATTGGCTTGGTAAATGTAAAAATTGTCCCTCCAGTGTGTAGGATAGTGTTAATATGCGGCGATCGGTGGGCGGCGTGGACCTGGTGGGCTGCAGGGCCTGTTTCCGCGCTGAAATCTCTAAACTAAACTAAGCTAAAAAAAAAGCATGAGCCAGGTATAGGCAGATGGGTTCAAGTATATCCCTGGAGCACTTTAATGGCTTGAGGGTTCAAGAAGGAACTGCAAATGCTGGAGAATCAAAGGTAGACAAAATTGCTGGAGAAACTCAGCGGGTGCGGCAGCATCTATGGAGCGAAGGAAAGAGGCAATGTTTCGGGCCGAAACCCTTTCTTCAGACTAATGGACTGAGGAGCATGCTTAAGAAGGAAATCAGGTGGACAAAGAGGGCCAGGAGATAACTCTGGCAGATAAGATTAAGGAGAATCTCAAAGAAATGTTGTACATACATTAAGGGAAAGAGGGTTACTAGAGGGAGAATAGGGCCCCACAAAAACCAAGGCGGTCATCTATGTGATGAGTTGCAGTAGATGAGCAAGTGATAATTTCTCCTCTGTTTTCACTGTGGGGAAAGACATGAAGACTAAGGAACTTGGGACTGGAAATGTCTAGAGGACAGTCCATATTTTGGTCCAAGAGATGCTGGACATCATAAGGCGCATGAAAGAAGATAAATCTCCTGGGCCTGATTAGATATATCCAAAGACACCGTGGGAAGGTAGAAAAGATGCAGATACATGTGAGGTGTTGCATTTTGGGAAGTCAAACCAGGGAAGGACCTTTACAGTGAATGGTAGACCCCAGGGAGTGTTGTACAGCAGAGTGATCTTGTACAGGTACATAGCGTCTGAAAGTGGTCTCACAGGTAGATGGGGTGGTAAAGAAAGCTCTTAGTACATTGATCTTCATCAGTCAGGGTATTGAGTTCAGAAGTTGGGATGGTATGATACAATTGTACAAAACGTTGGTGAAGCTGCATTTGGAATAATGTGTTCAGTTTGGTCACCCTGCTATAGGAAGGATGTCATTAAGCTGGAAAGAATGCAGACAAGATTTACAAGGATTTTGCCAGCATGACCCGAACTATAGGGAGAGGTTGGGCAAGCTAGGACTTTATTCCTTGTGGTGCAGGTGACTGAGCTGTGATGTTACAGAAGTGTCTAAAATCATGAGGGGAATTGTTAGGGTGAATGCACTGAGTCTTTTATTCAGGATAGGGGAATTAAGAGCCAGAGGACATATAAGGTGAGAGAGGAAAGATTTACCAGGATGCTGAGGGGTAACCTTTTCACTCAGAGGGTGGTATCTATGTGGAATGAGCTGCCAGAAAATGTAGTTGAGGACATGGATAAAAGGTTAAGAGGAATATGGAGCAAATGCAGACAAATTTGACTAGCTTAGATGGGGCATCTAGGCGGGCATGGATGAGTTGAACTGATGGGCCTGTTCATGCAAACTCAATACAGACAGCACCTATGGTCATGATCAAATCTGGGTCTCTGGTGCTGTAAGGCAGCAACTCTACTGCTGCACCATCGAACATGCCATCGCACCGCAACACTTCTCAACTGCTTCAGTATGCAAGACTATGTTTGTTCAGGTAAAAATCCTTCTATTTAAACATCAGATAACTGGTCATTGGTTTCATCCCAACACAATCTTTATTTCTGAACCATCAATGTCATCCAAGTCAAGGCGAGTTTATTGTCATATGCACAAGAACGGTGAGTACACATACAATAAAAATTCTTGCTTGCAGTGGAATCAAAGGCACATAGATTCAGGCAAAATCACAAAAACAAATTGTACATCAATTACACGCAAAATTTTAAGAAAGAAGACTGTGCAAAATAACCACCAGTTATTTTGCAAAACACATTTAGACAAAATTCAAGTCTATGGTGGTGCAAGAGGTGGACTGTAATGTTCCATTGTTGAAGTAGGATTAGGATTGTGCAGGGAGGTTCAAGATCCTGATAGTTGTAAGAAAATAACTGTTCTTGAACCTGGTTGTGTGGGACTTCAGGCGTTTGCACCTCCTGCCAAAAGGCAGCTGTGAAAAGAGGGTCTGGACCAGATGGTGGGATTTCTTGACAATAGATGCTGCTTTCTTGGGGCAGTCTTTCATGTAGATGCTTTTGATGGAGGAGAGGGCTTGGCCCATGATGGACCAGGCTGAGGCTGATTCCACTACTCTTTGTTCTAATGAGTCCATCAGTGGCTGCTCTTTCAGATTATGTGCTGCTTTAGCATCCAGTCTGCTACCAAATCAAGCTTTTTTTTTACTGCATTTCTTCATCAGCAAAATTAAATGCTTCCATCTCGGCTGTCTCAAAAATCTGCTTTTGAATCCTTCAACTATGGCCCTGTAACCTTCAAAATAATTGACCATAACAATATTATTCTGAATTGTCTCTCATATGTAATGCTCCATTATCTTGAGTTCATTTAGTTGCTGCATTCCTGTTCAGTCATTACCTTTGTTAACTAAATTGCATTAGTTCCTGCTCCTTTAATATTTTAATTATTTTATTTTTAAATTCTATCTACCCTCTTCAAATCATTGCTTCCTGTCTCCTAATCTCTATAATCTCCAATGACTCTGTGATAGAACACTTAAATGAGTCTGCAGTACTCCATTTTTACCCTCTTCTGAATTTTCTTTCAATCTCCTAAAATGGCTGGTGTCATCCGCCGTTCAATCTGTGCTATGGAATAATGGTCTTATCCTGTCACTTCTTTCACTTTCTGTAAATCTGAGCACTTTTGATATGTTTTTTGACAACAATCCCAAAGTTTTCATGTTTAACCCAATATTGTTTGATGATGTTCTTGTGAGCTGCTTTGGAATATTTTACTCACTGAGAGGCATCATGAAATTGGTCATGTTTGCCGTTGATGCTCTCCTCAAGTACCATGGACAGCTCAGCATGAAGGCTGGCTGGAGGTATTATGGTTATACATTTCTCATAGCCAATATATTGTATGCAAAATGTCTTAGCATTGCACTAGTTTATTTTATTAGAACTAATTTCCTCAGTTTGGATGATAATTAATTTTCGATCGATGGTTATCATTCAATCAGTGACATGTTGTACTCCCCCCTTACCATCTGGTTCCAATAAAGTCAACCAGTGATCAAAAATGACCTTTGCGTCACTGTGTTCCATTTCTCAAATCTAACCTACAAATAGAGCTAATGGACATGAAAGAATACAGTTTACACAACTAGAACTATTTCATAAAAATTAATACTGTTATTTTAGGAGAGAAGCTATTGGTGATGAATTTGTTTATTTTGTCAGTCGACTACTCTAGGCTCTATCCCATAACATATACTCTGGTTATCTTTTCCTCATATTACCAATTTTCTTGCTTCTTTATTTTCTAAAAAAAATTGCATTGCTACTTGCTTCCAATTCTAATGAGGTCAACACGTTGAAATATGAACACCATTTCACTTATGACTGATCTTTCCTAATTTCCAGCACCTTTCCACCGTGTTTCGCTTTATAGCAGAGTAGGGTTTACCATCTCCAGTCTGGTATTCTAACAGCATCTCATAAATTAGTGTAAATTGTGCTTTGTTTCTCATGGGCTTGGCGGGTTTTTGCACTGTTTAATACTATGATTCTTTTAATAGAATCATATTAAATTCTATTTAATATGATTATAAAATAGTATATTAATTAAAATGTTGGCCAGACTAAACTTATTCAGATTCAGATTCAGATTCAATTTTATTGTCATTGCACTTTTCAGTGCAACAAAATGGTTTAGCCTGCAGTCATAACATAGAATAAATAACAAAACACACAATAAACACAGATTTAACATCCACCACAGTGAGTCCACCAGGCACCTCCTCACTGTGATGGAAGGCAAAAAGTCCCAAAGTCCTTGACTCTTCCCTCCTTGCTCTCCCTCTGCGCTGAGGCGATCCAGGCCTCCGATGTTGTGACCCCGCCGGGTGATGGTAAGCAAGTCCCGCGGCTGAATCCGAGCTCCGTGAACGGGCCGGTTCAAACTCCGCGGCCCGGGGCGGTCGAAGCTGCCGAAGCTGCCGCCCTCCAGTCCAGCGGACAAAGCTGTTGTTGCGGGAGCTCCGGAAAAACAGGTCACCAACCTGTGACCTGCGAGCTCCCGACGATGTCGTCCACTGACCTCCGAGGCTCCGAAGTCGGGTCGGAAGTCGGGTCGCAACGCCACCTCAGCCCCCGAAGTCGGCCAGTTGGTAAGTCCTGGCTCTGCCTCCGGAGCCTCGAGGTCGGTCCCAGTTGGAGGCTGCCAGCTCCACGATAGGCCTCAGCGCAGACGGAGACGGAGAATACGGCGAGAAAGGTTGCATCCCCCCCCGAAGGAAGAGTCAAAAAACATGTTTCTCCCACCCCCCACACATACACAACTAAAACAAACCGAAATAAACTGTAACAACGGGACAAAAGAAAACAAAAAAGAAAAGACAAACGGACTGCAGGCGAGCCGCAGCTGCAAGGCAGCGCCGCCACTTACTGTGGCGGACAATTGTCTGACATTCACTGACAATTGTGCAAAAATATTAAATATCATGTACTATTCAGTGTTTATATCTGAAAATTGGCACGATTTGATGGAAGATACCTTTCATTATCTTATTTGGCAGAGCAAGTAATTCAAAACTTAGCATTCATGAGATACGGATTAATTGTATTCTATCATTTCCTGTAACCTCATTACATAGCCTATTCCTCGCGTTATCAATGTTCGGTTATTGAGTGTGTAAAAAACTCGCCAGAGATATCATCAGACATAACTCAAGGATTACAAATAGGCTAATCATTTCAAAGTACCGTTATAGACAACCTCTATTTTCCTCCCACATCACAAAGGTAAGTGAATTGGCCACTATAAATGACCTTGTGTGCATAGGTGAGTGGAAGAATCTGGGGGTAGTTCATATAAATGAGGAAATAATATAAAATAGGATTAGTGTAGAACATGTGTAAAATGGATGGTTGATTTTATCGACCAAAGGGTTTGTTTCCACACTGTAGATCTATATAACTCTAAATGTACATAATTGGTTTTGAAGTACTTTGGTACATCATGAGATTATAAAATACTTGTCTTTCTTCAATTTAAACATAATATATGTAGAGACAATTTGAAACCTACTGGAAGGAGGCATACAGAATCTGAAGTGGATTCATCCATACCACTATTAAAGTACAAATGTCTCCCACACGGTTTCCTTCTGAGGTTCAAATAAAAGAACTGCTCCTAAAATATCTGGGGGAATACAATCTCTTGCAAATGATCTTTTTTGCTCTCATCCTTTTTCTTCGGAAGCTTGGTTTTACACAAGTCACCTTTGTTCATAGCCCAGTCATATATAATCTAAGTGGAATACTTACTTCTTCATCTCTGTCGAGGAGCAATTGGTTTACTTAGAAAACATGCCCTTAACATGTCACTATACTCTGTAGTAGGCCAAATCTTGAACAATGACGAGAAGGAGTACAGAAATGAGATTTCATCTCCCATCTTCAGACTCGGAAGAAGGTTGGAGATGGAACAGGGTGAGAGATGAAAAGGAAACAAAAGAATGGCAGAGGGGGAAGAAAGGCAACAAAAAGGAGACAAGGGTGTTGATAAGGGGTCGACACTGGGCAGCGAGGCTGCCTTACCAGAGAACAAGGCGGGTAGGCGGAGGGGACGGATGAAGAGCTCAACAACAGGTATGTAACATTGAGGTATGGGCGTAGGGATACATTGGTAAGGCCACTGCTGAGGATTCACCATTCTGCATCAGAAAGAGGGAGGTCAGGGGGATGGTGATAACCCGACAGGGATAAGGGCTGTAGTCTGAAGGGGGGGGGGGGGGGGGTGTGGAGCGGTGGATGTATTTAGTGCAGCAGTGGTTGATGATGTTCCAGAAGGCAAGACAGGATATTTTGCTCCCTCTTCACCAACTTCTGGATTGATTGAGCAGATCTCATGTTTGGACCAGAATTGCAAGTGGTGCAAAGGACTATGGAAGATAAGATGTATTTGCGATTGCCAGGTATGCCCAATAGCAGGAAGGATGGGATAACTCTGTTTACTTTCCTAATGGTGTCGGAACTGTGCTGTTTTCTCTAATAGCGTGATCTCAGAGATTTATCCAACCTTTCTTAAGAACTTTGCTTCTTTCTTACTAATAGTTTATATGTATAATAGGATTTATTAATCGGTTATAAGAATTTTTGCATTTAACTTTGTATATCGATAAGATCCAAACCACCAGAAGCAGAATTTTACAACAGTTATGCAATTACTAAAACATTTTTCTTGAATATCATACTTACGTTTCATACATCGGTTTGTACTTTGGCTCACAGTCCATCCAGAACAACATTGTTTTCCACAAGCATTAGGCCTATAAGAAAAAATATTATAAATTATAAATGGTTATAAAAATTATTTAAAAAAATTAAAATTATAAATGTACAATCATACTAACCACACTAACCAGCAGAGTCATCCAAATTGTTAATATAGATGACAATCTAGTGTGGACCCAGCACAAATCCCTGTGGCACACCACTGGTCACAGGCCTCCAGTCTTTAAAAAAACATCCCTCCACCACCTTATTTCTCCTTCCACCAAGCCAATGCTATATCCAATTGGCATTAGCTAGGCCTGGATACCATGTGATCTAATCATCTAGACAAGCTTACCATGCGGTACCATTTTATCAAAGGCCTCGGTAAAGTTCAAATGGACAACATCTACTGTCCTGCCTCCTTCAATCATGTTTATCACTTCTTCAAAAAACTCAAATCAAATTTGTGTGACATGGTTTCCATTCAGATTCAGATTCAATTTTATTGTCATTGCACTTTTCAGTGCAACGAAATGGTTTAGCCTGCAGTCATAACATAGAATAAATAACAAAAACACACACTCAACACAGTTTAACATCCACCACAGTGAGTCCACCAGGCACCTCCTCACTGTGATGGAAAGCAAAAAGTCCCAAAGTCCATGTCTCTTCCCTCCTTGCTCTCCCTCTGCGCTGAGGCGATCCAGGCCTCCGATGTTGTGACCCCGCCGGGTGATTGCACAAGGCCTTGCTGACTATCCCTAATCCATCCTTGTCTTTCCAAATGCAGTAAGATCCTGTCCCTCAGAATCCCCTCCAATAGCTTTCCCACCACTGAAGTTAGGTTCACCAGCCTGTGGTTCCTTTGCTTGTCCTCGCAGCCCTTCTTCAATAATGCCATAACACTGGCCATCCTCCAGTCTTCTGGTACCTCACCCGTGACTAAAGAAAATGCAAATATCTCTCCCAGAGCCCATACATTTTCTTACCTAACTCTACAATGTCCTAGGACACCCTTGATTGATCTCCAGGGTTAATTCTCCTTACTCTGCCTCAAGATCGTGAGAAACACCTCTATTCTTATACCGATGTATTCCAATATTCATTTCCCTTAATCTCTAAGCCTCTATGATCTTCTCCATAGTAAATGCAGATGAAAATATTATTTTAACATCTCACCCAATTCCTATGGCTCCACAGCCCACCACACTAATCCTCAAGGGGGCCTGGTCTCTCTCATTACCTTTTTGCTCTTAATATACTTGTAGAAATTTAGGATTTTCCTTTGCCTTATCTGCCAAAGCTATCTTGTGCCTTCTTTTTGCCTTCTAAAAAGTCCTTTTAAATGTACTTCCACATCCCTAAATCTCCTCAAGAGATTAACTTGATCCTAGTTGCCTATACCTGATAGATGCCTCCTTTTTCCTGACCGGTGCCAACAATGTTATGACCACAGAAGTCAGTGACATTATGAGTTTATGCTGTTAGAAGCTCGGCTTCATAAAGTGGCTCAACAAGAAGGGAAGTTATGAGTTGAGAGGTCAACAGCTAAATTTGTGTAGGATTCAGGGTGGAGATATAACAGCCAGAAATTGGTCATTCAAAGATCACTGCTTTGAAAGAAATTCCACTCCCCCCAAAAAGTAGATGACTAACTAAAGCTCACATTGAACAGCATGGTTTGTTTTTAAAACTATTTCATTTTTTTCCCTATTATTCCCTAATCCATCCTTGCCTTTCCAAATGCAGGAAGATCCTGTCCCACAGAATCCCCTCCAATAGCTTTCCCACCACTGAAGTTAGGTTCACCTGATAATGGTTTTCTTTTGCTTTAAATAAATGAGTCTAGGACCAGATGTCATAGCCTCAGAATAAAAGGACATTCCTTAAGAAAGGAGAGGAGACATTTCTTTAGTCAGAGAGTGATGAATCTGTGGAATTCATTGCCACACAGGATTATATAGGCAAAGTCAATGGATATATATTAAGGAAAATATGGATAGATTCTTGATTAGTACGAGTGTCAGGGATTATGGGGAGAAGGCACGAGAATAGGGTTAGGAGAAAGAGTTGAATCAGCCATGATTGATTGGTGGAGTAGAATTGATGGGCCAAATAGCCCAATTCTGCTCCTATAACTTATGAAATGAACTGTTCTTCGAAATGGAGATGACCCAGTGGAGATGATTTTAAAAAAAACTTAATTCTTAACCAAGGTTCAATTTACCTCAGCGGCTTTCACCCTTTGGAAATGGTGGGGTGGGGTTAAAATGGTGCCCCAACCACCCCGCATGAGGCCAGTTTGGCGGTAACGGACGAAGTAGCGCGCGTCCTAAACCACCCACCGCCCACATAGCGCGCGCGCCCTAGACCACCAAACCCCACATACTAGCGCTCCCGAGACCACCCACCCCCCACATAGCGCGCGCCCGGTCCCGCGCACGTCTCTTACCGCCCGGTGCACTCCCTAAGCGCGTTCAATCCTGCTCAGCGCACGCTCCACCAAGCCCCGTGCCGGTCGGCCAACCGTGCCACGGTTTGCGAAAACTCGTCACATGTTAGTAACTGCCATTTCGACCCTCTTTTTTTTGCTATGTCGGGGATAGTTTTCCTTTTCATACGGCTGCCGACGCTGCACTTTGCGCAAGGTGAGATTCAATGCGAACCCTGATATTACTCAAATGTGGGACCAAGCGATATAGAATTATATCGCACTTGCTTGAGTAGTAGAAATGCAGTGAAATGTAATGGACCAATTATTCCCTCTTCCCGGCCAGGTAATTATTAAACGTGTAAAATTTCTCTTAGTGTTTTGGAAGAGGGAACAATTCTGTACTTTACAAAAATGTGGTCTTGTAGGGAAGCGGAAAAGCAGACTTAAGGCATGCAGCTTTTGGACATGTGCCTTTCCGTTGAATGTAATATTGTTCTATCTAGATAATGGACAAGAAATAATGTAAATGTATCTACACCATCTTTCTCAAAAAAAGCCAGCAAGCTACTTGGTGGCTGTAAAAATCCCTAACTTTGTTTATCTCAACCAATTAAACTTTCTGAAGTTAGTTTGTCCATTGAAATTCGCACACTTGGATTGTTAACTCAAGAATTTAGGAGAAAAAATGTACTTTGAATATTAAACGTTTTTTGACCCCACCACAACACTGCTGACCTGCTAAACTTAAATACCCTGTCACATGTCATTTTAATTATCATATTTTGGGGCAGAATCATAAAACATATTCATTCTAGAATCAGCAAAATTCCTTGTTTTTATTAAGCACTAGACAAAGGGGGACCCGTAGGGTCTTGTCCCCTCAACGCGCAGTTGCGGGGGCGGCCTGCGGCGTCACACACACTAACCACCCCCCCTTGATATTATATTAATATTATTCATTGGCTCCATTTACCGCATCCCCACCCTATCTCGTGGGCCAGAGAGGGAGGGGGGGAAAGGGAGGGGATGAGGAGGGGGGAGAGGGGAGGAGGGGGGGAGAGGGGAGGAGGGGGGGAGAGGGGAAGGGTGAGAGAGGGGGAGGGGGGAAGGGTGAGAGAGGGGGAGGGAGGTGGAGAGGGAAGTGGAGGGGGGAGGGGTAGAGGAAGGGGGTGTGGGGGAGGGAAGGGGGTGTGGGGGAGGGAGGGGGGGATGGAGAGGGCGGACTTGAACTTGGCGAGCGGGCCTCGGGACCTCTGAAGCCCTCGGAGGCCCAACCAAATGACTGCGTGTTCAGCGGCTTCAATCCAGAGCCGGGGGGGGGGGGCGCAGCAGACGGCCAGCCGAGTGCGAGTTGTCTGCGAGCGTGAGGCGACAAAATGACTGCGAGTCGGGGGGGGGGAGGGAGGGGTTGGGGTTAACGTAACTCGCAGCGCATGCAAAAGAGTGGGGAGGATCGGACAGCAGCGGGGAGGAGCGGTTAGTAGCAGGGAGGGAGAGGGCTCTGAAGCTCAGAAGCCCTCTCAGAAGCCCTCTCGGAAGCCCTCGGGATCTGCAGAACAGAGCCCACTTGCTCGTGCTTTCTGCGTCTTTTGAAGAACCGGGAGGGGGGGGTGAGGGGGAGTGCGGTGACGTCAGTCCTGGAAAACAGTGCGCAGCTTGCCGCGAGGAGCAGAACCATTGTGACGTCATCAGCTGGTTAACTTCAAAAAGATCTCAGATTGGTGGACAATTTTAGAAAAACACTTGGGGAAATAATGAATCAAATTTTCAGATAAGGCTATTTTTTAAATCATGAGGTCAATCTCTACCGGAATATGTAAAAATTTCACCGTTAGCGCGTTGGGATTTCGAGGAGATGTGAATCACATACGAATGCCTATCGCTCTATCCCTCGCCCACACTTCGGTAAATCCGACTATACCGAGGTGCTGCTTCTTCCTGCCTACAGGCAGCAATTAAAGAGCGCACCCCCAGAGGCGTGGACAGTACAGATCTGGTCGGGGGGGGGGGGGGGGGGGCAGAGGAACAACTCCAGGACTGTTTGGAGTCTGTAGACTGGGCAATGTTCATGGACTCGGCAACAGACTTGAACGAATACGCCACAGTCGTTACAGACTTCATAAAGAAATGTGTGGAGGACTGCTTCCCTACAAAAACCTTCCGAGTGTTTCCCAATCAGAAACCTTGGATGAACTTTGAGATCCGCACTCTTCTGAAGACCAGACACCAGGCATTCATGTCTGATGATACAGTGGTCTACAAGAAGTCCAGATACGACCTTGGTAAGGCCATCAAAAAGGCCAAAAGGGACCTGCTCCAAACTGGAGGATGAGACAGATGTTCGGCAGCTGTGGCGGGGTCTGAATGCAATTACCTCCTACAAGGCGAAATCAGGAGGCAGCTCGAATGTCGGCGAAACATCACTCCCTGACGAGCTCAATGCGTTTTACGCACGCTTTGATAGGGAGAACACTGATGTGCCTTCCCGAGCCCCCATTCGCTGTGATGGTTTTTCAGTCTCAGTCACAGAGGCCGACGTCAGGAAATCCTTCAGAGGGGTGAACCCTCGAAAAGCACCTGGACCTGATGGTATACATGGTCGTGTTCTAAAAACCTGTGCGGACCAACTGGCTGGAGTTTTTACGGACATTTTCAACCTCTCACTTCTGAGGTCTGAGGTTCCCACCTGCTTTAAAAGGGCATCAATTATACCGGTGCCCAAGAAGAGTAAGGTGACGTGCCTCAATGACTATCGACCAGTGGCACTAACGCCTGTGGTGATGAACGGCTTTGAGAGGTTGATCATGGCGCAAATCAACTCCTACCTCGACAAAAACCTGGACCCACTGCAGTTCGCTTACCGCCACAACAGATCAATGGTGGATGCGATCTCGCTGGCCCTCCACTCCGCTCTGGACGACTTGGACATCAAAAGCTCATATGTCAGGCTGTTATTCATTGATTACAGCTCAGCATTTAATACAATCATCCCCTCCAAGCTGGTTACCAAACTCGCAGAACTGGGTCTCTGCGCATCCCTCTGCAATTGGATCCTCGACTTCCTCATTCTCAGACCACAGTCTGTTCGTATTGGTGGAAATGTGTCAGACTCGATAACAATCAGCACAGGAGCACCTCAAGGCTGCGTGCTCAGCCCCCTGCTGTACTCACTCTATACTCATGACTGCGTAGCCGGTCATAGTGCGAACTCCATCATCAAGTTCGCTGACGACACCACTGTTGTGGGACGTATCACTGTTGGGGATGAGTCAGAGTATAGAAGAGAGATCGAGCAACTGTCCATATGGTGCCAGCACAATAACCTGGCCCTCAACACCAGCAAAACCAAGGAACTGATTGTGGACTTTGGAAGGAGTAGGATGGGGACCCACAGTCCCGTTTATATCAACGGGTCGATGGTTGAAAGGGTCAAGAGCTTCAAATTCCTGGGCGTGCACATCTCTGAAGATCTTTCCTGGTCCGAGAACACTGATGCAATTATTAAGAAAGCACATCAGCGCCTCTACTTCCTGAGAAGATTACGGAGAGTCGGTTTGTCAAGGAGGACTCTCTCTAACTTCTACAGGTGCACAGTAGAGAGCATGCTGACCGGTTGCATCGTGGCTTGGTTCGGATACTTGAGTGCCCTGGAGAGGAAAAGACTACAAAAAGTAGTAAACACTGCCCAGTCCATCATCGGCTCTGACCTCCCTTCCATCGAGGGGATCTATCGTAGTCGCTGCCTCAAAAAGGCTGGCAGTGTCATCAAGGACCCACACCATCCTGGCCACACACTCATCTCCCTGCTACCTTTAGGTAGAAGGTACAGGAGCCTGAAGACTGCAACAACCAGGTTCAGGAATAGCTGCTTCCCCACAGCCATCAGGCTGTTACACTTGGCTCGGACAAAACTCTGAACATTAATAGCCCATTATCTGTTATTTGCACTTTATCAGTTTATTTGTTCATGTGTGTATATATTTATATAATGGTATATGGATACACTGATCTGTTTTGTAGTCAATGCCTACTATGTTCTGTTGTGCTGAAGCAAAGCAAGAATTTCCTTGTCCTATCAGGGACACATGACAATAAACTCTCTTGAATCTTGAATCTTCAATAAATACATCCACATCCAAGATCAGAGTTTTATATCATAACTAGATGGGGACGTCAGTTTTTGTCCCAACGCAAAACACCACCTATCAATGTTTCTCTGGAGATGTTGCCTGACCCGCTGAGTTACTCTAGCACTTTGTCTTTTTTTGTAAGCCAGCATCTGCAGTTCTCATTTATAAGACTGCCTCTACCATACAGTCAGAATTTGGAATACATACTGATGATAAATGTTCAGTGCCATTCACAATTCCTCAACAAATGATTCTGTCTATGACTGCGCGCAGCAACACCTGCATAGTATTCAGGCTTGGCCTGATGTGGAACAATTTACCATTCACATTGCAAAAGTGGCAGTAATGATTACTTCTGACAAAAGAGAGTCACCTAACCTTTATTGAATAGCAATGTACAGAAAGGAGCCCTCAACAATCAACATCCTTATCAAAATAATGCAATTTAAGAAGCAAGGCAGGGGCTGGATATCCTGTTGTTGGCGACTCACCCCCTGACAACCCTAAGCTTTTCCATCACCAACAAGGAAATCCCAATGCCCTGGATGAATGTAATTCCAACAACTCAGGCCTGATAACATCCAAGACAAAGCAGCAAACATGATTGCCTTGTTAATTCCTCCACCACTGGCACACGGTGGCTGCAATATGTATAAAATATATTTTATATGTATATTTTCCCAGACTGATCCCAGTCTGATTCCTGGGATGTCAGGACTTTCATATGAAGAAAGACTGGATAGACTTGGCTTATACTCGCTAGAATTTAGGAGATTGAGAGAGGATCTTATAGAAACATACAAAATTCTTATGGGGTTGGACAGGCTAGATGCAGGAAGATTGTTCCCGATGTTGGGGAAGTCCAGGACAAGGGGTCACAGCTTAAGGATAAGGGGGAAATCCTTTAAGACCGAGATGAGGAAAAACGTTTTCACACAGAGAGTGGTGAATCTCTGGAACTCTCTGCCACAGAGGGTAGTTGAGGCCAGTTCATTGGCTATATTTAAGAGGGAGTTAGATGTGGCCCTTGTGGCTAAGGGGATCAGGGGGTATGTAGAGAAGGCAGGTACGGGATACTGAGTTGGATGATCAGCCATGATCATATTGATTGGCGGTACAGGCTCGAAGGGCCGAATGGCCTACTCCTGCACCTATTTTCTATGTATCTAAAATACACTGCAGTTATTCATAAAGATTACTCCCAAACAGCAACCTAATAATGACAAGATAGAAAATACATGGTAACACCACCACTGGAGGGTCTCCTTCAAGTCTCACACCATCCCAACGTGTAAGTGCATCATTGAGCGTTCACCATGATGTGTGGGGCAAGATTTCTGCACAGAGAGTGGTGGGGGCCTGGAACACATTGTCAGATGTGGTGGTGGAGGGAGATACAATAGTGGTGTTTAAGAGGCTTTTAAGATAGGCACACGGAAGTGCAGGGAATAGAAGGATATGAATCATATACACGCAGATGAGATCAGTTTAACTTAGCTTCGTGTTTGGCACAAACTTTGTGAGCTGAAGAACCTATTGCTGTGCGGTGCTGTTCTATGTTCTATCATCCCCAAGTCTAGGACCCAAGAACATTGTGGCAGGAGCTTCAGAAGATGGAAGCTTACCGACAATTCCTCAAATGAACTTGGAAATTGGCAATAAATATAAGGTAGACTCATCAGGGATGCTCACCTATGACCCAGCTAGTTTTTTTTATCCTGGCCTAAATTGAATTCTAACCCAAAGAAAGACACAAAGTCAGCGGGTCAGGCAACATCTCTGCAGAACATGGATAGGTGATGTTTTAGATGGAGCCCTTTCTTACGACATTATTGAATTCTACTTCCTTCATCTGCACAAAATTTATGTCACATACGGAGTGAAGTCAAGTGTTTTCATCCCATATTATTGTGCTGATATCTAAAAAGCCATTTGCCATCCAGTGGGAGTAGGTGACTCATTACCTGACTGTTAGTTTACCATCTTCAGGGTATTTGTACCTTGGAGAATTTAGTGCATCGAGCCAGCTAAGCAACTCTACTCGCTCTACCCACGGCTTCTTACTCCCCCAAATGTTAGCCTCCAATGGCGTATTCCCACACTTTCCACAAATGCTGGGCTTCAGTGGTGTCACCCTAGGCAGCAGATCCATTAAAGTCTGTGACTGACCTCCTAAACCCAGCCTTGGAGGGGGAGATCCAGAGTGTCACATTTATCGGTTGAAAATGTGTAACTCCAGATGTTTATTTTAGTTTAAAGATACAGCACGGAAACAGGCCCTTCGGCCCACCAGGTCCGCGCCGACCAGCGATCCCCGCACATTAACACCATCCTACACCCACCAGGGATAGTTTTTACATTTACCAAGCCAATTAACCTACAAACCTGTACGTCTTTGGAATGTGGGAGGAAACCGAAGATCTCAGAGAAATCCCACGCAGGTCACAGGGAGAACGCACAAACTCCGTACAGACAGCACCCGTAATCGGGATCGAACCTGTGTCTCTGGCACTGCATTCGCTGTAAAGCAGCAACTCTACTGCTGCGCCACTGTGATTCCATTGTTCTAACATACTTTAGATCCCCATTTCAGTTTCATGTGTGAAGCATTCTGGAAGTTCTAGAAGACAGTATCGGCCAAGTGGCTTTGTATACCATAAAATATCTATGATTCTATGAATTCAAATTATTTATGAACAGACAATCACGCAATATAGTATTGTTAAACTTGTTCAGATGTTACTGTTAAAAAAGTAAGCAAAGTGAATATAAAAGCATAATCCATCTTTAAAGCTAAACTAATTTAAACTAGCATTTCCAAATAGTATGCAAATAGTTAAGCTGTAAAGCACATCTGTGGCACAGATTTTGAATTGACCTCCTACTGAAAAACAGCATTAGACAGAAGACATCACAAGCATGTTAAATATCCCTGTGAGATAGATGTTGGGGGGTTTTTCATAGCCATCTGTTGGAAGCTTGCTTGCCTCTTTGATTTGTTGCTTTCTTTATTCTTGAACATAATTAAAGAGACTTATAAAGTTTATATTGCTCCCTGCAGAACAAATTCCATAACTTAAGTGTATTTGAGCTGCAGTGAGTTTATTAAAATAAACTATTCAAAACTTTGAATATGTACCTTTCATTTCATAAGCATTTATTTTATTCCCCGAGTTTAAAGGATTTTAGCCAGATAAATACTACAAAGCAAGCAAACAGGTATTCTTGGAAGAGGATTCTAGTTTCTTCAATAATTTGTCATTGGATATCAAAGATTCATGCATACCATTGGTAATTTTAATTGCAAGTCAGATAATTTTGATGGATAGGAGCCTCGAAGTCTGTGCTTCATTTGAGAAAGGCTTTATCCTGGTCCTCTCCCAGGACTACCAATACATTCCATTGCCATCCACCCGTCCAAGCACAGTCTGGTTCTTAAGCAATACAACCAAGATCTCTGTACAGTATGACTAACTAGCTCATTCAGAGCTTATGCCTCCATAATACTGCATTTTCAAAGGTGGTACAAAGTGGTAGTTTTATCCCAACTGATCACAAAGAAGAAACTGACCTCCATTTTCCTTATAGGTAGATTTGCATTTGGTAATTGTTTGGCAACCATCATAATGTAATTTTGACTGGTGGTGATCTGTTTATATTCTTGTAATTTCAATAGCCTCTAAGAAGATGCTAAAAGGGAGGAGTTTTCATTGTGATTTGCACAGGTGTGGTTTTTATCATATTTGTTTTAAGCATGCGGTCTCCCCCCGAAACAGCACTCCTTCTCTTCAGCGATGCTGCCTGTCTCTGTCAGTTACCCCAGCATTTTCTGTCCTTCTTCATTGTAAACCAGCATCTGCAGTTCCATCCTACACAATGCAGTCTTTTAAATTGCCACAAAAAATGAGCAACAGGTTAATAATAATAATAATGAATTTTATTTATGGGCGCCTTATACCGAGGTCTCAAGGACACCTTACAGAGATTTATGGTTAACATATAATCAGAACAATCAGAATTAAAAAAAATAAGTTATAAAGGCCAATACACAAATCAGGGACAGAATTCCTTCCAAAAACACAAAAAAGAAAATCAGAAACACAATTTGAGGAGAGAGCAGTGGCAGCGAAACCGCGCCAGCGTCCACTCTCCCCTCCGACTGCCATCTTGAACACAGACTAACAAATACAATTACAAACAATTACAAACAAAAATCATCCCCCCACAATGATTTCCACTGTGGGGGAAGGCACAATGTCCAGTCCCCAGCCCCAGTTCAACCAAAAAGTCAGGCCAAATGAAGCCCCCGCTATTGCCTCTAAGGAGGCCCGATGATCCTGGCCGTTCTCGCCGGGTGATGTAGCCCCGGCGTCGGGAGAGTCCTCCAGCAGCTGGGCCACCTGGAACGGCCGCATTCCTCACCGGAGGCCGCAACTACGGCTGGAACGGCCGATTTCCCGCAGGCGTCCGCAGCACCTGAAGCCGACAGGGCCGCGCCGATTTGGAGCCACGAGGCTCCCGATGTTGGAGTCGGCGCCGCCGCCCGCGGATGGTCGCTCCACAGTCCCGCAGCCCGGAGGTGTTGAGCTCGGTGGTCCAGCTCACCGGAGCTCCAGCGCGTCGGTCCAGCGCGGCGACCCAAGCAAGGCATCGCCTGCTCCGCTGCGCAATAGCGCTCCAGCGCCGTGCCGCCACCGAAGCTGAGGGTGCTGTGCGGTCCCCGCCAGGAAACGCCGCTCCACGCCCGCTGGTAGGCCGCAAGGACGGGTCGACTGGGCAGCCGGAGAGAAGGCTGCCTCACCGACCAGGTAGGGACCAGGAAGTGGTTTCCCCCTTACCCCCCCACATCGAAATGCAAAATAAAGAAAAACAGAGACTTAAATAAAAACTAAAAACTAGAAAAATAAGTACAATTAACGCACGGCTGCTGTTTGGCAGCCGTTCCTCAAGATGGCTCAACCAGTGCAAGGGAGCAATTTTCTTTTTTATTGCATACTAATATTGAAACTCTTCACATTTATACCTTCTCATATAGGCTCACTCTGTGGGTGAAATGTAAGCAGCACATCTGTTTATGGACATCACTTTAACATGCCTGTGTAATCTTACATCTTGATAGATGGATCAGCCACGGAATTAAAATCATGCATACAAACATATGTGAACATATATGGGGTAGAAAAAGAAACAAGCTGTTGGCAGGATCATGTTTTGATGCAGTTCCCTCTCATTCTTATACACTCCGGCAGATTCAAGAATAGTATGTCCAAACTTTCCTCAAGATAACCTTATTGTTCCAGGTGTTAGTAAGCCTTTCTGAACTGGTTCCAACATCCTAACATCTTTTCTTAAATAAATTAACCAATACAATATTGTACACCATTTGGTCTTACCAACGCTCTATATAACTGAAGAATAGCCTTTTGTACTTAATTCCCCTAATAATAGCAAAAAACAATAATAGCCAAAAACATTGGGTAGCTTTCCTAATGACATGCTATGTCTGCATACTTGCCTTTGTGAATCATGTACTAGAACACCCAGATAGATCCTTTTGCATCTCACAGCTGCACAACCTCTTGGCAGTTAGATAGTATGATTTGCCATTTAACCTACCTTTATACCCTCACAACATACTTTTCCATCTATCTATAGGTCCTTAGCATTTTTGATAATCATATGTTACGCTCTCACAAGGTATACAAATTAAAAAGTTTATATCCTTGGTGACAATCCCAGTTGACACTATTCATCACGTCATTCTCACGAGAAAAAGATCCGTTTCCTGTTTGTTCGTCAATTTTCTAACTTCTACATCTTTCAAGGTATATCCCTTATTCCTTACTCAATAACTTTTGATACAACAAACGCCTTCTGGAAATGCATTTCACCCAGAGAGTTGTGAATCTGGAATTCTCTGCCACAGAAGGCAGTGGAGGCCGATTTACTGGATGTTTTCAAGAGAGAGCTAGATTTAGCTCTTGGGGCTAAGGGAATCAAGGGATATGGGGGAAAAACCGGAACGGGGTACTGATTTTTGGTGATCAGCCATGATCATATTGAATGGCGGTGCTGGCTCGAATGGCCTACTCCTGCACCTATTTTCCATGTTTCTATAGCTAATTACACTCTGTTAATGTGTAAAATTTGGAACACATTAATTGCTATCAATTTGTTTTGAAGTTAAAGCTCAGTCAACATATTTTCTCAAATCCAGATTGATCGGAAACCAAATCAATCATGTATTGAAAACCACATGTTTAACAGCGACTGAATCAAGTTGCTGAGGTGTCTAGTCTTTTTCCAATAAGACCCATAGCATTTCTCTAAATTCAGAGCACGCTGCCACAGGTGGCAGGAATAAGGCTAGATAGATAACAAGTATAGATAAACCTTAAACATTATTAGTAAAGAACAGAGTATTTTTGGAATGTGCAGTGCCCTTTAGAGCATTGGTTTGCAAAATATATGGAAGCATGTGGGAAAACTCTCAGTGACAGGTTTCTCCATCCAGATATCATTAATGAGCCAGGCCAGTTGATCAATCATTGACAGTGCCCTTGAGTACTATATACTTGGCAGGTTCATGAATCATACTACATTATCATCTAAGCATTGACTTGGTTTTGAACTTCCAATGTCTGGCCTTAATTTTAAAACTAGATTCAGATTAGAAATTGGTTACAACTACAAAATATAATCTCTAGTTTCCTATTTATTACAGAATTTATATTATAGGAGAGAGAGGTTCAAATAATGGCAAGGTTACAAATTTGGTTTTGTCAGTCCCTTAAATTGTGTGACATTTTTTTTACATTCAGCAGCCAACTATATTTGTAGTTTCCTTTTCATTTTGCACCTTTTTAAACCTATTTTCTTAATCCTTAAATGTTTCAATGCTGTAAACAAGGATGTATATTTATAGATTTTACAATCTAGTTTGCTGCTAGAGATGTCAGTTTGATTTCAACTAGGACACATAGAAAATTAAAAATGAGGTAATTAACAATGAAGTGATTAAATACATTCAGATTTTTTTTAATGTGGTCTCAGCCACTGATGCAGTTTGTATGTGGCACATTCTGGATATATATGAGACATGGAAAGTCATTTACTAAATGTACCTCTTGGCCAAACATTTCTCCCTTAATCAATATCATAAAGTTTGAGTATAAGAGCAGGGAGGTTCTACTGCAGTTGTACAGGGTCTTGGTGAGACCACACCTGGAGTATTGCGTACAGTTTTGGTCTCCTAATCTGAGGAAAGACATTCTTGCCATAGAGGGAGTACAGAGAAGGTTCACCAGACTGATTCCTGGGATGGCAGGACTTTCATATGAGGAAAGACTGGATAGACTCGGCTTGTACACGTTGGAATTCAGAAGACTGAGGGGGGGATCTTATAGAAACGTACAAAATTCTTAAGGGGTTGGACAGGCTAGATGCAGGAAGATTATTCCCGATGTTGGGGAAGTCCAGAACTAGGGGTCACAGTTTAAGGATAGGAGGGAAGACTTTTAGGACCGAGATGAGGAAATCATTTTTTACACAGTGTGGTGAATCTGTGGAATTCTCTGCCACAGAAGGTAGTTGAGGCCAGTTCATTGGCTATATTTAAGAAGGAGTTAGATGTGGCCCTTGTGGCTAAAGGGATCAGGGGGTATGGAGAGAAGGCAGGGATGGGATTCTGAGTTGGATGATCAGCCATGATCATATCAAATGGCGGTGCAGGCTCGAAGGGCCGAATGGCCTACTCCTGCACCTATTTTCTATGTTTCTATGTTTCTATAAAACAGGTTAACTGATCATTAATCTCACTACTATTTGTGGAATGTTCTGAGCATGAATAATTGCCTGTAAAACAGCATGCACACTAATAAAACAATAATTCATTGTTTAATAGACTTTACATTGCATTGCTAATATTATAAGCTATTACTAAAATGCTTCTTTCAGTTATAATGGGTGCCAATTATGGTGTAAATCATTCCAAGCAGTCTAAATTAAGTGGAGCTCAAATCTATAAGCTTCTGATATTATAATGTGATGGAAAAGGAGGGAGGGACTTGACAGCTTAAGAAGCTAAGATCTTGACTCCCATTTAATAGGTTGCAAGTTCAAGTCCCAAGATAGCCTTTCACTGCCACTAGTTTGTCTCACTTGAGCAAATTCCATCAGTTCCTGTCTAAGACACTAATGAAACACATGCAGCAGACTTCCACATGGATGAGGAACAGCAGAATGCAAGTCAGATGATAACCTGCAAGGAATATGGGTGATTTTTTTCGATGAAATCATAAAAATTAAAAGACTGTCAACCTGAGCAACATAGAAAATAGGTGCAGGAGAAGGCCATTCAGCCCTTCGAGCCAGCACCGCCATTTATTGCGATCATGGCTGGCTGATCGTCCCCAATCAATAACCCGTGCCTGCCTTCTCCCCATATCCCCTGATTCCACTAGCCCCTAGAGCTCTATCTAACTCTCTCAAATCCATCCAGTGATTTGGCCTCCACTGCCCTCTGTGGCAGGGAATTCCACAAATTCACAACTCTCTGGGTGAAAAAGTTTTTTCTCACCTCAGTCCTAAATGGCCTCCCCTTTATTCTAATACTGTGGCCCCTGGTTCTGGACTCGCCCAACATTGGGAACATTTTTCCTACATCTAGCTTGTCCAGTCCTTATATAATTTTATATGTTTCTATAAGATCCCCCTCATCCTTCTAAACTCCAATGCTCCAATGTGATCTCTGCTTCAGAGCTCCCACGTGGTCTCCATGTCAAACACCACACGTGGTCTCCCAATGGTACTATACAGCACGATTTGTTAATTTACATGTGCATAGTCATACTTCTGTTTCTGACTTGCATAACTGACTTACACAAGGGTCCTTGGGATATCACTTTTAAGTTAGTCGGGGAGTGTCTGTACATGCATCCATGGTGCTGAAGTGGAGATGGTTGAGAGCTTCAAGTTCCTGAGGTGTAAATATCACCAGCAATTTTCCTGATCTAACCACATTGACACTATTGCCAAGAAACCACATCAACGCTGCTATTTTCTGAGATGATAAGGAAATTAAATGAATTAATAGACATCGCCCTTGAAGGATCACAATAGAATATGGTTAATATGTGGCATGTAGCCAAATACTCTATCAACCCTCTGCAGGTGTATGAAGAGAGCATACTGAGTTGTATTACGGCTTGGTGACTCCAACTCCCAAAAAAGTAGTGGATATTGCTCGTTCCATCATGGGTATTGATCTCCCCACCATCAAAAGGGATTATAGGATATTAGCTGCCTCAAGATGCCAGCTAATTTAATTAAAAACCCACACCATGCTCTCATCTTGATGCTACCATCAGCAAGAGGTACAGGAACCTGAGAACTGTTGCATGCAGATTCAAGAACAGCTACTTCCCATCAACGATCTGACACTTGAACTGCAACCCTCACAACCCTAACTACGATTGTTCCATATAACAATTAAACACTCTTGACAGTTTGCAAACTCAAGTACCCTTTAGGTTTTATGTAGGTCGGTGTACAAACAAGCCATTCAGTCCAACTAGTCCACGCCAGTGTTTATGCTTCCGAAGAAGAGTCTCAACCCCAAAACGTCATCCATTCTTTCTCTCCAGAGATGCTGCCTGTCCAGCTGAGTTACTCCAGCGTTTTGTGTCTATCTTTATGCTTATGTTTAAGCCTCTTTCAAGCTTTCCCCATCTGTATCTATCATTGTAATCCTTTATTCTCTCCTCCCTGATGTACATATCCAACCTTCCCTAAATTAATTCATACCATTACCTTCATCAACTCCATATTTGAATTCCACTTAATTCCACATTCTCACCGTTCTTTGGTTAAAATTTCTTACTGATGATTTAATCCTTGTTGAGAAATCCAGACCATTTTCACCATCCAAAAACATTTTTTTTTAATGTTTAGTTTCTAGTCCGCCATGAACTGTTTGAGACTGAGCCAGAGAAGATGTGATCTCTTGCTACAAATGTGGAAAATTAGAAAGAGACCACACTGCGATTGTGGCTTTGACGACCAGACTTTGGCTCAAATCATGGAATTTTGACTGTGATCATTTTGTGGTGAAATTACATCTGTCCACACAATCTCACCTAAACCCATTGATTGAGCCAGAATCTCAACATACAACATTGATTTAAAGTTCACATTGCAAAGAGCAAACAGAAGAAAAAGGACAGGGTCTCATGTTCTGCTCTTGATAAAATATTTTATATTTTAACCTGTTCCAAAATACATGAATAACAAGGAGTAATTTTAAGATTTTGGAGCTTAGAGCATCATTCGTATTAATATGATGTCATCTGAAACTTTCAATGAGATTCCTCAATCTGATATTCCACGAGAGCCAACAGTTTTACTGGATGTGTACCAAGTTGATAATTAGGCAGTCAGATTTGCAAAGCAAAGCGGCAGCCTCAGCGGACTTCAGGAGATGGCAAATATTTACACCATATGTGATCTTGTCATTTCCATTAGATAGTTTTCATAGTTCATGGCAATGATTTCATCACATCATATTGTAATTATCTGAACTATTTTTCCCCTTTGAAGGTCTGTTTGAAGAAAATATTTCAGACATGTGTTTAAATCTGCATCAAACAACAGCTTAATTAACAATCGGAAGGTTTCCAGCTGCACAAGAAGCAAACCGCAAGGGAACATATTTTACACCATCGAACCATAATTTCCCCCCCACTATTTTACCCAATTAAAGTACGAGTCTCATCAGAAGGACTCCTAAAAATCTTAAAACAACATATCCCAAACAATATGCTTTGCTTTGACCAGTTACATTCTTGACGGTAACACATTATTTGTTTAAAATGCAATGTGCTTCGGGTTTGGTTTACTATTGTCACATAAACGAGGTACAGAGAAAAGCTTTGTTTGCATGCTATCCAATTAAATCAGTTCATGCTGTACAATCAAGATCTACACAAGTACAAATCATGCTGTGCAGTCAAGCTTCCACAAGTACAACTAGGTAATGCAACCTGAGTGTGGAATGCAGTTTACAGCATTGTAGCATTAACGTTCCAGAAAAAAAGTCCAGTGTCCACAATGAGGCAGATTGGAAGATTGGGACTACACCCTAGTTTGTGGGATGACTATTCAGTAATCTGATAACAGAGAGGAAGAAGCTGTTCCTGCCTGCATGTACTTTCAACTTTTGTACCTTCTGCACAAAGGGAGAGGAGAGAAGAAGGAATGACCGGGTGTGAGTGGAATTTGATGAGGTTTGCTATTTTCTCAAGGGTGCATGAAATGTGAAAGTGGGGAGTCTGATCTGTGTAGTGGACTTGGTTACATCCACAGCTCTGCAATTTCTTGCGGTCTTGGGCAGAGCTGTTCCTAAACCAAGCTGAGATGCAACCCAATAGAATGCTTTCCGTGGTGCATCCGTTGAGGTCGGTGGGAGTTGTCTGAGACATGCAATATTTCTTTAGTCTCTTGAGGAAGTAGAAGCATTGGTGTGCTTTTATGGCCATAGCTTTGATATGGTCGGTACAGGACAAATTGCCTCGGAACTTGAAACTCAACCATTTCCACTTAAACACCATTGATGATCATTGAGGCATGTGCTCCACCATACTTACTGAAATCGATAAATAACTCCTTCATCTTGCTGAGGAGAGGTTGTTGTCTTGACACCATGTTACTCTGCCGTCTATCTTTCCTGTATTCTGTGTCATGATTATTTGAGACCCAGCCCACTACAGTTATGTCACTTGCAAACTTGTAGATGAAATTAGGGCAGACCTTGGCTGCACTGTTCTGAGTGTATAAGGAGAATTGTGAGGGATTGGGAACATATCCTTGTAGGGCACGTGTGCTGAGACTTGTTGTGGATGATGTATTGTTGCCTATTCTCACTGATTGTGGTAGTATAAACAAAACAAATTGCAAATATTATTTAATTTGATTTATGACTTGTCGACTTATGAAACCACATTCACAAATACATCAGGTACTGTCAGATCAATATTTATCTCCGCTGCAGATTTTAATAATGTATTTTCCATTTGCCATTGCTTCCAACTATTTGGCCATAATGATATACTGCAGTTTTGTTTTAATGTAATTTAAAATATAGAAGTTTTGGAAGCAAGTTGCAAGAAATAATACATTTTCTTTGTGTCACGATGCAGCTGCAACTGTACTGCTTAATACTGCATTTGCTGGTCTGTTGAACATTTTTTAAAGCCACAGCTTAATCTAACAAAACAGTTTGAGATTACAGCTGTTAAATTTTTAAGCATACATAGCTGTTTCCAAGCACAACCCTGTAAAAGCAAAATGCCTTCTATTTCAATAAATGAAAAAAAAAATCTGATTTGGAGGTTAATAGACTATAACAGAAGCAAATTCAAGCACTATTTTTCATTTTTAGATGGATACATAAATTTGAAAAGTAGAAAGTTGTAGAATAGTGGAATTGTTGTAGCACTGGTCAGGAGGACTTGCCTACACTGACTAGTCTACACTGCCTCTATAATAACAACCCACCTGTCGCAATCCACCAGTTTTTCCCCACAGTCCTGCACATTATTTATCACTCCAACTGCCTACTGTATGTGTCCTTTATCATTACAGGCAGTGTGTTTTAGATCTCAAGTGTTCTCTGAATAAAACAGTCTTTCCTTGGATGTCTCATGTCAAATGTATGTTTTTTTAAAGCATTCACAGATGGAAATAGGCTTGCTCTATTTATCCCAACTAAGCTAGGCATGTTCGCACACTTTCATGAAAAAATATTGCATCTCTTTTTTGCTTCAAAGTGCATATACCAGGCTTCTTCAGATTAACTTTGCTGGTGAAATACTTCATCCCTGATACCAGTGAATAGGTTCTGAACCTTCCTATGATGTTATAAACAAAATTAAATGCAATATCCAGTTGGGGCCCTACCAGCTCTTATAATGGTTCATAGAAACATAGAAAATAGGTGCAGGAGGAGGCCTTTCGGCCCTTTGAGCCAGCACCGCCATTCATTGAGATCATGTCTGATAACCCGTGCCTGCCTTCTCCCCATATCCCTTGATTCCACTAGCCCCTAGAGCTCTATCTAACTCTCTTAAATACATCCAGTGATTTGGCCTCCACTGCCCCCTGTGACAGGGAATTCCACAAATTCACAACTCTCTGGGTGAAAACGTTTTTTCTCACCTCAGTCTTAAATGGCCTCCCCTTTATTCTAAGACTGTGGCCCCTGGTTCTGGACTCGCCCAACATTGGGAACATTTTTCCTGCATCTAGCTTGTCCAGTCCTTTTATAATTTTATATGTTTCTATAAGATTCCCCCTCATCCTTCTAAACTCCAGTGAATACAAGCATAGTCTTTTCAATCTTTCCTCAGGGACTGTCATTTGAGAAAAGACTAGGCTTCAAATTCAATTGAAAAGACTAGGCTTGTAAACATCCTCTGCAATTGCAATCCAGACCTCTGATTATAAATCCCAGAATCTCTAATGCTTAATTTCTACTCTCAAGTATTTATGCATATGCACACTTGGTCCATCTGTCCTTGAATACATTTGTAAATAATACCACTTAGTCTACATTTTCTCTTGTATTTTCTCCAACAATCTATCATCACTTCACACATCTAGGTATTAAATTTCATCCCCTATTTGTCCACCCATTATGTAACCTATTTCTCATGCATGCTATTACTATGGCGACAACTTTAAACATTGTGTTTTCTGCAAATATATTTAAAAATCCAATGTAAAGTTTAAAAAACAGCAATTTACTTGTTTTTCTCTTCTATCAAGAGGATTTTATCCACACCAGGGCTGGTATTCTGTGTGCATTATGAGGTGGTTGCTTTCTCAACAATAGGCTTTATTTCATGAATAGAATGGGAAAGGTGCAGTGCCTAACCTGTGATGTTGTGCATATGCTTCTAATGCAATGTTAAGATTAAACATACTAGCCCAGAAGTACCTAATCCAACATTGTAATAGAAATCATTGAACCAAAAGTGATGGTTACTGCAATCTAGTGAGATTGTTCATTAGAAATGTGTACTAATTGATCCAATTTATTATCAGCAATCTTCTCCTCACCTCCCCATTCCTACCCTTACCGCACCCCCCAATTTGGATATTTACTGTATGTTCTGTATCTAAAATAACTCTTTAAAAGCCACATATTATTATGTTTTGCCATCCAATATTTGGTTCCACTTGATCCTGGCCAGATATATTCTCTTCCTGTTGTATTTACCCCTCCTCCACTGAAGAAGTTCTCCTCTAGATTGTTCCTTGTTCTTCTTTATTATTTGTATAGTCCACCTCATTTTCTAAAAAAATACTTTACTCCGTCTTATGTTAAATAAATATGGATCCAGGTATTTTCCCAAATACACCTCAGTAATGTCTTGTTTACGAAAGAACTGCAGATGGTGGAAAAATCGAAGGTGGACAAAAATGCTGGAGCAACTCAGCAGGGGAGGCAGCATCTATGAAGCAAAGGAAAAGGTGACGTTTCGGGTAGAGACCCTTCCTCAGACTGATGTGGGCGCCCAACACTTCCGCTCAGTTCGCAATAACCAACCTGATCTCCCGGTGGCTCAGCACTTCAACTTCCCCTCCCATTTCTAATCCGACCTTTCTGTCCTGGGCCTCCTCCAATGGCCAGAGTGAGTCCCACCGCAAATTGGAGGAGCAGCACCTGATATTTTGCTTGGGTAGTTTACACCACAGCGGTATGAACATTGACCTCCAATTTCAGGTAGTCCTTGCTTTCTCCCTCCTTCCCATTCCCAGCTCTCCCACAGCCTACTGTCTCCGCCTCTTCCTTTATTTTTCCCGCCCCCCACATTAGTCAATAATGTCTTTATTTTTTTATGTTTACTCTATGTATCGCACTAAATGTGAGACAATTGAAATGCCTCAATATCACCACTGTACCAATAATCATTACTTTTAAGGTACATTTCAACTTCCTCCCCAACTGGAAGCCTGTCTAGAGGATATCAACCCTTTTTTCTCAAATGTTCTGAAATGCAGTAGAAACAAGTAACTGCCGATGTTAGTTTACCAAGGGTAGACGCAAAATGCTGGAGTAACTTAGCAGGCTAGGAAGCATCCATGAAGAACATGGATAGGTGGCGTTTCAGGTCAGGGCCCTTCTTTAGACTGAAGAAGTAACTCAGCGGGTCAGGCAGCATGCCTGGAGAACATGAATAGGTGAGATTTTGGTCAGTCTGAAGAAGGGTCCCAACGGGAAATCTCACCCAGACATTTTATCTGGGGATGCTGCCTGACCCACTGAGTTACTCCAGCATTTTGTAACCTTCTTTCTGAAATGCAGTACCGCATCTAACTCATCCACTTCCTTGTGCAAACTATTCTGCACTTTCTTAAATTTATAGTTATCTTAAACTTCTATTATACCAAATAGAACATGCTTGGAGAATTCAGTAAAATCCTTATGCCATAGTATAAAAAAGGTATTTGGAGGCACAAGAGGGTGAAAAGCAATTCACAAGGACCAGAAAAAAGTAACACCCATTAAGAAAGAATGAGGAATGTTGAGAGTGACTAATGTAGATGTTTACAATTTTGAAATGTTTTAATAGAATAATATTTCTTCAGGTGGTGAACAAAGATGGAGGCCATCTATTAGAAATAGGTCATCTGGATGTCATACTATTAGAAATGCTCCAAATAAATCACGAAAAAATTACCAGAGAATGGTAGAAAAAACAAATGATGCATTGAAAGAAAACTGGACAAGTAAATGAAGGAGAAATAATTAGATTGTGCAAATTGGGTTAAATAGAGAAAGAAAGGAAAGACGCAAGTGGAGTATAAATTGTCAGAAATATCTGATTAAGCTGAATGTCTTTTTTTCTGATGCACATTGTTTAAAATTCTATATTCACGCATAACTTGTGCTTCAACTAAAGTACTGGTTGAATTGCGAAACAGCAGCTGTTTAAGGCAGATGCATATAATACCGAGTTTTTAATATGTCAAACATTACATTCATATGCAAACTTTAAGTAAAACCAACATGTTTTATTACTGAGTCATGGAATAGCCTCATTTGTTTCGAGGAGTGGTTTTATGAACCAGTACATTGAAAGAAAAATAAATACAACTGTTGATTCTTTTGTCTAAAAGTCACCAAGCTCGCTCCCCCTCCCCATAGCCCCAAAAGTTGATTTGTTCTCCCAACACTGTGAATTTTACAATAATTCCCATTATTCCATGAAAAATGATCATTAAGCATCAAATAAAATAAAAATGACATGTATAAAATATTTCAGTATGAGGAAAGCCAAGTGTGGTAGAGTGAGTGCAGACACATCATAAGTGATCACATTTTAGGAGTGTGTAGGATTTGGCATCCTCGTCTATCTTACAATTTATACTGGCTACAGACCACAGTCTGTTGTGTTGGTCCAGGCCTAATTCCAAGGGTTGCAATAAGTTTGGGTTGAATTGAGGGTTTATCGTTTATTTAGTTTAGAATTTTTAAAATGGAGTATGAAAAATTAAGTCAGAATCTGAGCAGATAATGATTAAACAAGATGTTTCTGGATAAAACTATGTAACTTCAATATTATCTAAGAACAGGAGGAACTGCATAACTGACAATAAAAAAAATAGCTTTCTTATTTAACTACGAACAGGTTAGGTCTTAATGGTATAAATTGATGTTTTTATTTGGCAAGCTAATGGGAAACATAATAAAATTAAGATATTATTCTGACTGTTAAGCAGTCCTTTGGGATCGAAGATAACTTGTTTCTGCCGAGGCATAAAAGCCAATGATCCCCGATTTATTTTAACATGGGAGAGTCATTGCACACTGCCTTTTCAGAGCAAGGCGTTTCAGAACTGGAGTCAAGGTCTTGCTGTGCACACATACCTCACACCCATTCACGCTCTAAATATACACAAACATAATCTGACCATCCACGAACAATAAAGACACATGATCTTGCACACACATTTCTCCGCAGCTCCCATCCCTCTGTCTCCCGATCTTCGACTTCTTTCTTTTGAGTGCTTCCCTCAATCTCCACACTTTCTCGGTCATCGTTCGTCTCTGTACCTGCCCACTTTCTCTTCTCAGTTAGACTATTTCCTCTCCCTTCCCTTAATTCCACAAACACATTCTATCTTTGCTGCTCCCCTGTCTCCAGCTGTTCACCTCTCTAATAATGAGACTACTCACTCACTGACTAACGTGGCTTGCCTTCTATAGGGCTCACACTCCAATTGCCAGTTGTCTTCCATATATATACCTACCCACCCCACATCTGGCCCCAACACCTGAAGTCTGTAACCTAATCCATAACATCCAGATTTCATACACCAAAGATTTGGAGAATCCTTATTTGCCTTCCCGTTACCACCATCTGATGAATACTGCAAACTCCTGCTAGGCTGCTGAGTCTCCTGACCACTGACCCCTTTACCTTAATGTCTCTTTCGGAGGGGGGAGAGAGAGAAGGGGAAGAGGGGGAGAGAGAGAAGGGGGTAGAGGGGGAGAGGGGGAAGAGAGAGAACGGGGAGAGCGAGGGAGAGAGGGAGAGGGGGAGAGAGAGAAGGGGGAGAGAGAGGGAGAGAGGGGGAGAGAGACAAGGGGGAGAGAGAGGGAGAGAGGGGGAGAGGGGGAGAGGGAAGGGGAGAGAGAGGGAGAGAGGGGGAGATAGAGAAGGGGGAGAGAGAGGGAGAGAGGGGGAGAGAGAGAAGGGGAGAGAGAGGGAGAGGGGGAGAGAGAGAAGGGGGAGAGAGAGGGATAGAGGGGGAGAGAAGGGGAGAGAGGGAGAGAGGGGGAGAGGGGGAGAGAGAGAAGGAGACAGAGGGAGAGAGGGGGAGAGGGGGAGAGAGAGAGAAGGGGAGAGAGAGGGGGAGAGGGGGAGAGGGGGAGAGAGAGAAGGGGGAGAGAGAAGGGGAGAGAGGGGGAGAGAGGGGGAGGGGGAGAAGAGAGGGGGGGAGAGAGGGAGGAGGGGGAGATAGGGGGGGAGAGGGAGAGAGGGGGGGAGGGGGAGAGAGAGAAGGGAGAGAGAGAAGGGGGAGAGAGAGGGAGAGAGGGGGGAGAGCGAGAAGGGGGAGAGAGGGAGAGGGGGAGAGAGAGAAGGGGGAGATAGAGGGAGAGAGGGGGAGAGGGGGAGGGAGAGAAGGGGGAGAGAGAGGGAGAGAGGGGAGAGAGAGAGAAGGGGAGAGAGAGGGAGAGAGGGGGAGAGCGAGAAGGGGGAGAGAGAGGGAGAGAGGGGAAGAGAGAGAGAAGGGGGAGAGAGAGAGGGAGAGTGGGAGAGAGAGAAGGGGGAGAGAGAGAGAGAGAAGGGGGAGAGAGGGGGGAGAGAGAGGGGGAGAGAGATGGGGGAGAGAGAGGGGGAGAGAGAGGGGGGAGGGGGGAGAGAGGGGGGGAGGGGGAGAGGGGGGGAGGGGGAGAGAGGGGGGAGGGGGAGAGAGGGAGGGGGAGGAGAGGGAGGGGGAGGGGAGAGGGAGAGAGAGAGCGAGAGCTCGCGTGGGCACGAGCGAGGCACGGAGCGATCTGAGGACTGTGAAAAGCAGTGGGGGGACCAGCCGATCGTGGCTTCCGCAAAGGTAAGCGCACCCACCAGCGTGACAGAGCCGGGCCGGGGGGGGGGAAACAGACGATTGGGCCTCCCCGGAGAGGAGGTCATCCCCTGTGACGGGTAGAGAGGAGAGGGAGGAGAGGGGAGGAGGTGAGAAGAGGAGGGGGGGCAGAGAGAGACAGAAGCGGCTTGAAACCCACAGCTAGAATGAGCGCGCAGGCGGGTGGGGGATGGGAGGAGCGGGGCTTCACGAGCTGCGCCGACCATGAGGAGAAGCTTCATTGCATGAGTGACGCTCACCTCCGGAGCGCAGCTATAGGAGCGCAGCTATAGGATCTTTGCTGCAGAACATTCTCGTTCTTTCTGCACCTTTTGAAGAACGGGGGGTTGGGTGGGCTAACATACCTCGTGGAAAACCGCATCAACGTTGACAGCAGCTGCATTAATCCACAGTGTCGGGGGGGGGGGGGCAGGAGGCAGGTGGGCCTTGATTGGTGGGCATGTGGGCATTGTGGCGTCAGCAGCTGGCAAGCGGTGATTTTTTTTTTTTTAATGAATTTGGTGAACAATTTTATTCAAAATCTGGGGAATTTGAATTTAGAGTAGAGTGGATTTCTGAAATCATAAGTTAAATCCCTACTGAAATATGTAAAAATCTCCGCGTTTTTCCGTCTGGTTTTCGAGGAGATACGTTTCAAAGGCAAAAACACACACACATTCTTTTAAAAGTATATAGAAGATTTGTTGGCTTTTGGTTCCATCATTTCTTGAAATTTACTTAGCCAGAAGAGGCTGAGAAGCATATTTACATTTATTGTGTACATCAGTGGAAGTGTTAGGTCTGAAAGGAATATGTTTCAAGATGAATTGTGTGAGCCAGAAGTAAGAATGTTACCACTAAATCAAAAACATTATTTCACACTTGTAGAGAAAGTGACCAATAATGCAATATAAAGACAAATACCATTACCATTGTCAAATCTCCCATGATCAACACCTTCAGCATCAATATTGATGAGAAACTCAAATTAATGTCATATCATTACAGTGGCCACAAGGCAGGTCTGAGACTTGTTATTCTGCACCTAGTACCCAAATAATTGGTGTGAATGGTGCTGTGTTACTGTTCACTATTTATATTAACAATTCAAACAAGAATGTTATTGCATAGTTAGTAAATTTGCAGATGATATTGCAATTGTACATACAGAAGAGTAGACAATGAAACAGATTATCTGAGATTACAACAGGATTTTAATCCATTGGGCCGAGGAATGGCAGATGGTGTTTAATTTGGATACATGCGATGTGTCCATTTTGGTAAGACAAGTCAGGGCAGGATTTAAACAGCATATGATAGGGCTCTATGGAGTGTTGTAAAAGTAGAGGGGTGCAGGTACATAATTCCTTAAATGTAGCTACATATGTAGTCAGTGTGGTGTGGAAAGCATTTGGCATGCTTGCCTTCATTGGTTAGGGTTTTGAGTATAGGAGTTGGGACATCATTTTATCGCTCTACATTTGGAGTATTGTTTAGGACTGTGTTCCTTGGGATGCAGGAGGCTGAGGGATGACTTATTGAGGTTTATAAAATCGTACGGGGCATAGATAAACTGAATAGCTGCAGTATTTTCCTCTGTATAGGGGAGTGAAACACTGAAAGGGGAAAGATTTAAAAGCGATATGAGGGGCAACTTTTTCACACAGAAGGCGGTGTATATATGGAATGAGCTACCAGAGGAAATGGTACAGGTGGATGCAATTGCAACATTTGAAAGACAATCAAATAGGGATATGGATAGGGAAGGGTTGGTGGAATAGGGAGTCAGGGTCAGGCAAGTGGGATTACCTCAGACAACTTGGTCAGCATGTATGATTTGGGCTGAAGGGCCTGTTTCTGTGCTGTTTAGCTCTGTGACTGTGGTTCCAGATGTGGTTAGTCTGCCACCTGAGGAGTGAACTGAAGAAAAAAGGGTCTCGACTCGAAACATCAACTATTCCTTTTCTCCAAAAATGCAGTCTGACCCACTGAGATACTCCAGCTTTTTGTGTCTATGTTCCGTTTAAACCAGGATTTGCAGTTCCTTCCTACACATTCCTACACTGAGTGATGGAGCAGACTAGTTTGTTTCTTCTACGATTTTAGAAGTATGAAAATTCCAACAAGGTTTGGTGCAGGGAAGATACTCCCCCTTGCCAAAGTCCAAATCTCATAGCTACAGCTTTGGAATAAGGGTTAGACCCTTTAGGACTGCGATGAGATTTTTTTTTCACAAGTTATCAGTGAATTTGGAATTATCAATGCCAGAAGGCTGTGAAAGAAAATTATTGAAAAGCAATCATTAGATTTCTGGATATTAACAGATTCCAGACATTTAATGACATCAAGATAGAAGATCTGCCATGATCTTCAATAGTGGAGCAGGTTTGAATGGGTCAAATGTTTATTTCTTGACATCTTACTTGTATTTTGCTTGTGTTTTCCTGTATTCTTGTATCATTATTCCATTCAATTTATCCATAAGGAAAGGGAGAGCAATTATCTTGTACATTAAATACAGGAAAACTGTACCCAATTGTTCCTCATATTATCAACTCTCCAGGGATCATTCCTTTGGAACAAATATTTCAAAATGACACAGCATTTATGACTGCTACTATAGTGGAGTCCTTTGAAATTCTAACCCCCAGCACCCACCCCTCCAAAATAATATTATTTATCCCTTTAAAGTTAATCACAACACATATTATATAAAGCACATACGATATAGTTGCCTTACATGAAATGGAAAATGACGAAAAATTGAAAGGAATGTTTTGATTAGTTGTTACCACAAACTGGATCCATCCAGTGAAATTCTTTTTTTCACAATACCTCATTGGAAGACGGTAAACAGTATTCGAATCATCTCAACGAGTTTGCCATCAATCTCATAAAATCTCAAAGTTAGCACTTGTTTGACATTGGCAGCCTAGAAGTTCGCTTTCCTCTGTGACCTTGCGGTGCATACATGTGTGTGTGTGTGTGTTCGTGTGTGTGCGCGCGTTGAAGCGTATTGATTTCAGCTTGACCCGAGGAAAAAACATTTTCAATTTAACTAAAACCAACAGTGATCATTTGAAATAAGACACTGCGGGGCTTAAGTGATCTCCCTGTGATTGAACTGCTCTCCCTCGTCGCTTGATCTTAAAACCTAAAAGAACTCGAGGAAGTTATTACACAACACCGCACAACCTCCATAGGCATTGGCGATAATCAAGTAAAATGCCCTAGTGAACAAACGAAATGGAGTGTGTCCTCCAGCTTTTTGTGTCTATAAACGAAGCAAGCACTCCGTCAGAGATTTTGTTAGAGATGTGTATGAGTTTGCTTATTTGAGGTGAGGAACTTTTTGCAGTAATTGTGGAGACCTGCTATTTCCCTTCTAAACACCGATAAGAAACCACTATTGATAGAGTGTACTTTCAACATTTATCCTCCGCGTTTTGTGATTTGTCATGATTTTCTTTCTGCGGGATTGATAGAAATGTTCACGCGACCCCACCTCCTCCCTCGAAAGTTGGCTTGTTGGCGTCGTTCTTTTTTTTTTTGCTAAGAGAGCATGAAGTCATTAAAGGGAGGTTTGTGATTTCATTCTGGCACTGCTTATTAAAGCGGGGGTCCCTTCTCAACCCCGGAACCAAACAGAGCACACCAACCAACACGAGGAGGAATATCGTTAGCTTGCTGATGCCAGTTAGCCGAAAAGCACGAACTTCTTCCTTATTTTCACGCAAAGGACAAACGCAAAATAACTGGAGCGATATGATATGGGTTTTGGAAAATTACACTAGCAAGCTCTTTCACCAATGTATTTCCCAGACCGTGCAAATGCCATGTTTACACGAACATAGACAAAATACCAACCGGAGTGCTGAACAGTTCGGTTGAATTAATATCTCAGCCCAAGAACTACCAGTGAAAGGCATTGATTAATACCATTTACGGCCTGGGCACAATCACATCTGTACAGAGCTTCGGGGAACCCAGCATACGTTTGTAATGAGTTAAAAATGCGAATCTCTTTTTTAACCTCTAACTTTTAACTCATCCACTGCCGCAAAGCAGAGTTTGATTTGGCCAGTTGAAGGAGAAGGAATGGGCAAAATAAATTCTGCAGTTGCAAGGAAGACAGCGAGTATGATTTAGCCATGGGTATTGACTGAAAATGTTGCTAGTCATGTTTATTAGCAGGCTGATAAAGACAGGCTGCGTTCAGGTCTCCGAATGGTTTCTCGGCACATTGGGGACCCGGCACTTTGGGAATGTTTGACTTCATTTAAGACAAAATGTAAAGAAATGCAGGTGGTGAGATTTCGCTTCAGCACTGTTGCGCCACCTGCGAATCCAGGCTGGCGTGCTCAGTGCAAGTGGAAACTTAAAAACGAATTAACTTGAGTAGATAAGGTGCGGAAATTCAAGGTAAATGTTCAGCTAGGTCTGGTTAATAGAGACGGCGCGTTTTATGTCTTACCCCTTTAAAAAATATATTTTTATTTATTCTTCCCCTTTGGCGGTTTCAATTTAAATACAAATTTCAAGAACAATGTGGTTCTATTTTATAGCGGCACGTGTAGTGTTGCAATGAAAGTTAAATATCAAAACATGACTCCGTGCTATTCTAGCGACAAATATTTATGTACTGCATCATCTTTTTATATCGTCGATCTGTGACACATCGCACATGCGTTCAAAATGCATTGCAATGGTTATTGTTCTTGATTATACAACCATACATGAATGTTATTCTGAGATTACAATTCTCACCCTATCAATCTCCTGCTCGGCGCGCGTCTCCCCTGGTTCTGCCTGGCAAACTGCCTGCTCCGCGACTGAGAAGCGCCGGCCGCCAGTCGTGTTCTCGATGCACCTGAAGCCAACAAGCTGGCCCGCACAGGTGAAACGGGATTCGCCCTTCGCAGTGAGACTCTGCTGCTGCTGGCATCAGAAATAAAACCACTGTTTCTGGCGGAGAAGCCGGTGTGACTCGGCCACCATTGTGTGTGCCCATCACCCTGGGCGGTCCCGAGGTGTGATCGGCTTCTCTCCCGCGATGATAACGCGCTGATTCGGGATGTAATAGGGCGACTCGCCCTGTCTGAGACGGGACTGATTCTCCGGGACGTAACGGGATTGTAATTCGGTGGGCTGTGAGCTGTGCGTCCAGTCCCGGCTGCAATTTGTCCATTTGCCCCGGCGCGGCGAGTGCTGCTCTCCCGGGCATCGCTTTCGCCAGTGGACATTTGACTCACCGCCCGGTATAAAACAGGCATATTAGCATCGGATGGCACCCGGGACGAAGCGGGGTTTCTCACCGGATTTCTCTGCCCCCTCAATGTTGCGGTGTGGCCAGGTAACCTCACATTATTCACTGTCAGGTTGGAGACCCTGTGTCCCCACAAGTGTGCAGACCTCCCGCGAAAATCCCGCTGAGACTCGCTCGGTACAACCGAGAGCCCCAGAACTATCAGTATGGTGATGCAAATCTCCAACCAACTGCGCTCCATGTTGCACTCCGGACGATTTCGCCTTTTTTCCTGAATAAGATTTTCCACTTAATCCTGGGCTGCGGTCCTGCAATGTAATCCCCAAAGTTCTTGCGCAAAACGCAAACTAAACGCCTCTTTGCGAAACTCAAGTGAAAACGTATTCCTTTTAAAAAAAAAATGGTTCTGTAGCATTTAAAATAACTCCTCAGGTCCCTCCACATCCACGTTTAGAAGTTTGCCGACTCTCTTGGGTTCTAGCGCATGTGGGTGACTGTCAGTAACTGTGGTTACAAAAAAGAATCAGCTTCTGCCCTGGAGTTTTGAAGTAACTCTGGTTTCCCATTCGGATTCCTTCTGAACCAGGCATTACGTACAGAGGACGCTCTCGCCCACTCTCAATGAACTCTGACGTAAGGACAGAACCTAATTTAGTACCGGGAGCGAAATAAGACTTTTTGCCCCCCCACAATATGCATGCAACACCCTGCCGCTCACTGACAGGACACGGGGAGGAAGTGTCTTCACGGCGGAAGACTAACGGCATGAGGAAAAATCAGCGAACGTTTAAAGATCTTGTGTCATGAGAGAGTTTGCTCTCCGTGCATTAAACTGCGCCCTCATCATGCAATGCTGGTTCATACAATTTGTACTGCTTAACATTAAGAAAGGCGAGCTCTAATTGGAGCGTTGACCTCCCGGTGAGAGATGACCGACCCGACAGCCAGGCTCGTTTCCTGGGGTACTTTAGGAAGTGGCCGTAATTAGAGAAACAGAGTTATCGCAGCTTCTAACGCTGTTCGGAGCTCGGCACCAGCCAGCGTTTACACTTTAAAAAAAAACTGAAGCATTCGCTTGCAAAGTGATGGCTATATTAAGAATTCGTTTATTTATCGGTGTACATGGTGTCCGTTTCCAAAAAGACGAATCCCTCTAAGGGCCCGGACTTGCAATTGCTTGATTTCCCTGCCCCCGCATTCGCATCGACACACATGTCGAGAACGCTGCTTTAAACAGATGCCGCTACAAATCAAACTCGTCTGTAAGTTCAAAGCACTTTGAGCAGCGTGGACTACCAGTTTTCAATCTGGGCATATTTTACCCCCTTCACAGCACAGTCAAGAGATTCAAGATTCAAGAGAGTTTATTGTCATGTGTCCCAGGTAGGACAATCATATTCTTGCTCGGTGAAAGTGAACTTGAATGGCTCTTTTTCAGGAGTCCCCGAATTCATTTAACTCCTGTGGCGAGCAAGAAAGATATAGCTTCCCTCTATCAGTCGCCCCGATTCCCCTTATCAAATACTTGCCCCCCCCCCTTTTTCCCCTTTCCCCTTTCCCCTTTCCCCATTGAAGCAGAACACCCACGATACTATCGGGTACCCGAAATGATTTTAAACGTCGGTCCTGATCCATAGCTCCCGCCTGACTCACTCGAGAGATTAGCTAGGTATAAGATTAACAACCGACATAATCATCGTCAACATGTGTAGGAAGGAACTGCAGATGCTGGTTTAAACCGAAGATAGACACAAAAAGACGGAGTAACTCAGCGGGTCAGACAGCATCTCTGGAGAGAAGGTGACGTTTCGGGCCAAGCTGGGTCCTGCCCGGGAAACGTCACCTATTCCTTCCCTCCAGACATGTCTGACCCGCTGAGTTACTCCAGCTTTTTTGTGTCTTGTGTTTTGTTTTGCTACCCTACCCCAAATCAACGCTCAGAGTTGGGTAGCGCTGTGCAGGTCGAATAGCCGGGCTCCGAAACAGCCCCATAGCTAGGTCGAGATGCCTGAACCATTTACATGCTAATGATGATCCAACATCAGAAAGAAATTGAACATTTGATCACCACATGCTCCAAATCTCCCGTTATTTTAAAATGCCATTCCCAGCATCTTAACGTCGTGTTCGACCTATTTCTATTGAGATGCCCCTAATGGTTGAAGCAACAATTTCCATTCGAATAACGCCTTTATACCAGTAAAACGTCCTGAACATTTCATTCAATAAGGTACACAAAAATGCTGGAGAAACTCAGCATCTATGGAGCGAAGGAAATAGGTAACGTTTCGGGCCGAAACCCTATTTCATTCAATAATCTAGGTCCGTACAACATCACTGCGTCATAGTTGTCTCCAACAATATTGGAAATGTATTTCTGCCTATGATTTCCTCTTAAAATAGATAGGATCTGACGAGTTTTTTTACATTTTGGATTAGCCTATCCTTTGTTAAATTATAATTGAACAGAATGTAGCGTTTCAGATGTGTATGAAATGTATGGCTGGAACACAGATAGGAAACGTATAGAAAACGGGCTGCCCCACGGCTATCACCGGTATTGCACGCACAGCAGTTAATGTGGAGAATCAAAACAAGTCGTTATAATACTCAGTTGTGAGATTGCTTTGCAGTTCCGTATAAACTGTTGCTCTGGGCTAAAGATGTGCCAATGTATAACATAAGAGAGAGAAACCCCCCCAAAGGAAAAGCAATTCGCTCTGCAACAAATGTATCACATGGGCCATAGGGAATCTTCAGGCAAGGAAAAAAACAGCTTTTGGTCAATGCTTTGTGGTACACTGACGCCTAAGTGCTATTCTGTTCCCCTGAGTTAGAGTAACTATTTATAACACGCTGACCCCTTTATCAACCTCGACAAGTATACAATTTATTTATTGTCATTTGAACCTCAATAGAAGTTCAAACGAAATTTGGTTTCTGCAGTCATACAACAAGAAAAGAACTATGACACACAACCAACACAATTTACACAAACATCCATCACAGTGATGGAAGGCAAAGTCTTGTCTCTCCCCTGTGTTCCATTCTTCTCACGATGTTAAAGCCCCCGGCGGGCGATGGCAAGTCCCGCGGCCATTAAGGCCGCGCCGGGCGATGTAAGGCCCCGCTCCGGGTCTTAATGTTGGAGCCCCCGGCGGGCGATGGCAAGTCCCACGCCGGGACAGAAATCAATTTCTGCAATAGTGTTGGCAGTCCAAATACCCCAAGCCGATGCCAAGACGGCACTGAAGGACATAAAATACTGGAGTAAGTCAGCGGGTCAGGCAGCATCTCTGGAGAACATGGATAGATGACGTTTTAGGTCGGGACCATTCTTCAGATTCATGTTCTCCAGAGATGTTGCACAACACGCTGAGTTATTCCAGAACTCTGTGTCTTTTTGTGTAAACTGATATGGTTCACTTCTTAATAAATAGACAACTCACAAGAACGTAGGTAGACCAACTCAAGCTTTACTGATCATCGGCCGGGAAGTGTCGGGGATACACCAGTCAAGTGAGCAACACAGACACTTGACTTCCCCTGCGCCACCACTTCAATCAACAAAGATTTGCACGGTGCTTTTTACTGTGTGTCACTTAATCACATTCCAAAGAGGTTAGTCATGGTCACAAAGTTTAATCACATTCCAAAGAGGTCACAAGATTCAATCAATACATATCACTACACGAGTCTGAGCCTGTCTCTCTTATCAATTGGTAGACACATTTCAACGGCACCGGTCATTGTCTCGATACACAGCAACCTGAGGCAAGCCTCTCTCTTATCTATCCACTGGAGAAGGCCTGCTTGAGACGAAATATACGCTACAACCTAGTCAAGTATTCCACTATGTATTTTTAATATATTTAAAAGCTTTAACCTTTTCAAAACCAGCCTCTGCAGTACCTTGCTTCTCTGAGATGGCACTAGTTGAACTATACTAAGTTGTCAGCTGTCTCAAGAGAAGTTATCCTGATGCCCTGTTCATCATCACTGTGAGTTAAATCAAGCTAACATCTTGAATATATTTGCAAAATACCACCAGCTCCTGACCCATGGGGCCTGTTAACATTTAATCACTGCTACACCACCATCAAGTACACCTATTGCTCTTTCCCTCACCCTCAATTTGGCCAGTCTGATCATCTGTCAGTTTTTTCTGCTGGCTTACTGACAGAGACTGCAACGCTAGACACTAACTGAATGAGTAACACAGTAGTGGTCTGTAGAGGCTGAGCATCCACTACACGACTGTCCTGAGTCAGTGGACATGGACATGTTCACGACCATTTCACCCAGCCTGAATTAGTATAGTTCAGCAATCACTAGTTTAACGAATAAATGCCTTAACTACTGCGGTCTGACAAAGCCATTTGGGGTCTATCCTAACTAGAATCTTTGGATAAACAGGGGGATTCACTCTCTGCTGAAGTTCAGATGATTCTGTACTGTGCATAAATAAGGACTCAGTAAAATTTCTGCAGGGCTATCAGTGATGCCAGGAGAGAATTCCAAAACAAGCTGACGCTCAATTTAATCTGGCAGATGCCAAGCAATTGTGGTAGGGTCTGAATAACATCATGGGCTACTGGCAAAATTTGAGAGAGATCTCTGGCAAGGACACATCCCGAATGGATAAGCTCAATAGTTTTTACAAGCAAATAAAGCTCCACCTAGGGGCTATTTTCACCCCATCCCCTTTTGGCTTTGTCCCATAAATGTCAGTGAAATGCCAGATCCATCTTCACAAGTCTAAACTCTTGGAAAGCGAATGGTCCAGATGAAGTCCCGGCATGGGTTCTGAACTCGCTCGCCAATCAACTGGACACAGTCCTTACAAACATCTTCAATTTCTCATTTCAACAATTTTATATCCTCATCTATGTCACAAAACCTCCACCATTCATTTCTATCCCTCAAGGTTGTTTGCTGAGGCATTTGCTCCGTTCCCTGGACGCTCATAACTGTGTAGCCAAATACAACATCAACTCGCTCTTTAAGTTCACTGAAATTAAAATACCACTGCCATCAGCCAAATCTGTAACAACGTGAAGACAAAATGCAGGAAGAAGATGGAGAACTTAGTGTCCTGATAATATCATAATCCTTAATGTCAGCAAGACAAAATAATTGGGCTTTGAACTAAGAAGGCAATGGGATGAACACAACCCTGTCCTAATCAATGGAACTGCTGTAGAGATGGTATTCAGCTTCAAGTTCCTAGGCATTCATGTCACCAGCAATCTAAATTGGTCCCTTCACACTGATGCAGTGATAAAGAAAGTGCATCAACATATTTACTCTCTTAGGTATCTGAGACTTCACTCGAGACTTCTACAGATTCGCTACTGAAAATACTCTGAAGGGATGCATCTGTGATGGAAACTGCACTGCTCTTGGCTACATGAACCTGTACAGAGTGGTTAACAGTCCTATCCATCAAAGGCCTGTCATTTCCTTCCGTCCAGTCCATCTTCACGGCTTGTTGCATCTGGAAGACTGGAAGTATCGACATTGATGTTTGACACCCTAGCTATCCCCTTTCTATCTTCTACTTTCTGGGAGAAAATATAGAAGCTTAAAAGCTTGGACATCCAGACAAGAATAGATTCTTCCCCACCGCTGTCAGACTCCTCAACCAATCACCTATTTCACACCCCTTCCTGGAGGTGCTACCACATTCTCTGACTTTTAACTCGACCTCTTTCAGTCATTCTATTATTACATTACAATATTTGGATTTGGTTCTCGCACTACAATCTTGCGCCATTCTGCCAATTTGCACTTCTTGTTGCTTTTGTATTTATCATCACTGTATATACTTTATTTTGTGAGCTTCATGCAAATAAGGAATTTCATAGCACACTGGTGTAGATGATAATAGATTAATCTAATCAGCCCGTTGTCCTTTGACAAATTAAAATATCTTCATTTTTATAAACCACTCAAATGGTATGAACAAAATAATGGTTGACTTAAGTTTCAAGTTTCAGCGATAGAAACTGAGGAATCAGTGTTACATTGATTACCGATTGCTCTTGGGACATGGAGCTGGGAGGTTTAGAAGCCAGGAAAAGTACTAATAACAGAATAACCTCGATAGTAAAGAGGTGAAACCCATAATTTCCCCCACACAGTGAGCCCTGATTTCCATCCTGGGGGTAGTTTGGACAGGAGGCAAATAAAGAACAACTGCTTCTCAACAGGAAAGAAATGTCAGAGGGCAAATCAACCAAAGCCATTTTCATAATTATACTTCCGCGTGGCACTGTTTTCCATTATAGCTGGGAAGTTATTTTACAACGGTACTACTTAGCAAAAGTGGAAAGGAACAGATGCCGAATATAAACCTTTACTTAAGGTTAAATTTTGTTCACAATATATTTTCCTAAGTGTGCATTTAAAATGAAATTAATATATATCTCAGCTGTAAAATTTATAAAATTCAAACCAAATGAATGCTATCTGTTTCCATTCAATTAAGAACAACTTGGCCTGATTGACAATATCTTTTGTTATATCTGAGTTCTAGGGTGCCAGGGAATTATCCTCTTACCCTAGCTTATCAGTGAATTTGACGAATCTTCCCTATTATATGAGATTCTTATATTCAAAACGACTTCAAAATGAATCGAAAAACTAGTAAAGGTTAGAATAGTGAAAACTCAGAACAATGACAGTAGTACATTTTATCCATGCTTTGAATGATAGAATTTTAAACGAACGTCTCTTACTAGTTCCCCAATATCAATGCAAAGCATTATTTATAGTATTCTGAAATATTTGAACATAATTTACACAATAACAATTGTAAAGTGTATAACTACTATTTCCCACACCATACTAGGAAAGCCTTCAACAAAGCACAACCGCGTAGGAAGGACATAGCCATAGATTAATAGGTCATTGGATTAAAACATGTTGGAAGATTGTATTTTAAAATCTTTCAATAGTTCAATGGTGTTTTATTGTCACGTGTGCACAACACAGTGAATTTCTTTCAGGTAAATTAAGTTAAATTTACAATTGGTTTAATAACAATGAAAATGTAGCCAAATAAAGACATGGAAAATATTTTCCTTCTTACATGTCATGTTCCACTCAATGCATTTCAATTGTAGTTATATTCAAGCTTCTACCATGAGATGTGTTTGATTTGTTGAGATAACTATGAGAAATAGCAATTGATCAAACTACTTTAATTAAAATTGTCAATGGATGATACTGAATAATGGCTGAATTATAATTTGTGCTGCCTATATAGCTAAGGCAACACCTTCTGCTGATACTGACTCCTTTAATACATTCTCATTAAGAGAATGTCACCATTGTTACTTCATTGACTGACATTCAGTGATAGGACATATAATATTGGAGAAGCCTTTAAGTTTCTTATATGTTGTTTTGATATTGCAGGATGCTCCCGTTCCAATGATTTCAATCTGAATGTATATATTGCTACTTATTTCAATGGCAAAACAATTTTTTAGACATAATTTTAGTTTAATGAGTAAAAACTGAAAATATGGAACTGGATAAACTTGTAAAACTACCAGTTGAGTGATGGGAACACTGCAGCAGCACCTGTCTATGGAAAGGTTCATAGATTTGTAGATAGAGCCCAACTGACATCTATGAATGAACTAGACTAAGTGGGACCCATTGGGTCCCTATCACACAGGAGGCTTAATCCACCAACACAATATTCCACCACTCACCCATAGCCCCCAACTGCACAGGTTCAGCTCATTTCCCCTCATCCCTAGCACTCTCTCCCCCTGCTCTTCACCTTCCCTCCCTATCCTCCTCCCCTCCCCAATCTCTCAACTCTCTCTCCCTCTCCTTTCCCCTACCCTCGGTCACTCCCTCCCTCCCTCCCTCCATAACTCCTCTCTCCTCCCTACCCCATCTTAGACAATAGACAATAGGTGCAGGAGTAGGCCATTTGGCCCTTCGAGCCAGCACCGCCATTCAATATGATCATGGCTGATCATCCCCAATCAGTACCCCATTCCTGCCTTCTCCCCATATCCCCTGACTCTGCTATTTTAAGAGTCCTATCTAGCTCTCTCTTGAAAGCATCCAGAGAACCTGCATCCCTCCCTCTGAGGCAGATCCCTCTATCCCTCACCTCCCACTCTCCCTCCTCACCTCCTCCCTCTTCTTTTCCCTCTCCTCCTACCCTCCCTCAATCCCTCCCTCATCTCTCCTTTCCCCTACCATCAGTCACTCCCTCGCTCCCTCCATAACTCCTCTCCCCTCCCTACTCCCCTCCTCTCCCTCTATCCCCTCTCCTCCCCCACTCTCCCTCCCCAGGATCTCGACCTTGGGGGGGGGGGGGGGGGCGAGCGGCGAGCTCAGAGAAAAGAGGGGGGAAGAGGCATGGGGGAGAGTGGGGTATCACGGAGGAGGGGGCAGGAGCCAGCGACGGTGACGAGGAGGGATGAGGCTGGAGCTACGGGGCGTTGCAACGGCGGTGTGTTTGGGACTCACAGCGGGCGCTGGACGCTGTCCTCTCTCAGCTCCAGTAAAGACGCAATGGCGCAGGAAGGGGCAGACCATCCTGGGGAGTGACAGGAGAAGAGACCAATCCATGCTGCGCTGACTGGCAGGAGAGGAGATCGATCTGCGCACACGTGTTTTTTACGAATTTTAAACCTCGCTAACTTTTACAATATACCACAGATCGGAACTAAACTTATTGCACTCACACCACAGGAGAACGGCGAGTGCGCTGGCAAGACATCGTAGTGTTACAGCGTACTGTTTTTGCGCAAATGGAAAAATGGCGCAAACCGGAAAAGCACAAGATCAGAGCTTTAGTTATGTATAGATCAGGGGTCGGCAACCTTGTTCTGCATAGGGGCCGGGGCGCATGCCTGTGAGCGGATGGCGGGCCACATCTATCACGTGTACACATGGATCCCGCCCCCATCCCGTCCCGGATGGCAGGCATTAAATCACGTGTTCACAGAAGGTAGACAAAAATGCTGAGGAAACTCAGGGGGTGAGGCAGCCGCATGCAATCCTTGCAAATCTCCCCACTGAGTTTCTCCAGCATTTTTGTCCACCTTTGATTTTCCAGCATCTGCAGTTCTTTCTTAAACGTGTTCATAGAAGGTGCGCGGTCGTGCCAGCGGTTTTATACAAGATGCGGTACAGCCAGAGCTCGGCTGCGTTCGGGGTGGGTGCTTGACCGCGTCGGGGCAGGCGCTCGGGGCGGGCGCTCAGCCACGCTCAGGGCGGGCGCTCGGCAGGCCGGATGATCACCGGGAAAAAAATCCGCTTGCGGGCCGGATGATTTGGGGTTACAGACCGTATTTGGCCCGGGGGCCGTAGGTTGCCGACCCCTGGTATAGATGAATGAATACTTTATTGTCACATGTGACAAGTCACAGTGAAATTCTTTGCTTGCACACCCAAGGTATGCAAATAAGGGTGGACAAGGGCGCTGACAAAGATACAAAGTATACACAGTATCCGCGCCAGATCCCCCTTTGTTCCCCCTCCCTGCCCCTCACGCTGGGTCCTCCATTGCTCTTTAAACATAGCAAAACATTGCAGGGAAGTGTTAAGTCAAAATTCAATACCCGTTCAAGTGATACCATCTAGTGATCAAAAGCTTGAATAAAAGCATAGGTGTTAAGTAACATTGTACAGTAAGATAGGACTGTTGGGAGGAGAAGAAATGTAGGGAGGGAATTCCAGTTTAAGGTTTCTCATTATGAGTAGAAATTATAAGGATGTAATTTATGTATGTCAGCTAATACCTTGGTCTTCCAAGTCTTACCACATATTTCAAAAAATTATATTGCACGTCTTTAACAATTCCATCAACAGAAGGAAGTTCATTTAAGAAGTTGCTTGTGGCTGTGGTTAGTTTCAGTGTTTGTGTTGGAGGTAACTGGGAGGAATCCCTGGTCAAAGGGTAAATTGCAATATCCATGAATCTCCAGGCAAATGGAAATGTGTATAATTAATTTAAAATTGTGTGAAGGAAACTGGTTCTCATTGTTTATGTACTTTTATTTGTCTGCTCATTTGCCTGACATACGCATCAGCATTGACTCTTTTTGGATGTTTAATAATCTTGTAAAAATAACCTGCATTTCTGTCTGCAGCCTTTTTAATTTGAGGTTTACTCGTTTAAAGCACAAGATCTGATAACTTGCCAATGCTGCACTTTATTCTCACCCTTGTTTATCACTTTGCATCTTCTGCACATTTCCATTCAATCCGAATTTGAAACCACGTCAAATAAATATTCTAGAATTTGGCATTGAATCCATATACTGTCTGGTTATAGACACCAGACCTGGACCCAACAGGACCAGACTACATTTGTCTGGTTCAGTTCAAAAGACGTGCATAATCTGAATTAGGTCAGGTCAAGCTGTACTATGCCTGCCTGGCTCAATACATTAACCAGGTCAGGATGACTTGTTTTTTATTACCTTATGGATCCACAGTTCTCATAAGTGCAACACAGGAAGCCTTTTTTCACACTTCTGTACAAATCACTCCAGATTGGGTCAGGCCGAGTTGGGTATGGAAAGAAATGCTCGGTTTCAGGCTCAGACTAACCACGGATAGTTCGGCTTTAAACATTTGTAGCTAAGCAGACCGCTAACTCAGAATAGAAACAAGGAACTGCAGATACTGGTTTACAAAAAAAAAAGACACAAATTGCTGGAATAACTCATCGGGTCAGGCAGTATCTCTGGAAAACATGGATAGGTGACATTTTGGGTTGTGACCTTTCTTCAGACTGAGTGTGGGTGGGGGGGGGGGATGGTGGGGGCAGTGGGATGGGAAGAAAACTGGGATAGAGGAGGAGCAGGATGTCGGGTAATAGGTTGATACAAGTGAGTGGGGGGGAGGGGGTGTGGGTGGTGATGTGCAGATGGTTGGATAAAGGCCAGAGATGAAAAGTCAAAAGGATTGAAGAGTTGTGAATTGTGAAGTTAAAGGAAGGAATGTTGGTGGAAGGGGAGGGGAGAAATAGGTGCAAGTGCAGATGGGGCAAAGCGGAGGGGTGAGGAGAAGGGGAAAGAAGGGAGGGGTGTCGTTATCTAAAATTGCATTAAAATTTAATGTTTATACCATTTGGGTTGTAAGTTACCCAATTCAATCGGAGGTTTCACAATGCATGGGTTGCAAACTATCCAAGTGGAATATGAGGTGGATATACCACTTGGGTACCTTACAATCCAACGGATTGAACATTGAATTCTATAATTTTAGGTAACTTTAAACCCTCCCCCCCCCCTCCCTTTTCCTTCCAGTCCCCCCCTCCCCCCCCACTCCCCCTGCACCAACTGGACTCACACCTACTTCTAGCTTCACAATTCGCAACTCCAATCGTTTTATAATTGTAAGGCTGGTTGACAACAGTATAAATACGATGGGTAAAGTTGTTCAGGAGCAGCAAAGTAGATGCACGATTAACTCTATTCTACTCAGATGGCAATGCTGTGCTTTTGACCATCAACACACCACGTTAGAATATGTACAGATGAAGGAGTAAACGCAACTGTACTAGATTTCAACCACGGCCAGATTATAAAAGGAAATGCGGATTAGCAAGTAAATGACAACTCAGGTGGAGCCAAGGTTTAGGGGGAGGGGCTGGAGAATGTGAATTTAAGAGATGCTGCAAAGAACAAATTTATGAAGTCATTGGAGGGCTGTTTTTTTTAAAAGTTTGTTTTCGGTCACCCCGAGGAGAGGCAGGTTTGCAAAGTAGACAAGGTTGGTTGGTTTTGTTATTGTTATCAGACAGGACCTTGCCTTAAGAAGGGAGAAAACAAGCTTTAAATAATCGAGAGTTACATACCCGTACCAAAAATTAGTAACACTTCCTTTGAAGTAGGAATTTGAGCTTACCAGAGATAAGCAAACCAGTCCAAAATCATGGATGTAAACAGACTTCAGAAAAGTACAGATCTGATCCAATTGTGAGGTTCCAACGTCTCAAACCACTTCCCCTCCACTTCAATTATGCAACCCTCTTGATCCAAGCATAACATTTTAATATGAATTCTTGACTCGTATAGAAAAAAAGATCATCTCTGATTATTTGTCTTGTAATTCTGTTGCTCATGAAGCATATTATTGCCAACTTTCACCTAAGTTCGCAACATCTGTCTGGTGTAAAACATTTTGGCTCGGTGTTAACAGTTTTTAAGATAGGATCTCCGAATGAACCAATAAATTGGGCTGTGAGACAAAGAGTCACAATTTGTCTGTTTTTATCTGCAGTCTATTTGAATCCTGATTCCAGTACAAATTTCCTGTCAAATCGGCATACTGTTCTCGGAATTCAGCTGAAAACATTTTGGTCAATATAAAAAGCGTTATAATCTACCTTGAGTTCGTACTTAAGTGGAAAATTATCCCAAAACTGTACAAAATTGTACAAAATTATCCCAAAACTGTACAAAGAAAATGATCGGTGGTTAGTAAATGTTCTGTTTTATTATATTTGAGAATCAATTGTTCATCTTATTTCTACCCATTCACAGTTATTAACAGGCAGGTTATTTAATTCAGATCGCTGTGTTATAACTACAGAATTATTAATTTTGTAATTTAAACAATGTAGTATTACTGTATAAGATAGACTCAGGGAACTGCAGATGCTGGTTTACAAAACACAGACACAAATTACAGTATGTAGTCTTCATTGGATTGTTGATAACACTGAAGGTTCTACTGACAGTCCACCGGTCATGACAGTGTTCCATTCCTGACAACTGCTTTAACCCGAATTGTTAGTAAGTCAGAAATGAACAAAGACAGTGTGTGAGAGAGGAGACCAGATGCGGGAAGGGAGAGTGAGCAGATGCGGGTAGTATGGCCGCCAGCGGGTAAGTGAGTCTGCTCAATGTCCCCAGCTATGCTCAGCTATGCTCCCATCCCCAATTGTTGTGGCTTGGGTGTGGGATTGGGCGGGCGAGAAGGCACATGGAAATGTTTTGTTCCCACCTGTTGGAAGATGCCTTCAGCCCTGCACCAACCAGCAAATCCATCCAAATCCATCTTGCTGGGCTCCCAGACGCTCAGTCATATGTACGGGGCATCCATAATCAAGATGTGAGCAGTTTGAGAGCATGTTCTGTAATTGTGTTTAATGCTATCAGACCTTGAGATATTCTACTAGCTTGGAGTGCAGTTATTCTCTCTAATACCTTGAAATATAGAGTATTTGGCGATCGTATTTGATCTGAATTTACTTTTACTCGTTTACAATTACTTTAATTTATTTTCTCCTTGTTACTTGGAACAAGTAACACTACTGGCGGCGGTTACACTACTCAACACTGTACCTCGGTGACTGCCAATCACACCCCCCCCCCCCCCTGGACACTCCTCCCACCAGGATTTATTAGATTTATTTATTTACTGCTCATATTTATGTCGCTCTTCTTGGGAGATGCTAACTGCATTTCGTTGTCTCTGTACTGTACACTGCACAATGACAATAAAGTTGAATCTGAATCTGAATCTGAATCTGAATCTGAACATTCACTGACGCCAACCACGTGGGCAGACAGGTGATCTCCCAACTATCATCCAGTGCCTTCCTGTCTCAATGCTGTGAAATCTGTTCCGTATTGGTGATTAGCCTTTTCATGTTTTCTTCACCTATACTGGGGAGACACTTGGTCATGGTTGCATCATTGAAATCCTAAGCTTACTAGATTGGAGCAAGGTTACCCATTTCTGATCTTTCCCTCAAGCTTCCATGGCAGTGTAAAATATTTTCTGATAGGGAAGCATTTCACCCTGAACTCATAAAATATCTCAGTCCATTGCAAACATTCACACAATAATATTGGCGTAGAGAATGGTGTGATTTTTAGTCATTTGTGAATTAGTGGTGAGTACTCTTCACTAATGAGTTGGAAGATGTGGTTTATATCCCCCGCTATTAAAAGTGAAGTCCCATTCTCCATGATACTGCAGAATAAAAAATCAATCTAAACCTACCTAGGCATTTCATGTGGGCGACCGTGATTCATCACCTGCTTGCCCTCGTCAAGGTTTCCAGGATTTACATTTACTGAGATTTCTTCCCGTTGCATGTTAGAACTCACATTTTGGGCAATTACAGCATGTGATCAGGTGTCTCTGGCTTGTGACCACATAAGGCAAACTCGGCAGCCAAGTACAAGTCTGAGGTATGTTAGAAGTACAGAAGATTTGTAGCCCTAAGGAATGGAAATGATTACAGATTATGCATGCATTTTTAAGGAAAAATCTCATCGTGGAATAAAAGAAAATAATGTGCAAAGAATAAGTATATTTTGTAAAGCATTTAAAAGGTAAACTTACTTGTTACTAATGTTTTTCCATTTTAGTACAATCACTTAATTCTGAACTAAAAACATTTTCCAACTCTTTTTTCCAGGCTGGGTTCCAGGGTCTGCGGTTTTTCAATTCTGCCAATGGGATCTAAATTTTTGAACTACAAAAATACAGCTTTTCTCGTTTTCATCAAAATTGATTAAAATGTTCGTTTTGTTAAATGAGCTGTTTATACACTCTGATATACTCTGTTGACTTTGCTTGAATTACTGAGTTAGGAGAGATGAATAAAATGAAACACCTGTGCATGATCAATTAATCAGCTTCAGCGACTCCCTTTTTACACTACTAAAACAGACCAAGATTGCTGTGGCGAAACCATAGTCTTTACTTGGCAATTTCCAGCTACATCAGGGAAATTAAAACATCATCTGGTCTCGATCAGTGATACCTTTGCTTCCAAATGACAAAACTATGAATATAAGAGTTCATCACTTAATCTAGACTGATCATTCAGCCTAGCTCGAAAATAAATTGATCACCCCAGTTTCAATTCAGTTTAGTTTATCGTCACGTGTTCCGAGGTAGAGTGAAAAGCTTTTGTTGCGGGATAACCGGCCAGCGGCAATACATGATTGCAATTGAGCCACTCACAGTGTATAGATATACATGATAAGGGAATAACCTTTAGTGCAAGGTAACGCCAGTAAAGCCCGATCAAAAATAATCCGATAGTAGTTCAGGACTGCTCTCTGATTGCGGTAGGATGATTCCATTGCCTGATAACAGTTGGGAAGACACTGTCTGAATCTGTAGGTGTGCGTTTTCACACTTCTATAACTTTTGCCCGATAGGTGAGCGGAGAAGAGGAAGTGGCCAGGGTGCGCCTCATCCTTAATTCTGCTGCTGGCCTTGCCGAGGAAGAGTGAGGTATAAATGGAGTCAATGGAAGGGAGGTTGGCTTGTGTGATCGACCACAATTCGCTGCAATTTATGGTTGGATGGAGCTGTTCCCAAACCAAGCTGTGATGCATCCCGATAAAATGCTTTCTGCAGTGCATCTGTAGAAGTTGGTGAGGGTTGTTGGGAATAATTTGTGTTGGAAGTGATGGAGCAAAGCTCGCTGGGTAGGGTAGAGTAGATGATTTCCATAGGAACCACCAGCTTTAAACCATTTCAGTAAGTAAAGTCAAACACCAGAGGCCAGTCTTGCTGGGATTCCCTGACAACCTAGTATGGAACTATCTCTCCAACCCTGCTCTCATAAAAATCTCACTCATTTCAATGAGGATTCCAGGCTTGAAGTTTGGGAAGCAAAGCGAAAGGCAAGTCTTTATTTTTTTAAACCATTCTACTTTAGGAATAATTTAAACCTTTGAACCTTTTTTCTAAGTTATATATTTTAAGCATTTGGAATAATTCTTACCGTTTATATTCGTCAAGTCAAGTCAGATATATTCGTCACATGCACAATAAAGTGCATTGAAATGAACTTGCCAGCAGCGGTACAATAAAAAAGGGAACACACAATACACAATAAAAATTTAACACGAACATCCACCACAGCATTCATCACTGTGGTGGAAGGCACAAAGTTTAGTCAGTCCTCCTCCATTTTTCCCCTTGGTCGGGACCACAACCCTCCGCAGTCACTGCTGCGGGCGGGCAGATATGCAGACAAGGTAAGTCCCGAATCGGTGCTTCAAGATGGTGTAGGCCGCAGGACGGCGGTCGAAGATCTATGTCCCCGCCGCCGTTAGAAGCACCGCAGACCGCAGGGCCGGCGGTCGGAGCTCCTCTCCAGGGATCCCTGGCGAGGGACCCCGCTCCGGATGGTAAGTCCCCGTTGCGCCCGCGGTTAGAAGTAGGCCGCGGGCCGGTGGTCGGAGCTCTTCTCCGCCGGGGTCCCCAGCGAGGGATCCCAGGCTCCGGACGCCGCGCCAGCTGGAAGCGCCGCAGTCCGCAGCTTCTAGATGACGTAGGCCGCGGGCCGGCTGTCGGAGCTCTTCACCAGGGATCCCCGGCGAGGGATCCCGCTCCGCCGACCGCGGCTTCAGGCTGCCGCGGTCCAGCGAACGGAGCGCTCCCTTCCGGCGACCCTCGGCGAGGACTCGCCCGCTCCGCGATGAAATGGTCCACGCTGCGCCCGCTGCTGAAGCCCTGGGCGAGTCTCCGGGAAAGGCCGCACCGATCCTCTGTGTTAGGCCACGAGGGAGGCGACATGGAAAAAAGCCGCCTCTCCGTGGTGGAGGCGACCAAAGCTGTTTCCCCTCTACCCCCCACCCCCCCTACACCAGCCCAGACACAAGACACTCCGAGAGACATTAAAACACACATTGGGACATACCAAAAAGACAACAAAAGTAGAAAAAACTAACACTACAATTAATTCACTGCAAGATTCATCAGTAGTAAAATACCTCTCTCTCCCCTGACTGAAGAAGGGTCTCAACCCGAAACATCACCCATTCTTGCTATTGAGGGAGCGCAACGTAGGCTTACAAGGTCAATTCCCGGGATGGCGGGACTGTCATACGCTGAGAGAATGGAGCGGCTGGGCTTGTACACTCTGGAGTTTAGAAGGATGAGAGGATATCTTATTGAAACATATAAGATTATTAAGGGTTTGGACTTGATAGAGGCAGGAAACATGTTCCCAATGTTGGGGGAGTCCAGAACTAGGGCCACAGTTTAAGAATAAGGAGTAAGTCATTTAGAACAGAGATGAGGAAACATTTTTTCACACAGAAAGTTGTGAGTCTGTGGAATTCTTTGCCTCAAAGGGCGGTGGAGGCCGGTTCTCTGGATACTTTCAAGAGAGAGCTAGATAGGGCTCTTGAAGATAGCGGAGTCAGGGGCTATGGGGAGAAGGCAGGAATGGGGTACTGATTGGGGATGATCAGCCATGATCACACTGAATGGCGGTGCTGGCTCGAAGGGCCGAATGGCCTACTCCTGCACCTATTGTCTATTGTCCTTCTTTCCAGAGATACTGCCTGTCCTGCTGAGTTACTCCAGCATTTTGTGTCTATCTTCAGTGGGAAAATAGAAGTGGCCTTAGGTGTGGTAGGGGGGAAGGTGTGCATTGGTGCTGATTGCATTTTGCATCAAATGTACCAGGTGTGGCTTTATGGCTGCAAAGATTGGAATGGAATGGAATACTTTATTGTCACATGTGACAAGACACAGTGAAATTCTTAGCTTGCATTCCCAAGGTATACAAATAGTGGCCACCTACGGTGCTGACAAAGTTACAAAGTACGCCGGCTCCTTCTTTGTTCTACCCCCCTCCCCCACAGCGGTTCTCCTACGTCGGGTCCCTATTGTCCATTGTATCCCCCCCACTCCCCCCCCCTCATCCCCCTCCCTCCCTCCTTATTGTCGTTTGTTATTTAAGGGCCTGTCCCACTGGGCGATTTTTTTAAGCGACAGATTTTTTTTAGGCGACTGCTTGCGACTACAACAATGGGATTCACCGAAGTCAGCACCGGCGACAACCTCCGTCACCTGGCGACAACCTCCGTCACCTGGCGACAACCTACGTCATCCTGGCGACAACCTACGACAGCACCTACGTCAGGAGACGACAAGCCCTCGGTCGCCGACTGTCGCTGAAATGTTTTGAACATTTCAAAATCCAGCAGCGACCAGAAAAACGCTACAACTCTTTGGGCGACTGAGGAGACTACTCACGACCATACAGGCGACACCCCGGCGACCATGTGGCGACTGCCTAGTCGCTGGTAGTCGCTTTAAAAAATCGCCTAATTGGGACACGCCCTTTACTTTGCTTTATTTGTGCGCATATATAATTTTGAGTAGCAACGTAATTTTAAAGCAAATTTTATTATTTTAATATATTCTTTTCTCTGACTTCAATCTACTTGAACTGATTTTCAATGTCTCTGCTTATAAGATGCATTTCATATACTGTACATATAAGGGCCTTGGGCAACAAAGCTGTCAAAAGGCCAATTGGATTTTCCAGGGGCTGGTGCTTATGATCTTGAGGTTAACTCACTCAGCAGCCACAAAAGATTCATACAGACATCAGAAAAACGTGAGAGAGTAATCACATCAGTGCAGTTTAAGTTCGATACAAACTGCAGTGGCACAGATAGTAGACCAGCTACCTCACAGTGCCAGAGAACCATGTTCAATCCTGACTTTGGGTGTTGTCCGTATAGATTTTGCATGTTCTCCCTGTGACTGCGTGGGTTTCCTCCGGGTTCTCCGGTTTCCTCCCAATTCCTAAAGACATTTGGTTTTGTAGGTTAATTGGCTTCTGTTAAAAAAAACAATTACCTCTAATGTGTAGCGAATGAATGAGTAAGTGAGATAACATAGAACTAACATGAATGGTTGTGTGATGTTTGGCATGAACTTGAACGGTCTGTTTCCATGCTGTATTCCTAAAAAAAATTTAAACATAAACTGAAGCATTCTATATGTGTTATTTTTTTCTAGAGGTATGTAGCTAAAGTATTGTATCTGTATTATAAAATACAGCCACGTATTTCCTCAAATTATTTTGTTGTTTTTTCATTCTTTTGTGTAAAATCGGAAGCACGGTGTGAAGTTTTAATATAATTGCTGTGAAATTGGAAAGAAAAATTTCAGATAATTTTGTCCTGTGATTTTTCACTTTAATTTGGTCATGAAATGTTAAAATAATGCAATTAAGAAATTACCAAAAATTGAAAACCAAAAGGGTTCTTGCTATTATCTAACCAAGAACAAATGCGTCATTGATCACGAGAATATTTGAGATGGGATGTCTGTAATCTAAGAAACAAAATCTAATAAACAGATTCTGCAAGTAAAATGTCAACTTATTTTAAGTCTCAATCCTACAGTTCTTCTCCCAGTGAGACGGATTCAAAGAAGTAATTGTTTCAGATGTTTAAAGTAATTGAGTTTCATTCAGCATTTCCTGTCTGAACAAGTTTTGCGTTCCCTCTTCCATGCTTCATTCTTCGGTGACCAGGACACAAAGGAGTATTCAACCTCAAATAAAATGAAATTAAGAAGTTCCTGAAAGTAAACATCTACATTCAGCAGCTGAAATGTCGAGCGAGCAACTGCAAACATCAGAAATCACAGTAACTTTGAGTTTTATGTCAACAGAATAAAATTTATAATGGGTGATATTATCATGCTCCATCTTCTACTCGTGGAGATATTAATCTATTTAAAATGAAGTAAACAAATCCCTAGATTAAGAAGTAGGCAAACAAGATGGAAACAGGTTCGTGTTTGAATTTCATCATCAGGAATTGTTTGTAATGTTTCCTTTTAAAGTTACTGCCTTGACCTTCCCATGTTGAAACTACAGAAAAGTAAAACCATAAGACTATTTCATTATCTACACTTTCAGTCTTCCTTCTTCTTGTGCCAATTATCTACTTCTTTGAGATGTTTTCCAAAGGTGTGATTAACTGGCAAGTTAATTTTGGCCTGAATTCTGATTGTAAAGGTGAATATTATTTGTTCTCTTCTGCATAGCATTGATGCTCCGTTAAGCAGACAAGATGGTGGGAATGTATGAGGCCAATGAGATATTTTCCATTTGGTCTTATCTAGTCTGCATTTGACAACACTATTCTCTCCTGTCCAGCACTGTCTTCCTTACAAGTTCAAGTTCACATTTATTGTCACTATACCAATTGGTACAGTGAGATTTGAGTTGCCATACAGCCATACAAATAGAAAGAACACAATACACGATAGAATTTAACATGAACATCCCCACACAGCGGAATCAATGTTTCCCACTGTGAGGGAAGGCAATAAAAGTTCAGTCATCTTCCTCTATGTTCACCCGTCGGGGCCTATTGAGGCCTCCGCAGGCGCCGCAACGGCGGCCCGATGTTCAGGCCCTCTTGTTGGATGATGGAACTCCGGCGTCGGAAGAACACTCTCAGCGGCTTGGAGTTCCGAATCGGCCGCTGCCTACCGGAGACCGCGGTCCCGAAGTCCACAGGCCAAGCTGGGCAGAGTTCCACATGGCAATCCTCAGCGGAAGATCCCAGGGCCCCGCGTTGTTAAAGTCAGCGCCGCCCACGGCTGGAAGCTCCGCAGACCACAGCTCCACGGTGTTCAAGTCAGCAGTCCCAGCACTCCGGAGCTCCAACACGGCGACCCCGGTATGGCATCGCCCGCTCCGCGATGGTACTTCAGTGCTGCGCCGCTGCTGAAGCTCTGGCCGGTCTCCGGCAGGAAAGGCCGCGCCAATCCAGATGGTAGGCCACGAGGAGGGGGCGAAGATGTGGCTCGGAGGAAAGACACATCCTCGACCAGGTATTGACTAAGAAAACAGTTTCCCCCTCCCCCCATCCCCCACATAAAAAGACGAAAAGACCTCCAAAACAAAACTTTTTGATGGACTAAAAATAAAAAAAAGGATGAAAGGACGAACCGCTGCAGGCAGGGCAGCCCATACTCAACGGCGCCACCCCCAATGATGTTTGGTGGGCATACCAGTTGTGGATAAGGTGACTTTCCTGAGAGAAGATGGCAAAATTACATCCCCCCAGGGTGAAATAAACAAAATGTGGTTTCCAGAATCCTCAGTTACATGCCCGTAAAAAGATGCTTCTAATTGTTTTAGTTTCAGGCTAACTTTATTTTAACTCAGCAGGTGGCAACCAGTTTTGCACTATACCTAATATTACTTTCTGTGGCCTTCAATGTAAAGTAAAATTATGTTTCCCAATAGGCAGATTGTATTTAAATCGTGCTCTAGGCCACAGATAAAGTTTAATGACATTCTTTGAACTCAACTGCTTCCTGATCTGCAAGCAATTTATCCTATTTTTTGCACTAAGCGTGCTTGAAGTTGGGTAGAATTGTGATTAAACGATTTGGAGGATAGCTTTTGGCACTGCTATCCTATCATTTGCAGAAATGTATCGGTCTGAGCGCAAACACATCTTTTTCCATCTGCCACTTCTGCTCAAAATTAGTTTTATTTGGGAATGGATGTATTTCTGATTTGCCCCATATTCCATTTGACTCTTTGTATTTCGACCAGTAAAATTTAGGACCCTTTTACTTTGCATGCCATCAAACCTATATGCAGGTTTTTTTCATTTGAGCAGTCAATTTTACTTGTAACTCTATCAGCTTTTGGAAGCTCGTGGGTCAGTTTATGATTCTTTTCTAGGTTGGCTGATTGGTGGTTGGACAGTTTCCAGCTGAGAAACATAGACATTGAGTCTTTCTTGGAATAGTTTATGGTTCAATGGCTAAATTTGCTGAAGACTGGGATTTGTCCAGCCCAGGGAAAGAAACGGGCATAAAGAAAATGAAAAACTTTAAACAAGATGAAGAAAGAACAGGTAAGCACTGTTTTGTTTCCACTAAGCCTGTGGAGATGGTAAACACAAATGAGGTGTAGTTTAACTGGATGTACACATAAAAGAATTGCTTCAAATAAATATTTTAGACTTTGAAGTTTAAAGCACCACTGATGTAACCAAATTCTTTTGCAAGGATAGAGGCCAAATTTACTCGCTTTTTATACAACAAGGAAAATAAAGAAAATTGTAGTAGTATATTTTTGTAACTATAAAATGGGACAGTCCTTTGAAGAAAGCATTCAAAATGCATGTAGAACAATCCACTACTTTATTCACTTCATCAAAGCTGGAAAGCAAATAATCTCTGTTTAGTTGCCAAATGAAACAATTCAACCTCAATCTCACATGGTGTTACTCACAGTGATTGGTGGGATATGCAGTTTCACAACAATAGGAGTGTTATGCCCAGTAATGTAGCTTGTTTATTATCAGAGGCACTGTTTTATGTTGAATGAATAAGTCAAATTCCATTTTTGTTACATGGTGTTCTGGGATTTTTACCAGTGCTTGTGGGACTTGCATGCTGGCGAACGTGTGATGTCTGAAGTACAAGGTCTGGCGTGTGACGAGAAGCAAGAACGATGCTTACAAGAAGCATGTGTTGCTTAGATGAATATTCAAGTGTGGGCTCTTCATAGCCCTGCACAAATGCAGCAAGAGTTCCTCACTCTCAGAATTCAGTCTCCATGCAATAAGGATGTGACAACTGGCAGGAAAATGCAGATAACAGATATTGTGATGATTTTGGGACATTTTCACAAAGTCGAAAGCAGCAAGAAAGTATAAATATGTTCACAGAAGCATAAAGAGAAAACTAGTACTGTTCCATCTCCTTTTCCTATACAATCTAGTGCGGCACAGTGGCGCAGCAGTAGAGTTGCTGCCTTACAGGGCTAGAGACTCAGGTTCGATCCTGACTACAGGTGCTGTCTGTACGAGGTTTGCACATTCCCCCTGTCACTGCGTGGGTTTGCTCCAGTTTCCTCCCACATTCCAAAGGCGTGCAGGTTTGTAGTTTAAATAGCTTCTGTAAACTGTCCTTAGTGTGTGGTATAGTACTAGTATACAAGTGATTATATTCGACATGGACTTGGGCCGAAGGGCCTGTTTCTACACTGTATCTCTAAACTAAACTAAAAACCAAACAGTCTCTTGAGGAGGAAGATAACTTGCTTCCACTCGAGCTTTGTGGTTTCATCAGCCATTCAGAACGCTCGGTACACCTGGAAGAAACCCACATGGTCTAAGTGAAAATGTGCAAACTAGTGGGACATGTAGTAGGGAAATCTTATAGAGGTGTATAAGATCATGAGAGGAATAGATCAGGTAGATGCACAGTTTCTTGCCCAAAGTAGGTGAATCGAGGAGCAGAGGACATAGATTTAAGGTGAAGGGGACAAGATTTAATAGGAATCTGAAGGGTAACTTTTTCACACAAAGGGTGATGGATGTATGGAACAAGCTGCTAGAGGAGGTAGTTGAGGCAGGGACTATCCCAACATTTAAGAAGCAGTTAGACAGGTACATGGATAGGACAGATTTGGAGGAATATGGACCAAATGCTGGCAGGTGGGACTAGTGTAGCTGGGACATGTTGGCCGTTGTGGACAAGTTGGGTCGAAGGGCCTGTTTCCACACTGCATCACTTTATCATTTTGTGACTAGAGGCACAACTGTGCCACCCCACTGAAGGTTCATAAGTTCATAAGTGATAGGAGCAAACGTAGGTAATTTGGCCCATCAAGTCTACTCCGACATTCAATCATGGCTGATGTATCTCTCCCTCTCAACCCCATTCTCCTGCTTTCTCCCCAAGCTGCTGGAGATGTAATCATTGATGTCTTCCGTCATTGTCAGCTGACTCATGACTTGTGAAAAGCGGTCAATATTTTCCAAGGTGTGAAGGTGGGGATTGGGTGAGGTGTGCTGCTGTAGAGTGAGAGTAAGTTATTAGTGGATCTTTGTTTTGTGAATGTCAAGCATGAGCACACAAGCTTCAGAGAATGAAGTGATAGGAACTTGAGGCTTAGCATTGGAAAAAGCATAGATGCAAGGATCATTTGTGCACTGCAGCTTAATGATTAAAATTGGTATGACCTTGGTTCTGGAATGGAGATGAAATCGATCGAACAATCTCCCATTTGTCCTCCACACCAGCTTATTGGAAGTGAGAAAGATTGAAGAAAGCGTGGTGGTAACGACACAGGCTTAATCCACATTAGTCTTCATTGGGTTTGGATCTGCTCTGGCCCTGTTAGTTAGATCACAGTTTACATTAACGGACTGCAAACTAATGTAATAGAGACTGGTATAACAAAACAACTAACTTTAATCCATGAATGGATCACAGTGTGTTTGCACGTGCCAAGCTAATAGATCATATCCCACAGTTCCATTGTATGATTTGTTCAAGCATGAAAGTTAAGGAGAATATCTCTACACTTTAGCAAGTAAGCAACAATAAACCGATTGTATACCACAGATCAAATGGAGCCAGAAATTTGTGGGGGTGGGGTTGAATGGTAGTGATATGCTAATCACGAGCCAGCTGCCACCTTTAGATTTGGGCTTTGCTGTTATGTTTTCGGGTGAACAACAAGTACCAAAAGGTCACTGATGGTGTGGCTCGCAAGTCATGCAGGAAGAAAATCGGACAGCTACCTCAGCAGCTGACCAGCTGATGGGTAAAGCTTAATGTAGAATTGTGAGAGGATGGAGAACAATCTGTAAGGGAGTTGGAATATTACCATGAGACCCAAAGGGTATCAAATGAGCAATAGTTAATGGAGTGCATGTTATCTTCAGCTTTTCTTCCTCAAGTTGCTCTTCGATGCCCATGATATGTTGTTACGCATTTAGCTGTGCATTGTGCAAATCCTTTCAAGATGTAGTGAATTTGGGGATTGCATTGACTTCTCTCCTTATAGTTAGCATTGCAACACCAGAGGGAGCTGGCACAGTCTGAGTTAGTCACAATTGTCCAAAGGAATGATATTTCAAAAACCTCCGTGATCGAAGCAACAACAATATGAATACTGCATATTTTTGAGTTATGCAATGCATGGCAACGAGCCGGTGCAGCATTAGAAGACATTCCCACCACCCATCCCCCCCCCTGCACACCCGCAGATAATCTTACACACGCATTTACAATGGCAGAAATAGACAAAACCCCTCCAAACCAAAACAACCTCCAAGTAACATGCAACACCAGTTCCGAGAAGTCTTAATGTTTAGCCTCTGATCAGCAACAAAGGCTTGTATCTATATAGGTCATTCAGCTCAGTATTACATTCCAAGATGCATCAGGTTAATGACACCAGGCCCCAAGAGGCTTTTAGGACTGATAACCCAAAAGGTTAGTAAAAGGGGTAGAGAGGCTTTAGAGAGACAGTTCCTAGGTTTAAGAGCATAAGGTCCAATGGTAGAATGTTTATATTCTGGGCATTGCAGGGCCACTAGAAGACATATTTGTATCAACATTGCTGGTGAGATGCCAGAAGACTGGAGGGTAAATAAAGTGTCTCTTGAAGAAAGGCTACAAGGAAAAGCTTGGAGCTACAGACCCTTGCATCAGCAATGGGTACATTATTGGAGGGGATTTTGAGAGATATGACCTACGTGCATTTGGAAAACCAAAAGCTGATTAAAGATGATCATTGGCTTTGTGCGTGGGAAATCGTATCTCACCAATTTGATTTCAGGTTTTGAAGAGGTGACCATGAAGATTGATGTGGCAGACTTTGTGTACATGGACTTTAGCAAGGCCTTTGACAAGGTAGGGTGGTCTGGAAGGTTAATTACATGGTTTCAGGGCAAGCTAGTCAATTGGATATAAAACTGGCTTGAAGGTAGGAAATAGTTGGCGGAGGCAGAAGGTTCTTTTTCAATTAGAGGCCTGTAACGTGGTGTACTACAAGGATTGGTGCTGGGTCCACTATTCGTCATTATCTAGATTAATGTTTGGATGTGCATGTAGGTGGCAAGGTTAATAAGTTTGCAGATGACACTAAAATTGGTGGTATAATAGACAATGGAGGTTATCTACAATTAGAATGGGATCTTGAACAACTGAGCCAATGGATAAAGGAATAGCAGATGAAGCTTAATTCAGATACATGCAAGGTGTTGTATTTTGGTAGGGAAAACCAGGGCAGGGCTTACACAGTAGGTGATGGGGCCTTGGGAGTATTTTAAACCAGGGCGACCTCAAGGTGCAGGTGCATAGATCTATGAAGGTGCTGACACAGGTGGACAGGGTGATGAAGAAAAACATTTGGCACGCAGACCTTCATCAGACAGGATATTGAGTACAGGAGTCGGGATGTCTTGTTACTCATGTACAAGACACAGATAAGGCCACATTTAGAGTACTGTGTACAGTTTTGATTGCCCTGCTATAGGAGGGATGCCATTCAACTGGAAAGGGTTCAAAAAGATTTACACAGATGTAACTGTGCCTGGAGCCTTTGAGATATAAGGAGAGGCTGGATAGATTTTTTTTTCCTGGACATTGGAGTCTGAGGGATGATCTTAGAGGTTTCTAAATTCATGAGGGGATCAAGTGAAAGGCAAGTCTTTTCCTCAGAGTAGGGGAGTCTACAGTTAGAGCGCATATATTTAAGGTGAGAGGGGAAAGATTTTAAAGGGACTCAAGGAAAACCTTTGCACATCAAGGGTGGTGCGTAGAAGGAGCTGCCTGAGAAAGTGGTAGAGGTAGAGAAAGGTGCGGCACAGTGGCACAACAATAAATTTGCTGCCTTACAGCGCCAGAGACCTGGTTCGATCCTGACTACGGGTGCTGTCCGTGCGGAGTTTGTACGTTCTCCCTGTAAACACGTTGGTTTTCTCCAGATGTTCCAGTTTCCTCCCACACTCCAAAGACGTACAGGTTTGTAGGTTAATTAGCTTCGGTAAAAATCGTCAATTGTCCCTCGTGTGTAGGATAGTTCTAATGTGCAGTGGGTCCGCGCGGAGTCAGTTGGTTGAAGGGCCTGATTCAATGCTGTGTGTCAAAAGTCTACAGTCTAAAGTAAAGTCTAAAGGTAGGTACAATTATGACATTTAAAAGATACTTAGACACGTATGAGGATAAGTGCTGGCAGGTGCGACCGACGGTTAAACAACTTGGTCGGCATGGATGAGTTGGGCTGATGGGTCTGTTTCCATAGTCATATGACTAAAATGAGATGAGCAAGAATCTTGACTGGCGCCCCATCAACCCTCTAAATGCTTATTACCTCCATAACTGGCATTGGTATTAGTTTATTATTGTCACGTTTGCTGAAACACAGTGAAATACTTTGCGTCCTAGAGCCAAATCATACTGTACATGCGTACAGTCAAGCCATACCAAAGCACAACAGGTAGCGCAAAGAAAAATATACACAGTGGCTGCAGAATGAAGGAACCGAGAACTAGGGGGGGCTGCATTTTAGTGTTGGGGAGTGGCGAGTCCACGGAGGGATTTGAACATAGGGTTAAGGTTTATTGCAATTAGGCATTGCTGGTCAGGGAGACATCAATGAAGTGTTTGGCTGAGGCCCACATTGGGCAAAACCATTCTGCAAAAGGAAGCAGAGAATGTGAAATTGTATAAGCATATTTTTACTCAAGTTGCTTGGCCCGAGATCAAATGCTTCCCTCTTGATATTAATATGTAAAATAATTTTGAACAATATCTTCATTATGTTCAATATTTCTGTTGAACATACGGAGAATAGGGCTAGTGTTTGCTACAGCAAAGCAACTTATGCCATCTGTTAGTCAGGTTTACTCCTGCACCTTAAGATTAAAAAATTGCCAGGTAAATTCTTGAAAGTGTAAGCTGATAACAATACAATGAGGAAAACAGCGAGGGTGGGACCAGGGTGAACTCAGCCTTTGTGTATCTCTTTCACCGGTGAGATTTATGGATTATGAAATGCGTAATGGCATGAAAAAGGTTGCTTGGAAGGGTTTGAATCCAGGTGCAGAGAGAAAAGCTTGGAGAGGGAAAGAGTATTTTGCATTAGACGGAAAGACAGAAAGACATGGCTTAAAATTTGGCCTTCTTAAACTTTGCTTAAATGCCCATATTGTGAAGGAAAAATGCTCAAATGTATAATAGTATTTTTGGAGCCAGATAAAGTGACTGGAAGTCATTAACACTGATCAAAGGCTTCCACTTCCACTTGGAATTACAAATCCTATGTATCCGTGCCTGGTTTGGCTCTTGTTTACCATACATGTGCAAAATGCAATAACACCAGCAAAGCAACATTTATTAGCAACATAATTGATCTTGAGGAGGTGATAGAATTTCATGAGTGTAGTTCATGAGCGAAGGTGCACCCACATTACTCTGAGATGACAAAGAGCTTTAGCTAAAGAACAACAGTTATGGCAAGATGCATCCAAGTCAATATGGAATGTGTCTTGGAGGAGAACTTGAATGCGATGGTGATCACCAGCATCAATGGGGAGGCACATCTGTTTGCCACCTGCAGTTATTTTACTATTTTGGCACAAGGAGCCAGAATTTACAGTCGGCGGCAAGCTGCTTACACTTGCTATTGACTTGTGAAAAGCAATTGTACGTACATTGTGCAGACCTCCTTTGGGCAATGTCTTTGACAAATTCAGCTCCATCGTTCACAGGAGACCCTGCTGGAGCAGGGCATTATGCACAGAAATCCTGCCATGTAAGACGATGCACACCAGAACAAGTCCCATCCATGAAATGATAGTGAAAGTTCTTGACGGCCAATTAAGCCATGCCGCCTGGCTTTGCCAATTAGTAAATTGTTGAAGGCAGATCTGTCCAGGGGTCTGCCCGAAGGCTTGTCGGTCGACAGCACCCCGCCCCCCCCCCCCCCCCGGAGGCTTGTCAGTCGGTGTAACCGCGAGGGAGCTGGAGACGTCACACGCGAGGAGCAAAGGGCCAGTAGGAGGGTGAACCGGGGTAATGCCTCCAGCGCCTTCAAGGTCGGCTCCCAGAACACAAAGATGACCAGGAGAGGAGAGGGATGTCGGTTCGCGGGAACTGCCCCAGTACATCAAGCGTGTGGGCCGACCAGACTTCAGACTTAGATAATGGGGCCCGCATGAACAATATGTGCAAAAAGAATTTCACTGTGCATCTGCACATGTCACAAACAAAGCAGCATTAAACCATTGAAATGCTGTATATTTCTGACATTCAATGACATTCCAACTGAAAGATTGGGTTCCTTAAAGACAATTAAATGCTTAACAACTGAAAGCATTTCAGTAAAACAGTTAAAAATAAGTGAATAAAATAGAATGGATCTTAATCCCCACAATCCACTCCTCTATTCAAGTGAATGCAGATGCCGTTGTGTTCCAAATCTAACCTGGCCAAGGTTCCCTGATGAAATAGATGGAGGACTGGAGGAAAATGGGTGGCACGTTCTCACAGCGGTAGAACTGCTGCCTTACAGTGCCCGAGACCCAGGTTTGGTCCTGACTACGGATGCTGTCTTTACGGAGTTTGTATGTTCTCACCGTGACCTGCGTGAGTTTTCTCCAGTTTCCTCCCACACTCCAAAGATGTACAGGTTTGTTGGCTAATTAGCTTGGTATAATTGTAAAGGGATAGTGTAAGTGTGCAGTGGACCGAAGGGCCTGTTTCCGCATTATATCTCTAAACTAAACTAGACTGCTGTAACTTCACTATATTTCTGATCCAACAAAGAGACGAATATCTGAGCTCAGTGAGGAATTCCCTAGTGAACAGCTACCAGGAAGTTTAGGACTTCTGCATGTGTTGAATTCCTTACTTTACTAGTACTTGCGCGTGGAACTGCAAGCGCTTTTTTGCAAGATCCAGGCCACAAAATATCACTTGCTGTCCACCATCTGCTCGCTACAACCATTATCAACTCTGCTCCATCATCATCTGCTCCCTGCAGTTATCTTTACCTGCCCTCAACACTTACAATATGGTTCTCCATCTACTCTCTCTAACTGGTGACCCTCTGATACATGAATTCCCCCCCTTGGACCATGATCGCTCTCACACAAATAGCCTACCAACCATCTAAGTATACCTCCCATTTCCCTTCTCCCTCCAATTCCTACACACCTACATTTTCAGCTCAACTACGGGGTGGGAGATTGCAACCTTCACGTGGTCTGCCCGGTTTCGACGAATGCAATCAACCTGGCGTGCACAATCAAATAAGATCAAATAGAATAAGTTGTCCTACAACTTTAGGCTGTGCACGCCATACGCAAGAAGAAGATTGAGCTCAACTGCAGTGCACAAGGCTGTGGCAGAATATGTACAGATACAATTCAAGACATCTTTCTATTTAACAACTGCAGCTTGTTCTGAACCTTGGAATACCCTCTTTTAATCTCCTCCCCACCAAAAATCCATGCTAACGCAAGGAGGGGGACAGAAAGACCTTTTGGTGAAAATCAAAAAGGGAATGTAAGACTTTAAACACTAATGGCAATTGACCAGATGCAGGAGTGAGATTGGAAGCTGTCCCTTTGCTGGCCTGTTAAAATTGTCTGGCGTTCCATTAACAATTATTACATCATTAGAAAGGTATTTGCGCTGTTGAGTTCCAGCCATAAATTGCAGCTAGTTTAGTGGGATCTTAATGTACAAATGCAGTAGGTTATTAAAAATAATGGGGAGATTGAGATATTGGCTCTGTAATGAAGTAAATGGACCAGAAAGTTCCAGAGATATGCAGTCCATGACGTATCTTCATCTAGCTGAAGTGGGATATATTTGGAATGCGCTATTAACATGCCATTGTGTAGAGCAAAGCGGTCCAGCACACTATTGCTGTGTTACAGAACTAGCGATCTGGATTTGATCCTAATCTCCAGTGCTCTCTATGTGAATATTGTATGTTCTTCCAGGGATCATGCATTTTAACCCCAGTGCACCAGTTTCTTCCCATATCTCAAAGATGCCTCGGTTGGTAGGTTAATTCATAGAGAGTCATAGAGTAATACAGTGTGGAAACAGGCCCTTCGGCCCAACTCGCCCACACCAGCTAACAATGTCCCATCTACCCTAGTCCCACTTACCTGCGCTTGGTCCATAACCTTCCAAACCTCTCCTATCCATGTACCTGTCCAACTGTTTCTTAAACGATGGGATAGTCCCAGCCTCAACTACCTCCTCCGGTTGCTTGTTCCATACACCCACCACCCTCTGTGTGAAAAAGTTACTCCTCGGATTCCTATTAAATCTTTTCCCCTTCACCTTGAACCTATGTCCCCTGGTCCTCAATTGCCCTACTCTGAGTAAAAGACTCCTCTCATGATTTTGTATACCTCTATAAGATCTCCCTGTAGCTCACACCCTCTAGTCCTGGCAACGTACTCATAAATCTTTTCTGAACCCTTTCAAGCTTGACAATATCTTTCCTATAACATGGTGCCCAGAACTAAACACAATATTCTAAATGCGGTCTCACCAATGTCTTATACAACTACAACATGACCTCCCAACTTCTATACGCAATACACTGACTGATGAAGGCCAAAGTGCCAAAAGCCTTTTTGACCACCTTATCTACCTGTGACTCAACCTTCATGGAACCATGCACTTGTACTCCTAGATCCCTCTGCTGTACAACACTACCCAGAGGCCTACCATTTACTGTGTAAGTCCTGCCCTTTGTTCGACGTCCCAAAATGCAACACCTCACACTTCTCTGTATTAAACTCCATCAACCATTCCTCCGCCCACCTGGCCAATCGATCCAGATCCTGCTGCAATCGTTCACAACCATCTGCAAAACCACTAACTTTTGTATCATCTGCAAACTTGCTAATCTTACCCTGTATGTTCTCATCCAAATCATTGTTGTAGATGACAAACAGTAATGGGCCCAGCATTGTTTCTTATAAATTTCCCTGGTGTAGGATGGGCGGCGGGAGAATCAAGAGAATAGGGTTCAGGAAGCTAAGTGGAACCATAGAATCATATAGCATGGAAACACTGTTCAGCTGAACTCAACCATGCCAACCAAGATTGCCCATCTAAACTAATCCCATTTGCCCATGTTTGCCCAATATTCCTCTTAAATATTTCCTGTACATGTACCTGTCCAAATGTCTTTTAAATGCTGTTTTGGTGCTGCCTCCTCTGGCACTTTGTTCCATGTACCCACTACCGTCTATGTGGAAAAAGTTGCCCCTTAGGTTCCTATTAAAATTTTCCCCTCTCAACTTAAACCTATGACCCCTGGTTCTTGATTCCCCCACTCTGGGTAAACGACTCTGTGCATTCACCCTATTTATTCCACTCATGATCTTATACACCTCTATGATCACTCTTCAGCCTCCTGCACCAAAGAATAACGTCCTAGCCTGCCCTATCTCTTCCTGTAGCTCAGCCCATCCAGTCCTGGCATCATCCTTGTAAATCTTCTCTGCAACCTTTCCATCTTCATGGCATCTTCGCTACAGCAGGGTGACCAAAACTGAACACCATATTCCAGGTGTAGCCTCACCAACGTCTTGCACAACTGGAACATAACATTCCAACTTCCAATTTTCTGGCTGATGAAGGTCATCATGCCAGGTTCTGAAAGAGGTGGCTTTCTCACCATTCTATCTACCTGCAACACTACATTCAGAGAATTATGTAATTGTACTCCTAGATCCCACTGCTCTACAACATTTCCCATGGCCCTATTATTCACTGTGAAGGTCCTGCCCTGGTTTGTCTTCCCAAGATGCAACACCCAGAAGCTTACCCAAATTAAACTCCACAAGCCATTCATCTGCCCACTTGCCCAGCTGTTCAAGATCATGCTGCAATTCCTAATAACCATCTTCACTGTCTACCATAACACCTATTTTAGTGTCATCTGAAATTTTACTTATCATGCCTTGTACATTCTCCCCCAATTTGTTGCTACGTGGAGGTTATGGTATTACTCTGAGAAGAAACACAGATTCAGTGGGCTGAATGGCCTCATTCCAAATAATAATGGGAAATGGAAATATAATATGAAACATCGGGCTCAATTCTTTCCAATTCTTGTAACTGTTGTATATATTACTGTTCATCACCCCTGAAAGACTGCATGAGTCATATTATCTGCCATGTAAGGTGATTGGCACTTTAAACCACATACAGCAACTGATAATCAATAACTTATAACTGTGTCTCCCTCTCCCCTGACTCTCAATCTGAAGAAGGGTCTCGACCTGAAATGTCACGCATTCCTTCTATCCAGAGTTGCTGCCTGTCTTGCTGAGTTACTCCAGCATTTTGTGTCTATCTTCGGTGTAACCTACACATTTGCAATCACTTATAGAAATGAGGAATAATAGTAAGATTAAACGAGAACTTACCAGTTTGAAGTTTGATCTGTATTTTATGAGGAGTTACGATGAGGGATTACGTGAAGAACCCGCTCAGTGCGCAGGCGCGGCATACTTCCAAGCAGCGGTGTGGAATCACAGATAGACAAAAGTATTTGAAGTAAACATAGTAAAGAAAAGGAGACATCAATTTATTAGTTTGATCCATATAATGAGGGTGGGAGCGGAGGGCACGTAATCCCTCATCGTAACTCCTCATAAAATACAGATCAAACTTCAAACTGGTAAGTTCTCGTTTAATCTTACTATTTTACTTCGGAGTCACGTGAGTGACTACGTGAAGATTTCAAAGCTCTGTGATTTCAAACCGTGTAACAGTTTTATTTCACTCACTGCCGAAAGTTCTTGAGGGAGGAAGTGTTATCGTAATCAACCAATGAATCTGTTTCTCAAGAAACAAAAAAGGTACTTATTAACAATAACAAAATTAAAGTGCTCCCCCGGGCTTAAATTAAATATTTGCAGCTTGTAATATTTTCTCTGCAAATAAATCAGGTTTCATCAACGGCTTATTATAAAAGTTCTGAATGTCGTTTCCCTCGACCATCCTGCTGTATTCAGAATATGGTCAACCGGTACGTCCATTCTGTCGGCCGTTGATGTAGATGCTGCCCTAGTGGAATAAGATTTAAATGTATTAGTATCTATTCCGGCAGCCTTCAGTACCGGTTTGAGCCATCTTGAAATGGTTTGGCTCGTTACCCGGCCATGAGGTTACTTGTGGCTGACCCATAAGGCTTTTCCACTCCCTCTGATATTGTGGGTTGTGTCTATGTAATGTTGTAGATGGGTCACGACACACAACCGTGGCTCTTGTGGGTAGGCCTGGAATACCACCAGTGGATTAGCTGTTCCTGGCCTGCTTTGCTTCACCAGACCCTGTATGATGAATGTGATCTGATCTGGGGTGGTCACCATGTTGTCCAGCCTTAACTTGTGTAGTGACTGGACGCTCTGAGCGGATACGAGTGCCATCAACATGAGCGTCTTTAGTGTAGATTGCTCGAGGCTGAGGGATCTGGCTGGTGGCCATTCCCTGAGGTATGTCAGGACCACACTGATATCCCAAATATGGGTATACCTGGGTTTAGGGGCTTGATATCATAAATGCCCTTCATCAGTTTTACCACCAGTGGATGGGATCCCATTGCCTGTTGTCCTGCTGGTTTGAGATAAGCAGAAAGAGCACTTCGCGCTGTGTTGATGGCACTGTAACCGATCCCTTCATCATGGTGTAGATGGGCCAGGAAGTCCAGTACGTTGGTGGCTGTGGCTGTTGCATACGTTGTCCCTGTTTCCTGGCAGTACTTCTCCCATTTTCTTATGCTGATTAAGTACTGCCTCTTGGTGGATGTTCAAAGGGATGCCGACATGGTGGTGATGGTTCGTTCGGACAATCCCAGTTCCAGGTAAGGTCTATTCAAAACCTGCAACCCAGGAGTTTAATTTTCTCATGGCATGGGTGGCTTATGCCTGATACTGGGTGAGTTAATAATCCTGGATCACTGGGAAAGACCATTGGTGACTCAACCACCATGTCATGTAGAACCGGGAACCATGGCTGTGTAGGCCAGTCGGGCACCATCAAAATTCCAGAAGCAGAGTCCATCTGTATTTTGCGAAGTACCCGACTGATGAGGCAGAAGGGAGGGAAAGCATAGAAGAAGACATTTCCCCAATCCAGCGTGAAGGCATCTATCGCTGCTGCCTCTGGGTCTGGTTCCCAAGCGACATATATAGGTAACTGGTGATTTCGTCTTGATGCAAATACATCGATATCTGGCGTTCCATACTGCTTAATAACTTTAGCAAATACTTTAGGGTTTAACATCCATTCGATGTTATCATTGAATTTGCGTGACCTGGTGTCTGCCACTGTGTTTAGCTTACCTGGTAGATAAGTAGCTGATAGCCAAATATGTCTTTCGACACACCATAGCCAAATCACGTTGACCAAATTGTCGCATGATAATGATTTTATGCCGCCCATATGGTTAATATAAGCCACCACCATAGTATTATCAATCTGTAACCGAACATGCAAGTGCTGCATATTAGATACATATGCTTTTAACCCATAAAAGGCGCCCAACATCTCTAGATAGTTAATGCCCAGTGTCAGTAGTAATGATGACTCTAGGTTAGTCCATCTACCACCTGTGCTGGATATGGAGTTAGTTGCTCCCCAGCCTTGAACACTGGCATCTGTTTGAAGAACTAAAGTAAGGTTAGTGATGATGATAGAGCTGAAACGATGCCAAACATTTTCTGCCCACCACTGTAGCTGATATTGCTTCAGTGGGTAATTACATGACACGAACATCGTGACCTGTGTGTCGTTTTAGTGCCTGTTGATAGTGCAAAGGTCCGCATTGTGTAGCTGGAAATGCTGCTACCATTTTCCCACTCACTCTTGGGACTTGTCGAATAGTTGGTCGTTTGTTGACCATTAAATAGTTGCATGATTGTGCTAATGCAACCATTTTTTTTTCTTTATTTTTTTTTTCCCTTTTGGCAAGGTAACAGTCATATGGACTGAGTTAATTGTGAAGCCCAGGTAGTCCATAATAGTGGATGGCTTCAACTTAGATTTATCTGGATGTAGGACGAACCCCAGAGTTTTGAGGAGCTATTTTGTAGCTGATACTGCTGCCACAGCCAATTCCATCGTTTTCCCTACTATCTGAATATCATCCAGGTATGCCATGACAATATGTGTTTGTTTCTTAGTCTTGCCATGGCTATTTTCAATATTTTGATGAATAATCTTGGGGCTGAAGTTAGCCCATTGGGCAATGCTTTGTACTGCCTCAGCTGCCCCAACCAGATAAATTGTAGGTATCTGCAATGATCCTTGTGTATGGGTATTAGATAGTAAGCATCTTTCAGATCAATGCTTGCCATGAAGTATCCTTTGGAAATCAGTTGTTTGGCAGTAACAACTGTCTCCATTTTGAAATGTATATACTCAACAAACTTATTTAGTGATGTTAAGTCAATGATGATGCGACATCCACCATCTTTTTTGGTTTTATTTGATACAAATTGCAAAGGTTCATGTTTGGTCTTTTGGATGACCTCTCCACTAATGCTGTTGAGTATATACTTGTCACACGTGACAGTAACCCATGCTTCTTTAAACCAGTGTAATCTCCCCTCTGTTAGTAAAGCACCCTTATTCTCTATATGCTGGCAGGAACCAGACCCACCTACCTCCATGTTCATTGGTGTTTCTTTTGTTTCCTGATGTTTTTGTAGGTTTTGCTTGTCTGACGTGCTGGCGATGTTGGGGGGTGGCGCATTTTCCATGGGGTCCGCTGTGGGCCCTGATCTAAAAAAGATCTTTGGGGATAAAATGCGGTCCCCGAGCTTTCACCAGTCCCATATTGAGGACGTCGACTGGTGGATGCCATGGGGTGCTGCCGCTTGGGTATTGTAGCTCTTGGTTTGCTCGTCCCAGGGCCTGCCCTCATGAGGCCGAAAGATGTCGCTGCTTCCTCCATGTCCCTCAGTTTTTTGTTGAGGTCTTTCCCAAATAACAGAGCGTCCGTCTCTGCAGCTGGGGCTCTGCACAACCCAGCAAATTTGGGATTGAGGGCAGGTCTTATGTTTCCCCGCCGGAGATTGTGTATCTCAAATTGTGTGTTGCACATCAGTGCCAGCACATCCTGCTGGTACGTATCCATCTCCGTACTTTGCACAGAACGAGCAAAGGCTGTAATGGCCGACGTCAGGAGCCTTAGGATCCGCTGTAGCTTGATTTCATGGTTACGCATGTTTGACCCCACGTGACCCCAGATCTGGCTGTTCACAGTCTTCACTCTGAGGCCTCACAGTTCTCTGGTGCTGTGTAAAATTCAAGCGCCTCAAGAAGTACCTTCTCCTGCAAGGGCTTATTTGACAGATGATTGATGCTGGCCGCCATTTTTGGTTCCAGCGGTCTTCCAGCACGTGGGGTTGCTACATAGCGGTCCACGACACCCAGCAGCTCTTCCTGCTCCTGCACCCCTTGCATACTGCCGAATTCTTCCGCCAGCCCCTGTTCCAGACCAGCCCAACCCTGGTCACCAATGCTAGCCTCCAGTAATGAGGGAGCAGAGGGCAGTGCACAAGACACTGTGGAGGAGGTGCCTGACCTACCTCCGCGAGAACACTCCTTCTGCGTAGCTCGCTGGAGCATCTGCTCCAAGAGCTGTTGTAAGCTCTGGCGGCTGTCTCTCCTCCGTGTAGGTGGAGACATGTCCCCATCCGACGAATCAGACATTACCGGCTGGTTGCTCTCATGGCTTTCCTCCCTGTCCGCTGTGCAGGCATTAGCGGGACTGGGCTCGGCTCGGTTTCGGGGATAGCGGAGCGCTCTATGAGCGGTCCTGCCGCCTGTTGCTGCCCCCCTGAGATTAAACGCTCCTCTGGTGGAGTTGAGCTGGGGGCAGTTCTGTTGGAGAGTCTTCTCGTGAGTGTACTTATTTGCTAAGAACACCCACACTCTCTTTCTCTGTTGGACTAGTTGAATATACTCACCCAACGGTCCGTTTTTTTCAAAATGCAGCCGGAGCGCCTTCCTCCAGCTGCCGCCGTTGTTGCACTGCTGGCGTAATGCCGCGCCTGCGCACTGAGCGGGTTCTTCACGTAGTCACTCACGTGACTCCGAAGTAAAATTGGTTATCATGGTGTCGCTTACTCTTACTTAACACACCCATCCTATAGCCATTTGCTTATGTCACTTTGACATCTCACTCATTGCCTTCAATATCTGCTGCACTTTGTAATTTTGCCCAGGACCTCCTCAGCCACAGAGGGCATTTTTTTTCTCATGCATTGTTTACAATAATATGGAAAGCTCATCTGTGAAGCAGGTTTTACTACACACTATTCCATCCATCTGTGTTCCAGTCATGCACTCCATTGATCCATTGATGGATTGATTTTCATTTATATTGTTTGCATGCCTGGGAAGGGGCAGGCATTACAATCAGGGTGGCTGGTTCACAACCATTATCGCTGTTCAATTTCCAATTAGCTATTCAGCTATGCATTATTTGTTAAGCAACCAAGTCTTAAGTACATGCTTTGAATAAACCTGCTTATTGCAAAGGATTTGCAAACAAAGGAACGAGAGAAAAATCCTTAATCATCAGCTAATGCAATCAGTGAAGTATGGACAAATGGCACCCCTGAGCTAACTGTTCCCCTACTAAATTGCCACAGCATTCCTGTCTTCTATTTTCCATTGTTTATGTCAAATAAGAGTACTTTTTAAAATTGCTCTCTAATTTGGAAAGTTCTGAAATGTCTGGATGATTACTCAGTATGGTGTGGATTGCAATGTTCAGAAACTCAGCTGTTGTTTCCTCTTTCTCAAAGGTTTTCCTGTGTTTACCTTTTATTTTTTTTTAATTTTCATTTATTTCAGGAGATGAGGAATGAAGACAATTGATTTGTTTAGCACGTTCAACAAAGGCCATTTAACTACCAGGGGGGGGAAAGAAACTCTCAAAAGTAGTTACTCAAAAGCTTTCCCGCATTGACAAATGTTGTTGATTTCTTCCTTTAAATGTAAACAATACAATGTATAATGTCACAGTGACACCACGTTCAGGACTTTTTTGCTTTGCGCTATAGAGCAATAGCGAGCATATTTTCATTCTCAATGGTGTTGTCTTGGGGAAGTCTATATCCGAGATGCTGCCTGACCCGCTGAGTTACTCCAGCATATTTTGTCTATCTTCGGTGTAAACCAGCATCTGCAAGTCCTTCCTACATATTTTGTCTGCTCCACTGCGAAATCTCTTCAAGGTATGCCATCTTTGAAGAAGTTCTCCTCCTCTATCCAATGAGAATTCTGCAATTCCTCTTCTCTCGCTGGTCCCACTCTGTGATTCCTCCTGCTCTCCAGCTCTACAACCATGTTTTAACCCAGACGCTGCCACAGAAATGTTTCTGATTGTATGCCTCATTGTCACCTTCCCCTCAGCTAATAATGGTCCATTTTACATCTTCCTTGATCTCCGTCCCCTTTGATCTCTCGTTTGCACACCTTACCCTTCCATATCTCCATGTCTCCTCCCCTGACTCTCAGTCTGAAGAAGGGTCTCGACCCGAAAAGCCACCCATTCCTTCTATCCATGCTGCCTGTCCCGCAGAGTTACTCCAGCGCTTTGTGTCTATATACAGCGAATATCTAGTTTCCTCTAAGGAAAACAGGAATGATAGAGAGGAATATCAACGCCGCTCCAAATGGACGGAAGATCAGTTGAAAAATGTCACAGGTACAGCATTCATCATTAATTATGCATCACTATAAAGATTGTACCATGTGACAAACTGTTCTTTCTATGTGACAATGGTGATTAGTGTCGCAGCTCCTTTGTAGTATATGTACATTGTCAAAATACTGTCCTTGCTATCTAAATTTGAGGTTCTTCTATTAATAAAGTTCTCAGTTTAATTCACTGGCTATCCTACAACACTTCTCAGTTTTGGGAAAGATGCTGAGACAGTTGGAGCCTCATCTCAGTCAGATGTTGCATGTTTTTGTCTCACTCCAGGGAGCTGACAAGATTGATCTGTTTCTGCAAAGCAAGTAAGATTCCAGAAGGGATGGTCATAAGGTCATAAGTGATAGGAGAAGAATTAGGCCATTCGGCCCATCAAAACTGCTCATCTACTCCGCCATTCAATCATGGCTGATCTATCTCTTCCTCCTAACCCCATTCTCCTGCCTTCTCCCCATAACCTCTGACACCCGCACTAATCAAGAATCTATCTATCTCTGACTTAAAAATATCCATTAACTTGGCCACCGCAGCCTTCTATGGCAAAGAATTCCACAGATTCACCACCCTCTGACTAAAGAAATTCCTCCTCATCTCCTTTCTAAAGGAACGTGCTTTAATTCAGAGGCTATGATGTCTAGTCCCAGGATGGCTTACCAGTCAAGTTGTGTGTTGACTCTGTCGGACTTTAACAGAACATACTAGCTGGAGGTGTGAAGTGCGATGCGCTGAGTGGGCAACATGTGAGAAATTGTGATCCTACACTCAGCATCAGGAGAAGTGTCAATTGCCAATTGAGTCAAGTATGTTCTGCCCTGGTGGGTCCCCTGGATTCAAGCTCTGTTCTGGGCGGCAGGAAGAATTCCGCTAGCTTTGAGCTGTGTAGGGATATGATTGTCCGTGTGCAGGACAGCTGGGTGGACACTTGCTTCGATAGCTTGGAGAAAGCTTTTAACAGGATATTGCATTTGTACCTTATGAATGGGCTCCACAAATTTGGGAATCTGCAATTGGATACAATTGCTCTATACAATGGTATCCAATTACCTGTTTCCTGCCCAAATAGGGAAAGGTACAAAAAGGATTCATGAGGATGATACTTGGTCTGGAGGGTTTCAACTAAGAAGTAGAGGCTGGGTAGGCTGGGTCTTTTTTTCACTGGCGAGTATGTGGCCGAAGTGTGATCAGATAGAGATATGTAAAATCATAAGGGAAATAGATGATGCAAATAGCCACAGTCTTTTTCCCAAGATAGAGAAGTCTAACATTACACAACTTACATTTAAACTGAGAGAGGAAAGGTTTAAAAAGAACCTGAGGGACAATATTTTCACACAAACAGTGGTGCATAAATGAATTGAACTGCCAAAGGAAGTGGTAGAGATATCAATTATGACATTTAAAAGGCATTAAGACAGATACATGGATAGGAAAGGTTAAAGGTTATATGTGCCAGGCGCAGGCAAGTGAGATTATCTCGTTGAGTATCTAAGCCATGGGTGAATTGGACTGAAGGGCCTATTTCCATGCTTTATATGTCTATGATATGTATATCATGAGAGGAATAGCTCGGGTAAGATGCACAGTCTCATGCCCAGAATAGGCGAATCAAGGACGAGGACATATGTTTAAGGTGAAGGGGAAAATATGTAATAGGAATCTGAGGGGTACCTTTTTCACACAAAGGGTGGTGAGGGTATTGAACAAGCTGCCAGAGGAGGTAGTTGAGGCTGGGACTATCCCAATGTTTAAGAAACAGTTAGACAGGTACATGGATAGCACATGTTTGAAGGGATATGGGCCAAACCCTGGTAGGTGGGACATGCAGCTGGGACATGTTGGCCGGTGTGGGCAAGTTGGGCCAAAGGGCCTGTTTCCATGCTGTATCTCTCTATGACACATATAAGAAGTGCAGGCCTCATTACTGGGTGGGACACAGGAAGCTTCCCAATTAATGGTGAAATGAGGCAAGACTGTCTAGTCCTTTGCCTTGTTTCAAATCCATCAAGAAGGATATGGGTATAAGAATGTTGATGGTCCCGGGCAGCAGAAGCTCGTACGTGGATGACATTAATGTCTTGTCTGAAGACTCGCTGTCGGATGAGAGTATTCCCTCCCAATCATGAAAGGATCTGCCCATTGGGTATGAAGTGTTATAGACAATAGGTGCAGGAGCAGGCCATTTGACCCTTCGAGCCAGCACCGCCATTCAATGTGATCATGGCTGATCATCCACAATCAGTGTTGGTGTACTTGGTGCAGATGTGGCCCTTGCCCAACTCCCTATCTGTAGCAATCACCTAAGATCTTCTCTTGTTGATCTGAAGCCCAAAATTGGATTGGCTTGCACCCCTTGATTGTACTTTGTTTTGACTTTCAATGCTAGATATTTTAGAAGAGCATGATAACCTAACCAGCTTCTGCAGTTCTTTGTTTCTACACGATAACTTAATGTTCTCTCAAACATCTTTGCAAGTTTCGCAACTGTCCAGTTTAGTTTTAGTTTAGTTTATTGTCATGTGTACAAAGGTAGAGTGAAAAGCTTTTGTTGCCTGCTTTCCAGTCAGTGTAAAGAGAATACATGATTACAATCAAGGCATTTACACTGTACAGATACATGATAAGGGCATCAAGTACAAGAGAGTCAAGAGTGTTTTATTGTCATATGTCCCAGATAGGACAATGAAATTCTTGCTTGCTGCAGCACAGCAGAATATGTAAACATAGTACATAACGGTAGAAAAGAAGTTCAGTGTGTATATATACATATGCACACATGCACACATAATAAATAAACAAATATAGTGCAATAATAATAATCGTCTGTTGTAGTTCAGAGCTTATTTGTTGTCGTGTTTAGTAGCCTAATGAAAGCCAGCAAAGTCCGATCAAGGTCCAGCCATCGTGTGAAAAGATCTGAAAGGAGGTCACTCCAATCTACCTTCTCTGTGTCTGCACATGTGCATTTAACTTTCTACTTTCATACAGAGAAGAGGCTTAGCAGAGAGTGGGAATTGCTTGGCAGCCTCAAAGCATCTAATTTTGGCAGCACATTATGGTGCAGCCAGTGATATTTTCACACAGCAACCCCATCAAGTTCTTTCACCACAATTCTTAAATTGTTTTTCTTTAATGTCAGCACCCTGTGTGTTTTAATTCCTGTTTCTGCAGCTATTAAGACATTTTCTTTAATCACGAAACACATACGACATCAACTGGACCTTGGCGTGGATACTTAATGGAGCAGTGACCATGTCAGAAAACTGAGAAAATATGAGCAAGAGGAATGGTTGTTAATCTGAAGACTTGCTTTCAAGCTGTCAAGCTTGGAAAAATTTCTAGCCCCGTTGACATCATTGATATTTATCATCTAAACAAAGAATATTCAGCCAACTTATCCAACAAGACAAAACAAATCTAGAATTTTCCATTATTCATCGTGACATTTTGATTTTTGAAACAAAGCCTGGCAATAAAACTCTTGTTTTGTGAGCAAACTCCACTGGTTTGAGTTTCATGGTTACAAATTATGCCTGCAAATTTGATGCAGTTTTCGTTCTGTCAGCAGCTCCTGTGTTCAACCATTTAATCCTCTCATCCTTGACGGGTGACATGTTAAATCTTTTATCCAAGGTCTTCATGTTAATGTGGGTCTTATAAACTGTTCTTGACTCTTGCACTATTAAACCTACCAGATAAAAAGTTGCTTGCAAATATGTTTGATAAGTGCAGCCTGTGTTTTCATTAAAAGAGATGGATGAGCTTGGGCTATTGCCGAACAACTTGTACCATGACTGCTTCTTTCCTGTTGTAAAATAATGATGAACAGCTACAGCTGCTTCTCAATAGCCTTATTAATGATATTTCTTTAACCTCAATCCATAGGTTAAAGAAATTGTAAATTTATAAAAAGACAGTTTCAATTCATGGCCTGGCTGTAGTGTTAGTTTTGCACAGAAATGGTGGAGCTTTTGATATTTTATCCTATAACAAAGCATTTTCTATTGTGCTGGTAGTGAAATTAAGATTAGATTTTCCAATGAATAATGAGTTTGAATTATTTTGCTGCAGAAGTTATTTTATTTTCTCATTATGTTTTGTAAAAGTGATTTGCATTTTGTCATGCAAAGTCACCCATGCAACTGGGAGAACCCCTAACCTGGAAGCCGTTGTCACACTAACATTTTATTTCTGATGTTAGCCTTACCAAGGGGCAAATTGCTAATGATGTGGTGAAGCATGGCCACAGCCCATGAAGTCAGCAAAACATGGTATAGGCTATCTGCAATTAAAAAATCATTATTTTTGGGAGTCTGCTTTCCATACTGCTACCTGAGGCTAGTTCTATCTATAAAAGCAGAGATTAAAATAGTGTAGAGATGCCCAAGGCTGTGTGTGAGAATGAAGATATATGTGATTTCTTAGTTCAGTAGACATTTGTGCATCAGCTGTGCTTCAGAGAGTAGCAATCTTGCCATTGAATCAGTGGATTATAAACACAGAACAATAGAACAATGCAGTACAACCCCTCAGCCCACAATGTCCTTGGTGAATATGATACCAAGTTAAACTAATCTCCTTTTCCCGCACGTGATCCTTATCCCTGTACATATGTGCCTATCTAAATGCACCTTAAATGCCACTCATCTTTACATTTTGCCCCTCTCACATTAAAGCTACGCCCTCTAGTCTTTGACATTTCTACCTTGGGGAAAAAGGTTCTGATTGTCTGATTAAGTGGAGGGACAGGTAGTGTAGAGAAAGCAGGGACTCTGCAGAAGGACTTGGATAGGTTGGGAGAGTGGGCAGAGAAGTGGCAGATGGAATATAGTGTAGCAAAGTGTGGAGTCATGCATTTTGCTAGTAGGAATAAAGGCGTAGAATATTGTGAGCTATTTTGGGCACCATATCTGAGGAAAAACATGCTGGCTCTAGAGAGGGTCCAGAGGAGGTTTACAAGAATGATCCCAAGAATTAGTAGGTTATAATATATGCTGAGCGTTTGAAGGCACTGGGCATATATTCGCTGGAGTTTAGAAGAATGAGGGGGGACATTATTGAAATGTACAGAATAATGAAAGGCTTGGATAGGGTGGATGTGGAGAGGATGTTTCCACTAGTGGGAGAGTCTAGGACTAGAGGTCATAGCCTCAGAATTAAAGGACGTTCTTTTAGGAAGGAGATGAGGGGGAATTTCTTTAGTCAGAGGGTGGTGAACCTGTGGAAGTCTTTGCCACTGAAGGTTATGGAGGCCGTCAGTGGATATATTTAAGGCAGAGATAGATAGATTCGTGATTAGTACGGGTGTCAGAGGTTATGGGAAGAAGGCAGGAGAATGGGGTTAGGAGGGAGAGATAGATCAGCCATGATTGAATGGCGGAGTAGACGATGTGCCGAATGGCCTAATTCTACTCCTGTCACTTATGATCTTATGATTGTCTAATCTATCTATGCGTCTCATAATTTTACAAACTTCATTCAGGTCTCCCCTCAATGTCGGACTCTCCAGGGAAAACAATCCAAGTTTGTTCAACATCTCTTTATAATTAAAACCCTCTAATCCAGGCAGCATTCTGGTAAAACTTTTTCTACACTTCCTCCAAAGTCAAGGATTCAAGGTCAGTTTATTGTCACATGTACCAATTAAGGTACAGTAAAATTCGAATTGCCATACAGCCATACTAAACATAGAAGCAACAAGACACACAACTACCTAATCGTCACCATAAACATCCACCACAGCGGATTCCCCACATTCCTCACTGTGATGGAAGGCAATAAAGTCCAAACATCTTCCTCTTTTATTCTCCCGCGGATGGGGCAGTCGAACCATCCGCAGTCGGGGCGATCGAAGCTCCTGCAGCTGGCGGTCGAAGCCCCCGCGTCGGGGCGATCAAAGCCCCCGCGATCGGAGCGGTCGAAGCTCCTGTGGCTTGGAGTTCCTGAAGTCAGATTCTGACCAGAGAGACCGCGAGCTGCACGATGTTAAAGTCTCCATCTCCTTCCTGTAATGAAGCAAACAGAATATTCCAAATGCAGCGTATAAAGTAGCAATGTTACAAAATTTTGAGATTTAAAAAATCAAGTCTGCAATTTATCCCATCAGATAAAGCATAAAAAGAAGTTTAATTTGACACCTAATTCACTTTCATATCTTCAGTATTAAAAAAGTAATGGCCATTTTCATACTCGGAAATTAGCATCTTGTTCCCTATTGCTTTTCCATTGACTTAACACAAAAGCTGTGATCGAGGACAGTCAAAAGCCCATATCTTTCTTAATAATTAAGAGAACTGAATGAAATTTTCAGTTATTATAGATTGCAGCATTCTGAAACGAATATAAAACATCTTACTTGGATGACCTGAAATTAAAGCATATAATTAGCTAATTACCTAATTGTAGTTAATTACAAAATTAACCGTTGTGACGGAAATAATAATAAACACCCAGACTTCCTTGAAAATTCAAAAATGTGATATTCTCAAGATCAGAACTTTAATATTATTGTATTATATGCTGCAAGTCTGTAACAGATAGGTAAATAAATTACAATTTCTAGCAATAGACCAAGTCTTTATGGAGAAGATCAGTTGCTAGCTGGTACATTGGCATATCATAATCAGTAGCATCATCATACTCCTCAGATTGTAACCAATAAGCAACTCTGTACAACTTGTTTTTACTCAACTTTTCAATTTTGGCATTGTAAACTACAAGTTTTTGCTCTTCAAACCACGCATGACATGCCTTTCTGCCCACTACTTTCCCATTAAGAATGTCCTGTAGATTCCATTTCTTAAGAAAATTATATATTTTTTAAATAGCCTGTATCCAAATAACAAACTAATCCCATTCACACAAGAATTCACAATATAACATGATTTTTAAATCTCACTGTCATGAATGTATATGCCAGATGGAAGGAATTTAATGTTTAATTCCCATAAATTAATCTAGAAACATCCACTCAATATAATCAAAATTATTTATTTTTTTGCACATTAAATGGGACTAATACTGATATTTAGTTTAAAAATATTGACTATGGATAGACAATAACACAAACTATAGACGATTTAGATTCTCTTATGACATGATTGTCCAAAAAAAAAGAGCATTTAAATCATCTTGCGAGTGAGGTTTCTGGAACGCGATCGATTGGAACGTTGCATTTGCGGTGAATTTGAACCCCATATCGCCAGGAAAAACACTGCCGGTTCGTATGGGGCCCAAATCACATTTTCGCAACGTAAAATTAGATTAAAGCCATCCCAAGAAGCAAGTTTATATGTAAAATAAACGACTAACCCTTTGTTTTGTCCCGTTCTTGCGATTCGTCACGTTGTAGGCATTGAGGGCGTTATAAGTCGCCTTTTATTTTAATCTAATTATTAAATTGTCTCGCGATTAAAAAAAAAAAAATCGGGAACGGAAGTCCGATTATTCTTCAGCAGCTAGCAGCCCGAGGAAATCCGCCTCCGACAGGCAGTAGAAAACTGGATTTTAATCCCCCCCCCCCCCCTCAAAGACGCCAAAGTCCGCACACGGCCAGTGGCAGAACTGCAGCGCCGCTGAAGGTAGGTTTTGTAACATCGCTATATAAAGCTGCAATTGTACGTTCAAGCCCCACTCCAAAATCTTGATCACAAAATAAGCCGAAACTCATGCAACACAGAGGGAGTGCTGCACTGTTGTCATTCAGATGGGTTGGCTAATTTTGACATCAACTGCCCTCTCAAGTGGATGGAAAGAACCCATGATAAAATTTCCAAGAGAAGGTTAATGAACCCTGGTGTCCAAGCTCATTTATCCCACCATCAATGTAACAGATTTACTAACCACCACCGTATTGCAGCTTTAGAGAGCTTGTCTATGTATTTATATACTATTTAATTTTTGTACCCATTGACTGCAGAAGAAAGTAATGTTTAGTTTAGAGATATAGCACGGAAACAGGCCCTTTTCGAGCCTGCTCCGACCAGCGATCCCCACACATTTGCATTATGCTACACACACGAGGGACAATTTACAATTTTTCTAAAGCCAATTAACGTATATACTTGTACGTCTTTTGAGTGTTGGAGGAAACCGGAGCACCCAGAGTAAACCCACGCAGGTCATGGGGTGAACATACAAACTCCGTACAGACATCACCCATATTGCAGCAACACTACTGCTGCGCTACTGTGCCGCCCCTAATGTTGTGTAAGTTATGAAACTAATATTGAACTGATATTGTCAGTTTCCTATCATTTTTCTACAGATATGCTGCCTGACCCACTGAGTTACTCCAGCACTTTGTGCCTACCTCCTGCAGGATGAACTTGATTGATATTGTTCTGTGTGTGTGCAAATGAGTGATACTGTAGTGTCACAACTGTCTGTGAACAATTGTATAACGTGAAAAATATGGTGAATAATTATAAGTTTGCCTTTGTCAGTAGGTGCAAAGTGATATTTGAAGACTGGTGCATACATTGCAACTGGTCAAGCCATAGGGTTTTTATGGGAATTAACAAATAATGTATTTCACTGAGGTGATGTATCCAAAGGCACAAATTAACGATGATAAAGTAATTAAGGAGGATTTTCCTTTCATGCAAGCAACAGCAAGGCTGCGAAACCCAGGGCTGTAATGCGGGATTAGACTCGGTGGTTCTTTTTTGTACAGCACAGATATTGGGCCAAATGGCCTCCTGTAGTGTCAAGAATATAAGGAATGCCATCGAAGTGTTCAGCAGAGCTGTAGTCAAATGGAAGCAATCGGGTGGGTGGGATTTATAAGTTTCATGGAGCTGGCATTTTCCAGTTTTTAAACATTCTGCAGTAATGGTTAGCCAGTTTAAAACTGTAAGATCCAAAGATTCCCACAATAAAATAATTTCCATCATCATTGTGGTTATTGTGGTGGTCCATAATTTCAGAGCAGTATTATTTCTGCTCCAGATCAACCTGACCCAGTAATTGAAACCTTTCTGATTGTGCAGAAGTATACAATGCTAGGCACACATATGGAGTGTGTCAACATTTGGAGTAGACCCAGGTAGTGACTCAGACTCAGCTGCTCAGACTGTGAGTATCAAGAAGAAATAGACAGTGAAACAATTGATGAAACAGTAAAACAACAAAATATACAGCAAAATCCCCAAAAGTATAAACTGAACCAAATCAAATCTATTCAACAATTGCAACTGCTCCAGTCCTGGAATAGACTGCTTACTTCATCTCCTGTAAAGGCATCCTGAGCACGCATCTGAATCAGAAATTAGGTATTTTATATATGAAGATTTAAGATTTATAACCCCTAGAACAGTACAGCATGGGAACTGTTCATTCAGACCACAATGTCTGCACTGAACATAATGTCAAGTTAAATTAATCTCCTCTGCCTGCTTGGGATCCCTTCTCTGGATATTCTTGAGCCTCTTAAATGCCACTATCATACCTGCTCCCACGACCATCACTGGTACCGTGTTCCAGGCAATCACCATTCTCTTTGTTAAAAAAAACTTGCCCTGCATATCCCCTTTGAACTTTGACCTTCTCACCTAAAAGCAAAACCCTCTAGACCTTGACATTTCCAACATGGGGTAAAAAAAATGTTTTGATTGTCTATCCTATCTCTGCCTTTCTTAATTTTATATTCTTTATCGGGTCTCCCCTGACAATCCAAGATTGCTTTCACCATTTGGAGTGAGCTGCCTAGAGGTTAAAGGTCATACCCAGCGTGCAGATGAGGTCTAACATCAAATTTCATTGGTCCTGGGCTGACTGTACCCAAAGACCAGGTCACAGTTAAACTAATCTCATCCTGGATCTCTTCCAAAGTCTTGACCCACCCTCATCATTCTGAAGAAGGGTCTGGTCTCAGTCTTGACCCACCCTGATCTGAAGAATGGTTTTGGCCCGAAACTTTGCCTTTTTCCTTCGCTCCATAGATGCTGCTGCACCCGCTGAGTTTCTCGAGCACTTTTGTCTACCTGGTCATTCCTTCTCTCTACTCCCATCGAGCAGCAGGTACAGAAGCTTAAAAGCACGCACCACCAGACTCAGAAACAGCTTCTTCCCCTCTGTTATCAGGCTTCTGAATGCTCCTGCCGTAAGCTAGGGGACTGTCCAATTAGCCTCTACCCCATTGTGGACATTGGATTTTGTCCATGGAACTGATGCACGACATTGCTGAGTACTGTATTCTGCACCCTTTGCTCTATCTGCTCTGCTTGAGTTTGACTTGATTGTATTTATTTATAGTATATCTGATTTGTTTGGATACCAAGCAAAACACAGCTTTTTACTGCATCTCAGTACATATGAAGAAGGGTCTCGACCTGAAACGTCACCCATTCCTTCTATCCAGAGATGCTGCCTGTCCCACTGAGTTACTCTGGCTTTTTATGTCTATCTTCGGTTTACACCAGCTTCTGCAGATCCTTCTTACACATTACTCATTGAGATTAAAGCTTTCCTGACTTTAAAGTATCAAATGAGTATGCCTTGTTCTCATACACCATCCGAACAAACATGTAGGAGTCTGAAAACCGTGACGTGCTAGTTCAGGAAATGCTTCTTCCCAACAAACATCAGGCTACTGAACACTACGAACACCAACTAAACACAGAACTGCAAACTGCCTTGGTTGCACTAGGGCATTTGAGCTTTGCTTTGTTTTGCACGATATTGTTTTGTTTTACTTATTGAACTTCTTTTTTGTTTGTTTATTATATTATCCATTGAGCACAGTGTTTCGAAACCTGGTGTGCTGCTGCAAGTAAGAAATTCATTGCTCCGTTTCAGTACGTGACAAAAAACACTCTTGACACTTGACCTGGATTTTCTCATTTCTAGCTGCATTTATTTTATTTTCTCTTCCTCTCATTACAACGTAAATATTCCCCTGGCTCAGTACACCAAGGAATAGTAACAAGAAATAATTGTATTGCATGGGAGTTTGCAAAGCTTGCAGATTTTATTACAAATGTATGAGATAGAGGCTAATAAATTAATTTGGGGATATACTTTATTACATTACAGAAGTACTTCTCTCTGTGCGTTTAATGCAGGGCAAATTTCCAAATTTTAGCTGTCCTGTTCATACCTGGAGTGTATTACCACAATAAAAATTTTACATGAATATAAATTGTTGCTGTTGTTGTAAACAGCAAAATTTGAGGCCAGTTGTACAGGGGCCAGGTGAGACCACACCTGGAGAATTGTGTGCAGTTTTGGTCTCCAAATTTGAGGAAGGACATTCTTGCTATTGAGTGAGTGCCGCGTAGGTTCACCAGGTTAATTCCCGGGATGGCGGGACTGTCATATGTTGAAAGAATGGAGCGGCTGGGCTTGTATGCACTGGAATTTAGAAGGATGGGAGGGGATCTTATTGAAACATCTAAGATTATTAAGGGTTTGGACACGCTAGAGGCAGGAAACATGTTTCCGATGTTGCGGGAGTCCGGAACCAGGGGCCACAGTTTAAGAATAAGGGGTAGGCCATTTAGAACGGAGATGAGGAAAAACTTTTTCACCCAGAGAGGTGTGAATCTGTGGAAGTCTCTGCCTCAGAAGGCAGTGGAGGCCAATTCTCTGGATGCTTTCAAGAGAGTTAGATGGAGCTCTTAAAGATAACGGAGTCAAGGGATATGGGGAGAAGGCAGGAACGGGGTACTGATTGTGGATAATTAGCCATGATCACAGTGAATAATGGTGCTGGCTCGAAGGCCTGAATGGCCTACTCCTGCACCTATTGTCTATTGTCTAATGTCTAATAATGGGGGAAATGATATTGCCAGAGGTGTGCAGACTTTGATTTAGACAGGTTTCATCCTTAAAACATTCAATTAGGGATCAACTGATGTCTGTAAACATACAGTCTCCCTGTCACCTTTCCCCAACTCTCTTTCTGAGCATCTTTTCAAGAATCTGGCACCTCTTACCTGAAGATGTCTAAATGGGGTCTAAAGAAGATTCCAGACCTGAAACATGAGAATGTCCATTTCCCCCCTCAGATGCTGCCTGACCTGCTGAGTTCCTCTGGCACTTTTATGCTCAAGATTCCTGCATCTGCCGTCTCCAGTTCTCCTCTTTCCTGAAAATAACATCTCTAGCAATTTTAGCTTTTCTCATCCCTTGCCACTCACTCAGCTTGGTATCAAAGCTCTCTAGCCACTGGATTTCCTTCCTATTTACTGGTCAAACTGAACATTTATCAACAAGGGTCCAGCAGAACAATTTTTTAACCCAGAGTTTATGGATTCTTTTGCAGCATTTTAGCTTCATCTAAGCTGCTCACTCTCATTCTAATTTTTTTTTGTAAATAATGAAACTATTGTATCTGGGAAGTAAATTCCCCCATTATGTAAAACACAACTCAACTAAATATTAGGAGTTTAGGGAATGCTGCCTCCCAAAAGGGAAAATGACTGATTAATGGACCTTCTGTACATATAATTGTAAATAGTGCTGGGAAACACGTCAGAAATCAGGCAGCATCTGTTGAGGGACGATGCAACTTCCCACAGAAGCTGCCTCATCCGCTTTTTATTTTCTTATTTCAGATTTCCAGTGTCTGCAGTTTTTTTAAATCTTATGCATACGCAAGTGGGTTATTTTTAAGGGTTTTTTTTAGTGGTTTCTGAGAAGTTAATACTCAATGCTGTGGGGGGGGGGGAATATTGGTGAACACCCAAACTGATTTCCAAATTGGCCATTAACATGTAGGGTTAATAAAGCACTTTGGATGTGAAATTGTGAAACTTATTAATTTGGTGAAATATATTAATAAGTTGCAACCATGTATAAAGGTGTTTGCTTTCTTTCTACATAAGTGGCATAAATGTTGTTGACTGCAGTGCGTGTCATTGCTGAAGATTTTATAATTGCACATAAAAAGTATGAATTCATATCCTATATTTTGCTTTTGAAAAAGTACCAAAGCAACCAAAATGAAAAAAAAAACAAAGCATTGTAATGCTAATTGTACTTGACGTATTGTAAGTAGTTGCAGATTAGAATTATATGTATTTGTTCTTTTCATAGATAATTATGTGCTGGCTGCCAAACCTTGGGAGAACTGATACTTTGGAAGGTTTCCCCTTCAAGCATTCAAGATCAGAGGACACATCAGGCTGTGGACCACATGAAAGGGCCAGTGAATTAGTCTTTAGAGCCGAACAGGAAGTTCCAAGCCGCCACATCCCAGAGATGTGATGCATGCCTCCCGGTTTGTCTCTAGGGTGACGGAGATGTTGATTAGAAATTAACTTGGCTCTGCTAACTAGGTCCAACAACATTGAATTATGACATGCAACAGTTGTTTGCCAATGTGTGTTTCTTTCATCGTTCCCTGATTAAACAGTACATGTTCCATTGCTTCATGCAGCAGGCAAACACTCCCAACGTGAACCCTTAGGACGCGGGATCTAGATGTTAAGCATCACTTACTTGCCGTATGTTTCAAATGGTGTATCGAGTACTTATTCTGCAGAACCCAAAGGATGGAAATGTGGGAGGACATACGTGATTCCTGCATCCCATTATTCAGATGTGGTTCCATCTTTATCCCTGAAATCCCCAAGTAACCCCTTCGATCGCCGGCTGCGGGAGCTTCAATCGCCCCGACTGTGGATGGTTCGACTGGAACCATCGATGGGAGAATAAAGTGAAGAAGATTAGACTTTATTGCCTTCTAGGCTGTGGGCCGAGGAGCTTTTTCGTTCAAGTTCGTGACCCAACTCACAGAACTACCAGAATTTTTTAACATATTGTGTAAAAATATTATATAAATCATACCTGAAACTCGTCAAGAACAAAACCTGCACATTTTTTTAGAGTAGTAATTGTCCAATCAATGCACGTTTAACATTGAGGTCGGACGCAAATTGACCAATCCCGCGCTTTGTTTTATGGTCGCTAGGCAGCGAGGACCCTGGGATCATGGCTGCTTCCTAATTACCTCAAAACAATAACAAGGTTTCCAAGGAATAAAGGTAATGCTAACCTTGCTGATCATTTTGTTTTACAATTGATTTATCTTTATAAAGTTATGATGTGAACTGTTAAATAAAAATGATAATTAACAAATGTAGAGCTAGGGTTAGGATTAGGGTTAATCGGTTATTCAGTCGGTCAGTCGGCTATTCAGTTGGTCGGTCAGTCGGTCGGGCTTGTCGGTAGGCCGATGGATGCTGTGGAGGATCGGTCGGGCCGCCGGTGGGTGGTGAGAGTGGTCGGCCGGGCCGGGCTGTCGGTGGGTGGTGAGAGTGGCTGGGCCGCCGGTAGGTGGTGAGATTGGCCGGGCCGACGGTGGGTGCTGCGAGTGGTCGGACAGCCGGTGGGTGCTGCTAGTGGTCGGTCGGGCTGTTGGTAGGCCGGGCTGTTGCAGCGAGCGAACGGGCGGTCTGACGGAGGCGGCCCGGGCCCACTATGGCCGTGACCCCCACTCTGCACACTGGCAGTAAGTGGGGTTCAGTAAACGGGGGAACCCAGAGGAACTGCCCTCACCCATTAATTAGGCTGGTTCAGGAGCCGGACCTCTGTGGCAGTCTCATTCACAATACTAACACAATTATATTAATTATATTTTTTTTATATAATATAATTATACATAATTATATATGATTACAGTCATATTCGCAAGTCATATATATATATATATATATATATATATATATATATATATATATATATATATATGGTATAATAATATATGGTTTAAATAGTCCGCAGCATGGAATTAGACTCCCCATGGTGTAATATGGGCATTGGACACTAGATGGCGCTTACTTTTCTGATCTGATTTTCTAATTAGTTTAATTAATTAATGTGCAAATTTTGGCACTGACTAGTTATGACTTCCTTCTCAATTATATTTTATCTAAATCTGTGCAAACTTTCATGTAGTTCCGAGACATGGGTCACGAAAGTTAAATTCTAGACACATTTTTCATGCTCGGCCCACAGCCTATTCCATCACAGTGAGGAATATAGGGAATCTGCTGAGGTGGATGTTTATGTTCACTTTTATGTAGTTGTGTGTCTTGTTGCTTTTTTTAGTATGGCTGTATGGTAAATCGAGTATCACTGTACCTAAATTGGTACACGTGACAATAAAATACCCTTTGAACCCATTATACAGAATTGTTCATCTATGTTCAGATCTTTTGTCCAGGTTTCTTAGTTGGAATCCCATCAGGACCACTGAAAATTGAAGTAATTAAATATATCAGGAATTTAAAATAAAATCTAATATCAGTAATGGTAATCATAAAACCTATTTAGTCCACTTGTGTCCTTCAAGGAAGGAAATCTGTCATCCTTGCCCTGTCTGGCCTGTCTTGGATTCCAGACCAGCAATGTGGTTGATTGTTAACTGCAATTGGGGACAGTTAGAGAGAATAAAGGCCAGTGATACACATATCGGTAAGTGAATAAACCAAAATAGCTGATTCCGTAAGCGAGCCACAGATGGTTAATGCTAAGAGGAATATGCCTCGATGGTATAAATGTTGGATCATTTGGTGATTCTGTCATGCCTAGGCCATCTGTTTGCCAATATAATTCACAGTTAGTTCCATTGCCTAACTCATGGGCTTGTGTAGAAATCTCCATGTAACATAATTTATTGTTCCATTAAATATCTCTGCCCTAATCATTCATTGTGGCCAGTTATGTCAAATTCCAACCATTCTATATAAATAAATTAAACCTAGAATCTTATTTCAGTTGGTAAACATTCATTTACAATTGATAGCTGCTAGTCACTGGTTCACTAACCTGAAAGTACAGTCTTTCCCTATTTGCTCTATCAAACCCCACATAAAATTAAAAGCTTAATGAAATATTTTGGCTTTCTTCAGCACAAATAGTTCATGGATCTCATACCATTTTTGTGCTATAATTTTCTATCCCTAGTGTCAGTCAAATGAATTTTTAGTTTAGTTTAGAGATTCTTTTTTTAATGTGTTTAATGTAGGTATGTTACAAAACTTACCTTCAGCGGCGCTGCAGTTCTGCCACAGCCTGTGTGCGCAATTTAGGCGCCTTTGAGAGGGGAGCGGGTTTAAAATGCGATATTTGTGCAGTCTAATCAAATCGATGTCTGTCAGGCTGTTTAGTCGCTAAAGAAAAATCGCTTCGAGTGCCGTTTTATTAAGTTTATTAAAATTAGCGTTTATAATTTAATTGTTGGAGTAAAATTTAAATCATCTTCAAATGCCGTCAACGCCGACAACGGGACGGATCTCACGTAGGGGACAAGGCAAGGTACACCGTTTATTTTTTCATATAAACTTGCTTCTTAGGATGCCTTTAATAAAAATTTCAAGTTGCGAAAATGTGATTATGTAAATATACCAACTGGTAGTGTTTTTCCTGCCGATATTGGGGTTTAATTCACTGCAACCGCAACGTTCCAAACCAGCGTGTTCCACAAAAACCCACTTGCAAGATGATTTAAATGCCCATTAATGTACAGGAATTAAACACTAAATTCCTTCCATTTAACCTATAAATTCATGACAATGAGATTTAAAAATCATGTTATATTGTGAATTCTTGTGTGACTGTTATTTGGATACTTAGGCTTTTTAAAAATGTTAACCTTTTCTTAAGAAATGGATAGATGTTTAGATCTAGTAATTGAATTTTGTAATTAGCTACAATTGGGTAACTAACTAATTATATGCTTTAATTTCAGGTCATCCAAGTAAGATTGTTTCATATTTGTTTCAGAATGCTTCAATCTATAATAGCTGAAAATTTCATTCAGTTCTCTTAATTTTTAAGAAAGTTATGGGCTTTTGACTGTCCTTGATCACAGCTTTTGTGTTAAGTCAATGGAAAAGCAATAGGGAACAAGATACAAATTTCCGAGTATGAAAAAAGCCATAACATTTTTAATACTGAAGATATGAAAGTGAATTAGGTGTCAAATTAAACTTCTTTTTATGCTTTATCTGATGGGATAAATTGCAGGCTTGATTTTTAAAATCTCAAAATTTTGTAACATTGCTATTTAATGAGCAATATTAGGTATTTAAAGTAATTTATAAACGTTTTACATATTCTGCAATTGTCCTTTATACTATATTGGTAATTAGCCAGAGAAACCATGACATCATGAAAAACTATATGCAGTGAATAACTAATTACTATCTACAAGAGAACTGAATATATACTATAAAGGAACATTTTGTGTGGACTTGGACGAAGAGCAATGCAATGTGATAGTTTTTTTGAAGAGCCATCACAAATATGAACACTCAAATTACTCAGTCCCTGCTAGGCTATTCAGTGCTTGAGTCTAGAATCTAGTAGCATAGTCTTGGGATATGTGTTTGGCCATTCATGTAGATGAGGAGAAATGTCTTTATTATAAGTCATATTTGTAAATCATTGGCATTCCCTCCCTCAGAGGATTGTGGATGCTCAGTTGTTGCATATATTCAAGGCTGAGATTGTTAAAGCCCTGTCCCACGGTACGAGTTCATTCCAAGAGTTCTCCCGAGTTTGCCCTGATTCGAACTCGGAGATTTACGGTAATGGCCACTCGTCGGTACTCGGGGCTCTCGTGGACTTTTTTCCACGTGTTGAAAAATCTTCACGAGTCTTCCCGTGCTTACCTGCCGTTAGCGAGTCTTCCCGAGTACCTGCCGTTAGCGTTACGAGCCACTAAGAATCGTCCCTGAGCTACGTTCATTCTCCGTGCTTACCACGAGTTTGATTTTTTTTTAAACTCGGGAGAGCACTTGAATGAACTCGCACCGTGGGACAGGGCTATGAGATATTTGAACTGAGGGAATCAGAGTGATTGCAACAATGAAAAAATAGAAAAAAGGATGGAATCTGCCACATTTTTATGGTTCTATGCTCAACTAGCTAATTGTTCCCTTTTACTGGATCTCATTGAATATCCTTTTTTACTTCTATTCAAAGATACTATAAAAATGTCATTACATAGTAGTTTGCTCCAATGTCGGTGATATATGTAATGTGAAAATGTCAGACTGAATACATTACTGGACTCTGAACTTTGTGTGTACTTCTGATATCTCCAGGGTACCATTAGTGTTAAGTCTAGCTACTTGGAACACAATGGACAATGTGCATCACAAGGCATCATTAATTGAATGATTGTGCAACTTTACTATATGTTCTTGGATTATACCCAATGGTAAACTTCATGAACTTTTATTGGATCTAAAAATTATGTGACTTAATCTCTTATTTTTAAAGACTAAATACATAGCAAATTATCACAGATATTGATTTCAATACCTGCATTCTATCTTCTTAATGTTTTTTTTACCTTCTTTTTAGTTTGAGTGTTTTAGTTTGAGTTTCAATATGTTAAAATTTACAAATTGCTACAAGTAAACGTTAGCTCTCTCTGAGGACTTTACACACTGTGGAAATTGATAACAAGGGTTTGAGTGATATTGGACAGTGCGGTTAATTGATCTACAACACTTTCATATAACCATAAACTATATAACACTTTCAAATGTTGGATACGCTGCCTGAATTCCTGTGTGCTCCTGTTGAGTGAAAAATCCCTGCCCGGAATGCAAATTATACCCATTAGCTTTAATGATAATTAGTTCTCATGGGTAGTTCTCATGGCAATTTTTCAGTAACAATTTAGTCTTTTGGGGTTACATTTTCGTTTGCCTCTTATTTTTTAACAGAAAAATAAGTACCATTTCTGTACTTATTTCATTAAAATAAATAACATCACTCGCTAGTAAATCCTATCCCAAAGAATCTTCTCCAATAGCTTCCACACCACTGATGAGAGGCCCATCTGCCTAAAATTCCCTAGATTCTCTCCACTTCTTAAACAATCCGTTCAATAAATGTGTCCACAGCCCTGAAGATCTGTACTGCAACTCTCCAAACTGATAGAAATCTTCTAATAATGCAAGGCAAAATGTTGAAGACTTATGCCCCTGTCCCACTTAGGAAACCTGAACGGAAACGTCTGGAGACTTTGCGCCCCACCCAAGGTTTCCGTGCGGTTCCCGGAGGTTTTTGTCAGTCTCCCTAATGGTCGAAAGTGGTTTCCGCTTCTTCTATGTTCCGGCGATTATTTCAAAAAATTCAAAACCGGCCGCGACTAAAAATAGGTTGCCGTTTTAAAAATCAGTAATTTTTTAGTTGAAGCCGGTTGCGATGCTAGTTGAAGGTGGTTGCCGGAGGTTGCAGGTGGTTGCCGGTAAGCCTTCCACTACCTTCAACCTTTTGAATTTTTTTAAATAATCCACCCGCTGAACGTGAATGAAAGGCTGCCCGTTATGCCCCTCTTCCTTTTCCTTTCCAGTGATTTAAATGAAAATATTTGGGCACATAAGAACTGAAAAATATATCAGCCTCTTTTAAGTATTAATGGCAGTCAAGATGATGTGCTGACGAAAAGAGGAAAGCAATGGTACTGGTGAGTGGCCTGGAGTCTCGCCTCTTGCGCGCTTGGAGGTGCTCGGGTGTTACAAGGTCAACTGCGGAGGCGACACGAGGCACGGAGGCTGTGTGGTGGCCATGTGAGGCAAGGGGCAGCTCGATCGTGTCTGGACTGAGGTGTCAGCGGAATGGTCCGCTGGAGGCCCCGCAGCAGCCTGGGGTTCGATTAGATCGGGCGCCGCTCCAAGTGGCTGAGCACATGGATCAGATGTGGCTTACAGCAGCACAGAGTGGTGGTGCAGCGGAGGAGGACATCAACACATCGACTGGCCAGGCCTACCCTTGCAACTTCAACCTGTGCCACCGCCAGGACAACAGGTTTTATGGCCAAATTAAGACTCTAATATTTTTTAACAACTCTGAAATTGCAGGGTACAAGAGACAATAGACAATAGGTGCAGGAATAAGGCATTCGGCCCTTCAAGCCAGCACCGCCATTCAATGTGATCTTGGCTGATCATCCACAATCAAAATCCCGTTCCTCCCTTCTCCCCATATCTTTAAGAGCTCTATCTAACTCTCTCTTGAAATCATCCAGAGAATTGTCCGCCACTGCCTTCTGAGGCAGAGAATTCCACAGATTCACAACTCTCTGTGTGAAAACGTTTTTCCTCATCTCCATTCTAAATGGCCTACCCCTTATTCTTAAACTGTGGCTGCTGGTTCTGGACTCGGCCAACATTAGGAACATGTTTCCTGCCTCTAGCGTGTCCAATCCCATAATAATCATATGTTTCAATAAGATCCCCTCACATCCTTCTAAATTCCAGTGTATACAATCCCAGTTGCTCCATTTTATCAACATATGACAGTTCCGCCATCCCGGGAATTAAGCTCGTGAACCTACACTGCATTCCTTCAATAGCAAGAATGTCCTTCCTCAAATTTGGAGACATAAACTGCACACAATACTCCAGGTGTGGTCTCACTGGGGCCCTATACAACTGAAGAAGGACCTCTTTGCTCCTATACTCAACTCCTCTTGTTATGAAGGCCAACATGCCATTAGCTTTCTTCACTGCCTGCTGTACCTACATACTTACTTTCAGTGACTGATGAACAAGGACCCCCAGAACTGGAAAAGTGGTGAGTCTTGTCTGCTGCCTTGGTGTAATCTTCTATCTTATACTTTTCTCCTTAAGTATGATTGTGCCTAATGTATAGTAAGTTTGGTGCTGAACTGTAAGAACCGAGGAATTTCACTGACCCTAGATCCATTTGACAATAAAGTCAAACCATTGAGCATTCTCTTGAATTTGAACTGCTATATAGATTTATCGAAGTGTGAGCTAATGGAACAAGACCAATACTTTTGGAACTTAAAGTAATAATAAACTTTTTGCACACTTCTGCAAATCCTGCAATTTCCCTTTAAATTATTTGTCCTATTTTTTTCAAATAATATGGCTTTTAACAAAGTTAAGTCAGCACATAATTGGCTAGTTGTGCCTTAGCACTCAGTCAGCACCAAATTAGGTTAATTTTCTCGTTATTGGATGCAAAGCAGGCAACTTGAACTAGAAGTTTATTTATTCTATTTTTGGTGAAAACCTCAAGTGTTTCAGTTATGAACTTTGTCAGTAGTTTATTTTGATGGTAGAATAAATTCCAAATTCTAAAGGAGAGACCCAACCTGAAATGTTGTCTGTCCATTTCTCTCCACAGATGTTAGCAAGCCCATTGAATTCCACTGGCATTTATTCCTTTGTTCAAGATTCTAGCACCTGCAATCTCTCGTGCCCCAAATTCCGTGGTTCCTCAATGACTTTTCTTTCTAATACAATGTAGGATGGGGCAGCATAATTTATTTCCCCTTCATGTAAATTTTAAAACTCATACTGTCATGACCAAAAATGCAACTAATTAGGGAACTCTCACCCCCCCCCCCCCCCCTGCTCAGTCAATCATTATAATGGCTCTAGCTTATACGTTCATAAGTGATAGGATCATATTTAGGCCATTTGGCCCATCAAGTCATTCAAGCGTGGCTGATCTATCTTCCCTCTCAATCCTATTCTCCTGCCTTCTCCCCATAACCCCTGACACCCATACCAATCAAGAATCTCTCTGTCTCTGCCATAAAAATATCTACTGACTTGGCCTCCACCGCCTTCTGTGGCAATGAATCCCACAGATTCCCCTCCTCATCTCCTTCTTAAAGGAATGACCTTTTATTTTGAGGCTTTGACCTCTGGGCTCTTCAAGAGCCATTTAACTATGATGAGGTTTTCTACTCAAACCACCCTTTCAGATAAAATTCACAAATTATCCAAATTATCTAATGGCAGATGTTCCTACCATTAGTCTGTACCATTGTAAATCTCCCATGTGTAAGAACACAAATGAAAAAGTTTGAAGTTGACAAAACATCCTCCCTGTTATTCAGAATGTCAATATTTATGAGAAATTATTCATTGTTTGCATGCCATATGTAGCTAGGCGCCTGTGTAAGATCATTTGATTTACCCTTGTGTACAGTCATGTTAATAATTAAGGTTCCCACCACTTCTGTCTGAACACAATACCATATTAAACCAGTGACAGTGACTTTCTTCTTGTGAGCGCACAAAGGTTGCATTCATACCACGAGTAAAGCACTTAAATAATCATTACCAATTAATGTTTCCCTTCACAATAAAAGAAAACATCTGTGTTTATTGTCTTCACTTTACTTAAACAACATCCACATATATAAGCTGCAAAGTGGCCAATAATCTTTCCACATTTATGTCATCCTCCTTTTGCTGTCTTTGTGTTGACAGGACCAATGCAAACTAAAGCAGATGTTCCTACCATTAGTCTGTACCATTGTAAATCTTTCTCTCTGTGAGTGGACTGTCTAGTGAAACAAATGGGAGTGCCTTTATCACAGCTATTTATTTTGCCCTTGAAACTGCGATAAATGAAGAACGAAATGAATCAAATTCTTGAGATTGTCTGAGCAGATGTTAGTGAAGGCTGGAGGGTGTTTGGTCCAGTAACGTTCAATCAGTCTGATGTTGGTCAGCGGTACAGCAGGCATATTTTTTGTTATTGGTAAGCTTGTTGGCCCTGAAGAAAACATTGCTGCTTCTGTTGATCCCAAAGCAACGTGATAAGGAAACGGGCTCATCCTCCTTTCTGACCTTCAATTGTCAGGATTCCCGAGGCCAAGAAAATCTGTCTGCAAGGTTCAACATAGAACTGTTCAAATGAAAGCAGGATGCCTAATTATATTGGTTAAATGAGCGACCCACTTCCTTTAAGTGGGCTTGGTGATCCCATGCCTTGCCCTGGTTTTGTTAAAACAGGAGTTAGCTTCAGATTCTGTTCCAGATGTTTTGCATTTTAAGAACTGACACAAACCCAACCCAACCATTTTTGGAAGTTAAAACTCAGGCAAACGGCCGCTAGCCTTTGAACTACCATGTCTGAGTGGATTAGCACTAGCTCACACTACCACTGTTCTGCTTCTTAATTGGTGTGATATTTAAATGGTAACACTCTGCTTGGCTTTCATCCCGATCTTCACTGTTCAGTCTAAACGTCCTCTCTGTCTGTGCTGTCACTGATGTTTAATCAGCAATAATTCAGCAAGTTAAATCTAAGTAAAGTAAATATTCAGGGTAAACACACAAAAACTATGAACAATCTCAATTCCCTTATCATGTATCGATACACTCTAAATGGCTCGATTGTAATCATGTATTGTCTTTCCGCTGACTGGTTAGCATGCAACAAAAGCTTTTCACTGCACCTTGGTAAACTGTCCTGGAAAAAAAATTGGAAAATCAGAATGAACAGAAAGGAAAGTTCTTATTGAAACATCATAAGACTGCTGAGGAAAACTGAGGGAGCTCAGCAATTTTCCCTAAGGCAGCAAGAATGCTCTGCTGCTGCTGCTGTTTTTAGGAAAATTTCAAAGAGAGAAAACTCTGGGAAAATATATCTTGTGCATTAGATGGCCAAAATTCTACGTATTTGGCTGGAATACATTCTGGCCTTATTTGCATATATATCAGGATAATAGCAAACAAATAGTTTATTCATCAGTTGGTTTCGTTGTATGTAAGTCGATTTTTATATAACCTTCTGGAACATCCAACTTTTCCTAAGGAGTACCTAAATCGCAGCTGAGTGATAGACACAAAATATTGGAGTAACTCAGCGGGTCAGGCAGCATCTCTGGAGAAAGGGAGTAGATGCGTTTCGGGTCGAGTGTGAGCTGGGCAGTTAACGCTGTTAGGCTTCAAACACAGTTCTAAGGTGTGTTAAACATGATCTCCTTTTCCCCTCATCATTTCCATGCCAGGTTTTCACTCCTAGTTTGTAGGGGAATTATGGTTCCATATCCTGATAACTTGGGGCTTATGTGGACAATACAGTGTATTGTCTGAAAAAAAATCACGACCCAAAACGTCACCTGTCCATGTTCTCCAGAGCTGCTGCCTAACCCGCTGAGTTACTCCAGCAATTTGTGTCTTTCTTAAGTATTGTTTCATATTTACAGAACTAAAGTAGGATGTCAAATGACATAGGAAATAGGTGCAGGAGTAGGCCATTCGACCCTTCGAGCCAGAACCACCATTCGATATGATCATGGCTGATCATCCAAAATCTGTACTCCGTTCCTGGTATCTCCCCATATCCCTTGATTCCTTGATGATGGTGCACTGATGCAAATTTTTATTATTCTGGAGCAACAGTATCTATGTATAAGAGTTGCTATGTATACGAATAAATTGTATAAAAAACTCAAATATTAAAACTGGAGTAACAGCCAATCAGCCGTATTACATCACTGACCCAATCAGAGAAAAATAACTCTTTCTAAAAGTCTTCCCAATCCCTGAACATTGTTTGCATTACAAGTAATCATCGCATACAGTCACAAATCAAACCTAGAAAGTCACATTGCTGGATTGTTAAATGAACACATTTAGTTATTTTTTCTAAATTTTATGAAGCACAAATATTTACAATTCTGGATTGTAAGTCTGAAGAAGGGTCTCGACCCGCAACGTCACCTATTCCTTCTATTAGAGATGCTGCCTGTCCCGCTGAGTTGTACAAGCATTTTGTATCTATCTTCGGTGGAAACCAGCATCTGCAGTTCCTTCCTACATATTTACAATTAAACTCTAACTGACCCAAACATATCAAGACAAAATTCCTTTTGTAAAGACTGAGTCACATAGAAACATAGAAACATAGAAAATAGGTGCAGGAGGAGGCCATTTGGCCCTTCGAGCCAGCACCACCATTCATGGTGATCATGGCTGATCGTCCCCAATCAATAACCCGTGCCTGCCTTCTCCCCATATCCCTTGATTCCACCAGCCCCTAGAGCTCAATCTAACCCTCTCTTAGATCCATCCAGTCATTTGGCCTCCACTACCCTCTGTGGCAGGGAATTCCACAAATTCACAACTCTGGGTGAAAACGTTTTTTCTCACCTCAGTCTTAAATGGCCTCCCCTTTATTCTAAGACTGGGCCCCTGGTTCTGGACTCGCCCAACATTGGGAACATTTTTCTTGCATCTAGCTTGTCTAGTCCTTTTACAATTTTATATGTTTCTATAAGATTCCCCCTCATCCTTCTAAACTCCAGTGAATACAAGCCTGGTCTTTTCAATCTTTCCTCAGATGACAGTCCTGCATTCCCAGGGATCAATCTCGTGAACCTACGCTACACTGCCTCAATCACAAGGATGTCCTTCCTCAAATTAGGAGGCCAAAGCTGTACACAATACTCCAGATGTAGTCTTACCAGAGCCCGATACAACTGCAGAACAATTTAAATGTGATTCCTACTATTCTTCCAATAGTACTATGCAATAATACTTAAATGCAATTTTATATTTTTGAAAACTGATGTAAACACATTTTATTTATATTCTGCACATATGCACAATGTACTTTACACTGGAGAGAAGGATGCTCTGTTTCACAGCAAATGTTGTGTTCCCATCACCTTTTTCTCACATGGCTCAAGAGTTAATCCGGTAAGTATCCACAGATGCTCTTCTGATTGCCTGATGTAATTTTTGACTGACGACTTGTATAAACTTGGATAAATTGTTTGCACTTTTTTTCTGAAAGATTTTGAAGCTCATTTTTCACAGATACGTTGGAATGGGTGGGAAAGCATGTGTGAAAACTTCCTTCCAATAAAATCTGATGATAATGACAGTATCAATTATGCGGTACAACAGAGTCTCAAAACAAGCCATATTGTACAATAACTGTGCTGTAAAAAGTTCTGTGGTAGAGTGGATTAGAAGTATGAAAATGATCTTAAAATAACAAAGCACTATGAGTCATCTCCAACAATAAAAGAGTTCAATCATATGATGTAGTCCTAAGATATGTACCCCATTCAAAACTTTTGATGATCAAAAATATTATGTTTGTATTCAAACCAATTGAAGCACATTTCAGAAGGAGCATGCAGCATGTTATAACCTATTCCAGAGACATGAACGATTCTCTTGAAATGTGTCAGTTCCAGCTTCCTGCTTTTTTTTCCTTTCCTTTTTCCATCTAATAAAAGAACTGTACTAATATGTTTAATATGCCAAGGTTAAGTTTTTATCCTGGATGAAAAAAGAATAACTTCAACTTTTAACAGGCAAATCCTTGTGCTGACATATTCAACTGAACAAAGCTCCTGCTTGTGAGTTTTTTATTCACGAAAGAAACGATTACAAGCTCAAATTACCCTCCTTTTATTTGGACAGTAAAGACATGACACAATTTGGCAAAGCTCTCATTCTAACAAAGTTCATAGGCCAAGAAAAAATAGTTTTTGGATATAAAAGTATATATGAATATCTTAGGGGTGTAATGTTAAATGTGAGTTTAGGTATTACGAAAGAACAGATGGAGATGAAGGCACAAAGTATAGAGTTGAGAACATGTCAGCATGTGGACTGGACTCACCGCTTGAAAATGGCCTCTTCCAATGGATACCTGAAGTTGATAACAAGTGATAACCAGTTATCAATGGATTTCAATCATTGGATTGTATTGTATGATACAAAATGATTGGCACAAAGAGAATAACTGAATTTAACCTATTTCTATTACTACAGAGAGGCCCAGGAACCGTTGGTGTGGGAGGAGCGGCGTCCGGGCTGTGAGTATAACCCTCGACCGCGGGGCTTGTTTTACAGAGGCCCAGGAGCCGTTGGTGTGGGAGGATCGGCGTCCGGGCTGTGAGTATAACCCTCGACCGCGGGGCTTGTTTTACAGAGGCCCAGGAGCCGTTGGTGCGGGAGGAGGAACCTATATCTGTAACGTTCCACTCGCATTCCACAGTTCGAAACAAGTGGGCTTGAGGAAGCCGCTGATTGGTGGAAGCGGACTAGAGGAAGCAGCTGATTGGGTGTCAGATCCCTGCTGATTTCTTCCAGCAGTTTGTATTGTATTGTATTGCACTTTGTATTGTATCCAGGGTAAGGGGGGAGTATGAGGGCCAGGGCAGTTTACTGTTCTGGATGTCAGATGTGGGAAGTCATGGAGTCTGATAGCCCTCCAGACGTCCACATCTGCAGCAGGTGCATCGAGATGGGGCTCCTAAGGGACCGTGTTAGGAACCTGGAGCAACTGCTCGATGACCTCCGTCTAGTCAGGGAGAGTGAGGAGGTCATAGAGAGAAGTTACAGAGAGGTGGTCACTCCAAAACCACGGGAGACAGACAAGTGGGTCACAGTTAGGAGGGGCAAGGGGCAGAGGCAGGGACTAGAGAGTACCCCGGTGGCTGTACACCTTGACAATAAGTACTCCTGTTTGAGTACTGTTGGGGGGGACAGCCTACCTGGGGGTAGCGACAGCGGCCGGGCCTCTGGTACAGAGACCGGCCCTGTTGCTCAGAGGGGTAAGGAAAAGAAGAGGAGGGCAGTAGCAATAGGGGACTCTATAGTTAGGGGGTCAGATAGGCGATTCTGTGGACTCAGTCGGGAGACCCGGATGGTAGTTTGCCTCCCTGGTGCCAGGGTCTGGGATGTATCTGAACGTGTCCAAGATATCCTGAAATGGGAGGGAGAGGAGCCCGAGGTCGTGGTACATATAGGTACCAATGACATAGGTAGAAAAAGGGAAGAGGTCCTGAATGGAGAATTTAGGGAGTTAGGAAAAGAGTTAAGGATAAGGACCGCAAAGGTAACAATCTCAGGATTACTGCCTGTGCCACGCGACAGTGAGAGTAGGAATGGAGCGAGGTGGAGGATAAATGCGTGGCTGAAGGACTGGTGCAGAGGACAGGGATTCAAGTTTCTGGATCATTGGGACCTCTTTTGGGGAAGGTGTGACCTGTACAAAAAGGACGGGTTGCACTTGAACACGAGGGGGACCAATATCCTGGCGGGGAAATTTGCAAAGGCTACTGGGGAGACTTTAAACTAGAATGGTTGGGGGGAGGGACTCAAATAGAGAAAGCTAGTAGACAGTGTGTGAGGCAGGAGGCAGAGAAGGGAAGCACTCAGACCCAACATGTAGGGGGGAAAGAAGAAAAAGATAATAAACAGAGAATAAGAGGTGGTGGGTTTCTTAAATGTGTGAGCAGAGAGACAGAGGGTGTAAAATGAGGGTAGAAGCAATTGATAGCAAGGTGAAAAGTAAAATTGGTAGGCAGACAAATCCAGGGCAAAAATCAAAAAAGGCCATTTTACAACATAATTGTATAAGGGGTAAGAGTGTTGTAAAACCAAGCCTGAAGGCGTTGTGTCTCAATGCAAGGAGCATTCGTAATAAGGTGGATGAGTTGAATGTGCAGATAGCTATTAATGACTATGATATAGTTGGGATCATGGATACATAGCTCCAGGGTGACCAAGGCTGGGAGCTGAACATCCAGGGATATTCAATATTCAGGAGGGATAGACAGAAAGGAAAAGGAGGTGGGGTAGCGTTGCTGGTTAGAGAGGAGATTAACGCAATAGAAAGGAAGGACATTAGCTTGGAGGATGTGGAATCGATATGGGTAGAGCTGCGAAACACTAAGGGGCAGAAAACGCTAGTGGGAGTTGTGTACAGGCCACCTAACAGTAGTAGTGTTGGGGATGGCATCAAACAGGAAATTAGAAATGCGTGCTACAAAGGTAAAACAGTTATAATGGGTGACTTCAATCTACATATAGATTGGGTGAATCAAATTGGCAGGGGAGCTGAGGAAGAGGATTTCTTGGAATGTATGCGGGATAGTTTTCTAAATCAACATGTAGAGGAACCAACGAGAGAGCAGGCTATTCTAGACTGGGTATTGAGTAATGAGGAAGGGTTACTTAGCAGTCTTGTTGTGCGTGGACCCTTGGGCAAGAATGACCATAATATGGTTGAGTTCTTCATTAGGATGGAGAGTGACATAATTAATTCAGAAACAAGGGTTCTGAAATTAAAGAAAGGTAACTTTGAGGGTATGAGACGTGAATTGGCCAAGATAGACTGACAATTGATTCTTAAAGGGGTGACAGTGGATATGCAATGGAAGGCATTTAAAGGCTGCATGGATGAACTACAAAAATTGTTCATCCCAGTTTGGCAAAAGAATAAATCAGGGAAGGTAGTGCATCCGTGGATAACAAGGGAAATCAGGGATAGTATCAAAACAAAAGATGAAGCATACAAATTAGCCAGAAAAAGCAGCCTACCGGAGGACTGGGAGAAATTCAGAGTCCAGCAGAGGAGGACAAAGGGTTTAATTAGGAAAGGGAAAATAGATTATGAAAGAAAACTGGCAGGGAACATAAAAACTGACTGCAAAAGTTTTTATAGATATGTAAAGAGAAAAAGATTAGTTAAAACAAATGTAGGTCCCTTGCAGTCAGAAACAGATGAATTGATCATGGGGAACAAGGACATGGCAGACCAATTGAATAACTACTTAGGTTCTGTCTTCACTAAGGAAGACTTAAATAATCTGCCGGAAATAGCAGCGGACCGGGGGTCAAATGAGATGGAGGAACTGAGTGAAATCCAGGTTAGCCGGGAAGTGGTGTTAAGTAAATTGACTGGATTAAAGGCCGATAAATCCCCAGGGCCAGATAGGCTGCATCCCAGAGTACTTAAGGAAGTAGCCCCAGAAATAGTGGATGCATTAGTGATAATTTTTCAAAACTCTTTAGATTCTGGAGTAGTTCCTGAGGATTGGAGGGTAGCTAATGTAACCCCGCTTTTTAAAAAGGGAGAGAGAAAACGGGGAATTACACACCAGTTAGTCTAACATCGGTAGTGGGGAAACTGCTAGTCAGTTATTACAGTTGGGATAGCAGCACATTTGCAAAATGGTGAAATCATTGGACAAAGTCAGCATGGATTTATGAAAGGTAAATCATGTCGGACGAATCTTATAGAATTTTTCGAGGATGTAACTAGTAGAGTGGATAAGGGAGAACCAGTGGATATGTTATATCTGGACTTTCAGAAGGCTTTCGACAAGGTCCCACATAAGAGATTAATATACAAACTTAAAGCACACGGTATTGGGGGTTCAGTATTGATGTGGATAGAGAACTGGCTGGCAGACAGGAAGCAAAGAGTAGGAGTAAACTGGTCCTTTTCAGAATGGCAGGTAGTGACTAGTGGGGTACCGCAAGGCTCAGTGCTGAGACCCCAGCTATTTACAATATATATTAATGATTTGGACGAGGAAATTGAATGTAACATCTCCAAGTTTGCGGATGACACGAAGCTGGGGGGCAGTGTTAGCTGTGAGGAGGGTGCTAGGAGGCTGCAAGATGACTTGGATACGCTGGGTGAGTGGGCAAATGCATAGCAGATGCAGTATAATGTGGATAAATGTGAGGTTATCCATTTTGGTGGCAAAACCAGGAAAGTAGACTATTACCTGAATGGTGGCTGATTAGGAAGAGGGGAGATGCAACGAGACCTGGGTGTCATGGTACACCAGTCATTGAAAGTGGGCATGCAGGTGCAGCAGGCACTGAAGAAAGCGAATGGTATGTTAGCATTCATAGCGAAAGGATTTGAGTATAGGAGCAGGGAGGTTCTACTGCAGTTGTACAGGGTCTTGGTGAGACCACACCTGGAGTATTGCTTACAGTTTTGGTCTCCTAATCTGAGGAAGGACATTCTTGCCATAGAGGGAGTACAGAGAAGGTTCACCAGACTGATTCCTGGGATGTCAGGACTTACATATGAGGAAAGACTGGATAGACTCGACTTGTACTCGCTAGAATTTAGAAGATTGAGGGGGGATCTTATAGAAACGTACAAAATTCTTAAGGGGTTGGACAGGCTAGATGCAGGAAGATTGTTCCCGATGTTGGGGAAGTCCAGGACAAGGGGTCACAGTTTAAGGATAAAGGGGAAATCTTTTAGGACTGAGATGAGAAAAACATTTTTTACACAGAGAGTGGTGAATCTCTGGAATTCTCTGCCACAGAATGTAATTGAGGCCAGTTCATTGGCTATATTTAAGAGGGAGTTAGATGTGGCCCTTGTGGCTAAAGGGATCAATGGGGTATGGAGAGAAAGCAGGTACAGGATACTGAGTTGGATGATCAGATATGATCATATTGAATGGCGGTGCAGGCTCGAAAGGTCGAATGGCCTACTCCTGCATCTATTTTCTATGTTTCTATGTTTCTATGAATGGATGACGTTTTGGGTCGTGACCCTTCTTTAGACTGAGAGTCAGAGAAGAGGGAAACTAGAGATATGGTAAAACGTGGTCACAGAGCTGGAGAGCAGAAGGAATCACAGAAGGGGAGCAGCGAGAGTGTGTTGCAGAACTCTTGTCAGAGAGAGGGGGATAACATTCATAGAAACATAGAAAAATAAGTGCAGGAGGAGGCCATTTGGAGCTTCAAGCCAGCACCACCACTTAATATGATCATGACTGATTATCTAAAATCAGTACCTCGTTTCTGCTTTTTCCCCATATACCTTGATTCGTTTTGCCCTAAGAGCTAAATCTAACTCTCTTTTGAAAACATCCAGTAAATTGGCCTCCACTGCCTTCTGTGGCAGAGAATTCCACAGATTCACAACTCTCAGGGTGAAAAAGTTTTTCCTCATCTCAGTCCTAAATGGCCTACCCCTTATTCTTAAACTGTGACTCCTGGTTCTGGACTCCCCCAACATCAGGAACATTTTTCCTGCATCTGGCCTGTCCAATCCTTTAAGAATTTTATATGTTTCTATAAGATTCCCTCTCATACTTCTAAATTCCAGTGAATCCAAGCCCAGTCGACCCATTCTTTCATCATATGTCAGTCCCGCCATCCCGGGAATTAACTTGGTGAATCTACGCTGCACTCACTCAATAGCAATAATGTCCCTCCTCAAATTAGGAGACCAAAATTGCACACAATCCTCCAGGTGCGGTATCACCAGGGCCCTGTACAACTGCAGTAGGACCTCCTTGCTCCTAAACTCAAATACAATTCAAAATAGGTATACCTTGAGGTGACCACGTTTTACTATATCTCTAGTTTCCCTCTCCCCTGACTCTCAGTCTGAAGAAGGGTCCCGACCCGAATCGTCACCCATTCCTTCTCTCCAGAGATGCTGCCTGTCCCACTGAGTTACTCCAGCTTTTTGTGTCTATCTTTGGTGTAAACCAGCCTCTGCTGTTCCTTCCAACACTATTTCTATTACCATCCTGTCTTCTACAAAATGCTTGTTTGTTATAGAATGAACTGCTACCTTCTAAAATGTAACAGAAACTTAGTAGAGGAAGACCCACAACTTTATTCATTTTAGCAATGATCAAATGCAAAGAAGTAAGGAAGCTGTATTATTTTCTGCACTAGCTCGCAGAGGAGCTCATGGTTATTTGTAAAAACAACAATCTGATATGCCAGCTTGAAACCTTGAAGCATACAAGAACAGCGTTGGCTTTTACTCCCTGTGCCCACAGGGCAAATAGCAAGCACCCATAAATCATGCAGTTAATGTACAGTACCCTATAGTATGCATGAACCATTCATATTAAGATAGTTGAACTGTTTGTAAAAGAGGAACATGGGATACTCAGAACCCCTAGGGGTGATGACACTTTTGCTTGAGCTATGGTGTCATAAAGGGAACTAGGAGGATTCCCAGTTGGAAAGACTGCAGAGAAGATTTACGAGGATGTTGCCAGGACTCGAGGTTCTAAGGTATAGGGAGAGATTGAGCAGGCTGGGACTCCATTCTTTGGAGCACTGGAGGATGAGGGATGATCATATTGAGATGTATAAAATCATGAGAGGAATAGATCGAGTAGATGCACAGGGTCTCTTGCGCAGAGTAGGGGAATGGAGAACCAGCGAACATAGGTCTAAGGTGAGGGGGGAAACGATTTAATAGGAATTTGAAGGGTAAATTTTTCACACAAAGTGAAAGGTACACGGAACGAGCTGGCAGATGAGGCAGTTAAGTCAGATACTATTGCATAAGGCAGGCACGTGGATAGGACAGGTTTAGAGGGATATGGGCCAAGCGCAGGCAGGTGGAACTAGTGGAGATGGGACATATTGGCCGCTGTGGGAAAGCTGGGCCGAAGGACCTGTTTCCACACTGTGAGACTCTATGACTCTTAGCACTATAAAGTGTGAAATTGGAACACTCACATACATTTTTGAGATACATGAATTACACATGGGCAGCTCTGACACTCTCTCCTCTAGAAAAATGTCAAAGTTAGCACTGTGATCCCCATTTCACCTGACTTCTGCCGAGGAAGACCTTCGGTGATAGACAGCAGAAAGAGAGAATGGTGAAAAAAAAAAAAAACATTCCCATGGGAATGGTTTCAAATGCGCAAGATATTCTCCCATCAGAGCAGCCTGTAAAACCCCCCAAAATTATTGGTATCAATGCACGTTAAATGAATTGATATTTTTTGCTTGGTTAAAATACATACTTTCCCTTTTCAAAAATTCCCTATTGCAAAAAAGTGGTCACCAGATAGCTTGTATGAAAGTAAAGAGTTTTATTGGTCTCTTCTATGGTAGCAAATAAGTGCCTCTGGTTCCTAAGTGTGCATATGTGTCTCAATAAGGTCAACATTCTGAGGTTTTTTTAAATGAAGTCATAGGCTCACTGCCAACGGGCATGATTCCCGGTCACCAGTGTGGACTTGGAAATTTATCTACAATGTGTTTTCTTAATGTGCTTATCAGCGGTTATGAGTCACGGTTTTCTATATATATGTGTGGTGCCTGTGCCTGTAATCAACTTGCCTCTCGAGCCAAGAAGCAACTCATTGACTTCTACTGTTGAGCTTGCAATTCAGTGTGTCCACTGACTGGAATTCCAATGTGTAGGCATCCTGTGTAGGAATGATCTGCAGATGCTGGTTTACACCGAAGATAGACACTAAATACTGGAGTAACTCAGCGGGACAGGCAGCATCACTGTATAGCAGGAATGGGTGACGTTTCAGTCTGAAAAAGGGTCTTGACCCAAAACGTCACCCATTCCTTCAATCCAGGGATGCTGCCTGTCCCACTGAGTTACTCCAGCAATTTGTGTTTATGTAGGCATCCTGTACGTGAAAGGTCAACTTTAGAACCTTAAACAACAGCGTGGGATGCGGCCATGACTTTTCTAAAACTGTCCCAAAATGTTTCCATTAACCTTCCGCCTCGCTCTCGCGCTCTTCCACCATTGCATTCTGTCTTCCTCTGTTCAAATATTTAAATAATTTTGGCTTCAATTGTTTTTCAAACATTCCGTTGCAACATATTTCCAGCCCTAGCAACTCACAATGCAAACAAATACCTTCTAACTCACTCCTCATGCTCAATGCGCTCTTTTAATGATGACCTCATGGTACTGATTCTCCAACCAGAGAAAAATTACTGGTTTATTAAAACTTATTTTTCTCAATCTCTATTAAATTATTTTCTGCTGAAACCATTGGGTCTCGTCCCAGAATTAGTTTCCCACGTTGAGTATCATGCTGGTATATCTTGGTTGGATCCTCCATGGTTTTAATATTCTTCCCATAATGGGCTACTTGAATAGCACATGGCGCTCTATCTAAGGCCTGATTAATGTTGTTCATATGTTTATCATTACCGCTTTAGTCTTGTACATTTTGTCCCAATAATAAAATTAAAATCTTACAGACCATTCTCTGACTTTATCTACTGCAAGTAATATTACCAAATAATTTCTATGGTCTCTTTGTCCACGTCCTTAGTGTCTATTCATTGTGCGTATACTTTCTTTATCTTGCATTTGTTTTCACCAAGTTGTGCCCATTACTTTAACCGCATCAGACTGTTTCTTTCATTTGACTGCATGAATCATTAAATTGCCTTGGCTTTCTGCAAGTGTTTTCCCATCTTCCACACTGCATGCCAAGCCCCCTTTGTCATGTTTATATTCCCTGTCAGCAATATGTTCACATTGCAACATTAATACTGTAAAACATCAAAAAACACATCGCATGGACATTATTAAAAAATATATCACTGATAGATACGGTGAAACGAGCAGATCTAAGTGTTAGCTTTGGGGATAAACATTTTCAACTTATTTCCTACCTCAACAATAGCCTTTATTACCTATACTTTATCACTTCAGTTTTCAGTTCCGTTTAGTTTCGCGATACAGCGCGGAAACAGGCCCTTCGGCCCACCGAGTCAGCACCGACCAGCGATCCCCGCACAAAAACTATCCTACGCACACTAGGGACAATGTACAATTATACCAAGCGAATTAACCTACAAACCTGTACGTCTTTGGAGTGTGGAAGGAAACCAAAGATCTCAGAGAAACCCCCCGCAGTCACGGGGAGAACAGACAAACTCCGTATAGACAGCAACTGCAGTTATTCTTTATTATCTATCCTTCAACCACCTTTCCATTTATGTCAACATATCTTAATGAACCACAACGTGAATGTGACCGATGTTGGCTATAGCTCATTTGATGGCATTGTTAGTCATGGATCTGGGTCTGTTTACAGATGCCTATGCATCAGAATTTAGCCTGCCATTCTGGTGCTATACCGAGAGAGCCTGACATCTTAGAGTTAGTATTCTTCAGATGGAAGGTTAAACTAAGTCTTTCCTCTCAGATGATGTAAAATATGATGAAGTGTTTTTTTCTCTAAGAACAGAGAAGTTATTCCTAATGTCCCAGCAAATATTTATCCCTCAACATTCAGATTCAGATTCAGATTCAGAAAACTTTATTGTCTGTCGTAACAGAAAATCTTCTTTGGCGTGGCTCAACATACAAACAGGACAATGTACTGATAAGCAGTCATACAACACAGATTTCTGCGAGCACACACCGTGTGTATAGATCTTAAAAGCAAGTATAAGGATTAAAAACTGTAAAAATAGACAAGATGAAAGTTGTGGATACGTGTAAAGTGACAGTCCGTCAGGGTTAATTTGTCCATTGTTCATTTTTTATTTAAGCTGTTTATGGCAATGGGTATGAATGAGTTTTTGTGGATGTTTTTCTTAGATAGGGGGACTTTATATCGGTGGCCTGATGGCAGAAGTTGGAAGGACTTGTGCAGGGGGTGGGTGGGATCCTGTGTAATGAGGTTGGCTTTCCTTTTGCTAAAAAAAAAGATTATCTGGTCACTATCACATTGCTATGTGTGTTCAAACTGGTGATGGCATACACAATTGCAGAGTTCTCATTTTAGTGAATCTTTAGTAAGGAACTAAGGACATATTTTGAATATGCTTTGAAAATCACAATTCTACTCATATGCTGAGTACTTATTTAAACGACTTCTTCAAAACTTCCTTCAAATTTACATGTTTTTAATTTCTCATCAGATGTCTTAAAGTTGCTTGGCAAAGCCTGTTGCAGGTACACTGACCTGGATGATACTGAAGTCTCTGTAAGTTGATTACTCCTCTACCCTGCTTTACAAAGCATGACACAGTGGAATGCCAGAAAAGTAATCTCTGGGCCACATGAGTGGTAAGGGTGGGGGACAGATTTGTGAAATTTGAGCAATGTATGTAGACTGTATTGAACAATTTGTATAGCCTTTGAAAATATCGGATGAATTTTTTGCTTGGTTCATGTATTGTATATATTTATTACCCGAATAAAGTCTATTTTGAAATAAAAAAGAAAAACAAAGAAAAGTAGTCATCTCAGTTATGGACCAAATGCTGGCAGATGGGACTAGTGTAGCAGGGACATATTGGCCGATGTGGGCAAGTTGGGTCGAATGGCCTGTTTCCACACTGTATCATTCTATGACCCTATAACTGGATTACAGAGATAGTTACATCAGGCTCCTGTTAATTGACTATTACATGCCTTCAGCGTCATTACCCCAACCAAACTCATCTCCAAACTCCTGGATTTAGGAGTCAGCACCCACCTCTGCAACTGGATCCTAGGCTTCCTGACCCACAGGAAGCCCGTTGATGGCTCCTCTACCCTGCTCTACACTTACTTTCTCCACAGCATGACACGGTGGAATGCCAGAAAAGTCGTCATCTCAGTTGTTTTCCTCCTAGATAACTATAATTACAGAAATAAAATAGTAAGATTAAACGAGAACTTACCAGTTTGAAGTTTGATCTTTATTTTATGAGGAGTTACGATGAGGGATTACGTGAATAGAAGGCCGTCAGCCCGCATGCGTGTCAATCTTCAAAGCAGCGGTGTGAAATCACAGATAGTAGTAGTTGATCTGAACATAGTAAGATTAGAGAGGACTACAACCTACCAGATGACCTTTATGATATGAGGGAGGGACTGGAGGGCACGTAATCCCTTATCGTAACTCCTCATAAAATAAAGATCAAACTCGTAAGTTCTCATTTAATCTTACTATTTTACTTCGGAGTCACGTGAGTGACTATGTGAAGACTTTGAAGCTCTGTGATTTCATGCTGGAAAACGAGTCCAAGCGTCACACACTGCACCAATTGACCATGGATGAGAGAGAAATGGTTTAAGCATTCAGACATGACGAGATTGTTAAAATAATGCTGATGCTTTAATCATCAAAGAAAAAAATAATAGTGACCCCTCCCATCCTGGGGGGAAACTATAAGACAGAACTTAAAACGGAGCTGGCAAAACCTCCTGGTCCGGCAAAGGGCTTAATGTAAAATCTCTGAAACGTCTTTTCATTGGCCCATCCTGCAGCCGCTAGGATGAGGTCGAAGGGGATGTCCATCGCCCTTGCTGCCGACGTAGATGCAGCCCTGGTGGAGTGAGATTTAAAAGTGTCAGTGTCCACTCCTGCATTGGCCAGGACCTCTCTTAGCCATCTAGAGATGGTTTGCACTGATACCTTTTTGTACGTTTTTTTGTAGCTAATGAGTACAGATAACTCTGTGCCTCTAAGGTTCTTGGTGACCTTGATATATTGAAGAATGTGTGTTACCACACACAACCGTGGGTCTATGGGGTATGCTAAAAACACTAATTTGAGTCCTGACACTCCCGGTCTGCTCTGTTTAAGTAAATCATAAATGTAAAAAGTAATATTATTGACAGATGTGGCCATATTGTCCAGTCGTAACTTGTGTAGTGTCTGGACATGTTGCGCTGAGACCAGCACCATAAGCATGACCACCTTGAGGGTGAGTTTAGATAAAGAGAGGGACGAAGCTGGTGCCCACTGGCGAAGCAGTGTTAATACCACGCTTACATCCCATACCTCCGTGTACCTGGGTCTGGGTGGTATGGTATTAAAAATATCCTTCATAAACCTCGTTATCAACGGATGTGATCCTACAGAATGATGGCCCGTACCCAGCACTAAATATGAGGATAATGCGCTCCTGGCACTGTTGATGGCACTGTAGCTCAGTTTCAGATCATAGTATAGGGTAGATAGAAACTCCAATACATCTGTAATTCGTGCTGTTTCATACGTTATGCCTGTGGATAAACAGAACAGCTCCCACTTCTTGATGTGAGAGATGTACTGTTTTTTAGTACTGTTCCTCCAGGCCACAGTTATCATATCCACTGTCCGTTCTGATAATCCGAGCCCCAGGTATGGTCTCCTCAGAATCTGCAAATCAATAAATTGATCCGGTCATGAAGTGGATGGCGATTCCCCGTTGCTGGGTGAACCAGCAGATACCTGCTTTTGGGGACAGCCATAAAAGGCTGTGTTAACATAGCCAGGATTAGCGTTGTCTAGCTTAAGAAAAAACACATACAGAAAAATTCCTCCCCAGTGTGGCGAGAATGCATCTACTGCCACCGCTCCTGGGTCTGGTTCCCATGATACATATTTGGGTAGCTGGTGATTTAGCCTGGCTGTGAAAAAATCAATATCCGGTATCCCATACCGAGCAACAATGTCTAGAAATACTTCATGACTCAACATCCATTCTGAGTTGTCATTGAATTTCCGTGATCTGGTGTCCGCCACCATATTGTATCTACCTGGTAGGTGGATGGCTGAAACCCAAATGTACCTCGTAATATACAAGTGCCAAATAAGGTTAGCCAATTTGTCACCAGATATATACTTGATTCCACCCATGTGATTAACATATGCCACCGCTGTAGTGTTGTCCATTTGTAGCTGAACATGCACATGCTGTATATTACTGCAATAAGCCTTCAGCCGATAGAGTGCTCCCAACACCTCTAAGTAGTTAATACCATGTTGCTGAAGAATTAGTGACTCTTACACATTCCACCTACCACCGCAGTTAGAGGTGGTATTAGTAGCTCCCCAGCCGAGGGCACTTGCATCGGTTTGTAAAATAACCGACGGTGAATCTATTACATTTTCCTGGAGCAATCACAAATATTCGTTACCTATCTTTGTAATTCAGCAGTGGCCTCTGCTGGCAATCGCATTGGTCTACCGTAGTGACCTGCACTGAATTTGAGTGCATAGGCCCGAATTGTACTGCTGGAAAAGGCAGCCACTAATTTGCCAATCACACTAGCCACTTGTCTAATCGTATGCTGCTGTTTAACAATGAGATTGTTAAAATCTGATTGCTTGTCCCAGGCCAGAGTCACTGACATGTTAGTTTCGTTAATGGTGAATCCCAGGTAATCAATTACCCTGGTAGGTATCAATTTGGACTTACCTGGATGGATGAGACACCCCAATCTTCAAGTATGAGCTTGGTGGCTGAAACAGATGATTCAGCTAAATTCATAGCTTCCCTTATGACAGAAAATGTCATCCAATATGCCATGACAATATGATTCTGAGTTCAAAGTAGTCCCAGGACTGGTTTCAATAATTTTGTGAATAGTCTGGGCTGACGTTAGTCCCTCAGGCAATGCATTAAACTGCCACAATTGTTCCATCCAGTTAGACTTCAAATATTTCCTGTGCTCCCTGTGAACGGGTACCGAGTAGTATGCATCTCTATGGTCAATGCATGCCATAAAACCTCCTTTAGAGACCAGTTATATGGCAGTAACAAAGTTATTAATTTTAAAGCGTTTATACTGCACAAAAGGTGTTAAGTTCAGTCAAGTCTAGGATGATATGGTATCCTCCAAATCGGTGAGGTTCATGAGATGACCTCTCTATGACCTCTTTCTTATATCAATTTTCAAATTCAGTTTGTACCTCCAAACTTCCCTATTGCGAAAACATATGTGTGGTGGGTTGAATGCTGTAGGTGGTGGCGAATTGTGAAGGAATTCTATTTGGAAATTGTAGGGTTTTGGTTCCCTTTACTCTACTTCGTGCCCAACTGCCCGAAAAAGGGGTTCCCCTAGGTTCTAGACCTCGGAATTATGGTGGGATATGATAAAAGGTTGACTTGACCAGAGCGTGCTGATGAGAGAAAACAGAAACCAAGACGGACTCAAAGCAAGTCTAAAATTTACAGGCTTTATTAAACAATGAGAAATCGAATTTCACCAACACTACATAATACGTGACTAAACTTATGCTTTAAACTAAGACTATGGAAGGAAAACTACCGGGCACGTCGTAAAACTTACTTTACACAATTTTACTTACAAATGCACCCTCCCTTCTCACTCAACCTCTATCTTATTTCGGGAATTTCACCAGGTCGTCTGGGGTACTTACAGCTAGATCGATGCAGGGTCAGGAGTCGTCCAACAGAGCAGAAAAGAGAGCGAGTTCTGGCTTGACCTGCTTTTTATACCTGAGTTTCTCCCTTGAAACCCCCCAGGTGGTCCTCTGGACAAAAGGGTCTTTTGATGATTCCCAGTTTCGATCTGGCATGAACAATAGGCTTCCGATGATAAGGGGTTTGCTGATGTCATGATCCCTCAGCCTGAACGTTATCCCATCGCCTAGATGGGCTCCCATTGTCCCGATGGATGCGTCATCCACGATGGTGATTGTGCTTGCTGCTGGGCTGTTTACCCCTGTCTGCTGAGGCTCGGTTCCTTCCTTTGTGTTTCCAAGATAATCTCGTTATCTCCGTCTCAGCCTTTCCTGCTCACACCATTCGCATAGTGGTGTAATGCCCAGGCCCACAGATAGGTTCGAAACTGGTTCTTCCTTTGTGGATTGGGGTTTTTTCCATTGCAGCCAGCAAACCTGGTTTAAAAATGTCCATGTCCTTATCTGAGTTCTTCCATAATTTTGGGGAGGATTTGCCCCCAATAACTTACAAAACCTTGTATACTGTGCAGTATAAAAACAAGTCTAGAGTGATCCAAACACCATTTTTGCAAGAAATATTGCAATCTTCCCCCAACTCGTGACTGAGTCATGTTTGATGTGTTCCGCAAGGAACTAGATTCACCTACCTCCGATGTTACTGGTGGTAGGGTGCCGGTTTCCACCCCCGAGATCTGGGGGGTAGTCCTGATGGCGGGTGCACTCCACGCATCCTGGATGTTGGCCGGTTTGGGCCTTGCTCTAATAAAGGCCTCTGTGTACTGCCTGGTGTTGTAGGGAGCGTAGGGGTGTTGCAGCCGGTATCATGAGACTCTAGGCATGGTGGGGACTTTCATTAGGCGAACTGTCTTTGCCTCATCATCTAGCTCCCGGACCTGTTTAGTCAGGTCTTCCCCGAACAGATAGTTTGCCGGTTGGACATTGCTGGCCTTGCACAGCGCAGCAAATTTGGGGTTTAATGCCGGCAGAATGGCATTCTTCCGCAGGCAGTTAATCTCGAAATGTGCATTGCACATGAGAGCCATGGCGTCCTGCTGTGTGTCTGATAGAGTCTCCCCGTCCACTGACCTGGCGAAGGCTGTTATGCCTGAGGCGAGCAACTTTAAAATCTTTTGGAGCCTTATCTCCTGGGCTCTGACATCCGCTCCAATGTTGCCCCATATGGAGTTGTTTACAGCTGGTACATTTAGAGACGCACAATTGGCAGGAGCATGGTATTTATTTATTGTCTCCTCCATGGCCAGGTCTTGTAGCTGGTGGGATGCCAGGTAATTTATACTACTGGCTAGGTCTTCGTCGAGGGGTTCCCCAGATTGCGACGGGACGGCGAATTTTGATGCCAATACTGGCACATGTATCTCTTGCCCCCGAGTGTACTCACCAGCTGTGCCACCGAACTCCGAGTCAGCTTGATACTGACCACCTGTGCTCCACTCCCCAGAGAGGGAGATACTGTTCAGCCCTGTGACAGGTGCCGCTGGCGCGGTCCCCCATGGAGATCCGTGCTGATATTGCTCCCTCCTTCGGAGCATATCATTTTGGAGCCACCTCTCCAATAGGTGCTCCATGCGGGTTGAGTCGTCCACTGACGCTCCCCAGTGTAGGAGAGGAATCCTCCTGGCCCGACTCATCTGAGTCCACGGGCCTGACAGACTTATGTGTGGCTTTCTGCCCAAGCGGGACTGCCACGGTGCAATCTCCCGGCACCAAGTCTGCTGTCGTTGGCTCCGCTGCCAGCGACCGCGAAGGTGAAATGGACATCCGACCGCTAGCCGCACTCCCGCGGTCTTCGGTGGCCGGTTTTGCCGCGGACCGTCTCTTCACCTTCGACATCTTCGAATGGTTCCAATGATTGAGAGGGGATCTTATAGAAACGTACAAAATTCTTATGGGGTTGGACAGGCTAGATGCAGGAAGATTGTTCCCGATGTTGGGGAAGTCCAGGACAAGGGGTCACAGCTTAAGGATAAGGGGGAAATCCTTTAAGACCGAGATGAGGAAAACCTTTTTCACACAGAGAGTGGTGAATCTCTGGAACTCTCTGCCACAGAGGGTAGTTGACGCCAGTTCATTGGCTATATTTAAGAGGGAGTTAGATGTGGCCCTTGTGGCTAAAGGGATCAGGGGGTATGGAGAGAAGGCAGGTACGGGATACTGAGTTGGATGATCAGCCATGATCATATTGAATGGCGGTGCAGGCTCGAAGGGCCGAATGGCCTACTCCTGCACCTATTTTCTATGTATCTATGTATCTAACTCGTCTGTAGGTAAGAATTTTACAGAACCATGCAAAGAAACGACCTCAGAGGAAGTTTAAACACTTACCTGAGGCTTTTAAACTTACCACTGGAAAGCAGCAGCGCAACTGCCAGGCAGTCGTTGCGCAATGCAGTAGACGTAATGACGTGCATGCGGGCTGATGGCCTTCTATTCACGTAGTCACTCACGTGACTCCGAAGTAAAATGGAAATTAGTTAAGCACAACAAATGCATTGAGGGTAACTGCACATTTACAAGGCCTACTTTCACCTGAAGACATCAAAGTAAGGACTTGTCCTTGGAGTACTTTAAACTTCCAGATATATAGTTACAAATAATGGAGACCCTCCCTCTATTGGTCCAATGGTTCAATATTTTTAACATAGCTATGATAGTTTTAACATAGTTATGATAAAGGATAAATCTGGACCTTGGAGAAATTGGGGGAGTACAATTTTTTATAACATAACTGGGTGATACCTAATGATACTGTTAAGTAAAATGGTCAAAACTATGAAAGCCTCTGAATGCAGCCATGGTGGCATTCTGGCCAACATTGCACTTACCTTTGAAATTATCTGCTGCAACTGTTTGCAAACTGTGAAGTAAATCAGTCTCGACCCAAAACGTCACCTATTCCTTCGCTCCATAGATGCTGCCTCACCTGCTGAGTTTCTCCAGCATTTTTGTCTACCTATGAAATAAATCAGTTCTGCAGAGCATGTATCGTATCTCGTTTTGCTATCCTCACATCCATAGGCTCAAGTTAAAAGCATGAATTGAATACATGGGAGAATTCTTGCTGCACATTAATTCAGAAGTGCATCTTTGTGAATTTCTTCACGTCTCACTAAATAGCTTTGGTATTGTCCACATCACACACCATCTCCCTGGCCTTTCACTAATCCTGGAACCACATACAAAAGTGAGTGGTACATGGGTGGTGGGTGGTACAAAAGTGGGTGGAATGATACAAAAGTGGTGGTTTTGCAGATAGTGAAGATGGGTGTACAAAATTGCAGCAGGATCTTGATCAATTGGCCAAGTGGGCTGAGGAATGTTGATGGAATTTAATGCAGAAAAATGTGAGGTGTTGTATTTTGGGAAGTCTAACATGGGCAGGATATACACAGTGAATGGTAGGGCCCTGGGTAGTGTTGTAGAGCAGAGGGATCTAGGAGTACAAGTGCATAGCTTGGGGTGGAGTCCAAGGTGGAGTCGCAGGTAGACCGAGTGGTCAAAAAGGCTTTTGGCACATTGGCCTTCATCAGTCAGAATATTGAGTATAGAAGTTAGGAGGTCATGTTGTAGATGTATAAGACATTGGTGAGGCCACATTTAGTGTTCAGTTCTGGGCATCGTGTATAGGAAAGATGATGTCAAGCTGAAAAGGGTACAGAGAAGATTTACGAGGATGTTGCCAAGACCAGAGGATCTGAGCTATAGGAAGGGGTTGAGTAGGCTGGGACTCTATTCCTTGGAGGGCAGGATGATGACAGATGATCTTATAGAGGTGTATAAGATCACGAGAGGAATAGATCGGGTACATGCACAATGTCTCTTGCCCAGAGTAGGTTCATCTAGGACCAGAGGACATATGTTTACGGTGAAGGGGAAAAGATTTAATAGAAATTTGAAGGGTAAATTTTTCACACAAAAGGTGGTGTATATATGGACAAGCTGCCAGAGGAGGTAGTTGAGGCAGGGACTATCCCAACATTTAAGAAGCAGTTAGACAGGTACATGGATAGGACAGGTTTGGAGGAATATGGACCAAATGCTGGCAGGTGGGATTAGTGTAGCTGGGACATGTTGGCCGGTGTGGGCAAGTTGGGTCGAAGGGCCTGTTTCCACAATTTATCACTCTATGACTCCATAACTGGATAATAGTAAGATTAAACGAGAACTTACCAGTTTGAAGTTTGATCTTTATTTTATGAGGAGTTACGATGAGCGATTACGTGAAGAACCCCGTCAGTCGGCATGCGCGTCAATCTTCAAAGCAGCGGTGTGACATCACAGGTAAAACGTAACTGAAGTAACATATTAAGAATATAAAAACAGACCTTCCAGTTGACCTTTATAATATTGAGGGCCGGGAGCGGTGGGCACGTAATCGCTCATCGTAACTCCTCATAAAATAAAGATCAAACTTCAAACTGGTAAGTTCTCGTTTCATCTTACTATTTTACTTCGGAGTCACGTGAGTGAATCCGTGAAGAATTCAAAGCTCTGTGATTTCATGCCGTAGATACGAATCCAGGCTTCTCACACTGCATCAGTTGACTCAGGAGGAGTGAATAATGAGCAATACAATGAAACATGGTACAGATTAACATGTTGCTTTAATTCACAAACAAATAAAGAAAATACAATAGCGACCCCTCTCTCCCAGGGGAAGCTAGGAAACAGAATTTAAAATATAATGGGCGAACACCCATCGATAAGTGGTTTATTATAAAACCGGTGAAAAGTCAGTTCATTTGACTATCCTGCGGCTGCAAGGATATGGTCTAGAGGGACGTCCATTGCCCTCGCTGCTGACGTTGATGCCGCCCTGGTGGAGTGAGATTTAAAATTGTCAGTATTAACTCCTGCAAAAACCAACACTTGTTTCAGCCATCTTGAGATGGTCTGGATGGACACTTTCCCATGTGGCTTTTTGTGGCTAACAAACAATTGTACTTCCGATCCTCTGAGGCCCTTGGTGACCTCATTATAAGACCAAAAGTGCGCCACCACACACAGTCGTAAATCCGTGGGATACGGTGACAGTAGAAGCTTGAGTCCTGACACCCCTGGTCTGCTCTGTTTTATGAGATCATATATGTAGAACAGAACGTCATTCCCAGATGACACCATCCTGTCCAGTCTCAATTTCTGCAGTCTGAACCCTCTGCGCTGACACTAACGCCATGAGCATAACCAACTTCAAGATAATCTTTACCAAAGACAAGGATGTTGCTGGACCCCACTGACGAAGCAGCGTGAGTACCACACTCACATCCCAGATTTCTGTATATCTAGGCCTGGGGGGATTGGAATTAAAAACACCCTTCATAAATCGGGATATTAACGGATGAGATCCTACATACTGTTGTTCTGACCCCAAACATAAATACGATGACAGAGCACTCCTGGCAGTATTGATGGCACTATAACTTAAACCCTCATCAAAATACAATTTGGAGAGAAACTCTAACACATCTGGGATGGAAACTGTGTGGTAAGTAATGTTCCCTTTTAAGCAAAACGCCTCCCGCTTCCTGACATGAGAGAGGTACTGCTTTTTTGTACTATCCCTCCAGGATGATGTGATGATATCCACGGTCTGATTGGATAATCCCAGACCCAGGTATGGCCTGCTTAAAACCTGCAAATTAACAAATTAAACTCTCCAGTCACAGAGTTTACCAATAGGTTATGACATTTTGGAATCACCATAATTGGCTGAGTTATAATGTCCGAAATGAGGGAACCATGGCAGTGTAGGCCAGTCGGGCACAACCAAAACTCCTGAAGCGGAGTCCTGCTTGATCTTGGTCAAGCACCGACTGATGAGGCAGAATGGGGGAAATGCATATATAAACAGTCCTCCCCAATGTAGCGCGAAAGCATCTACCGCTACTGCCCCTGGGTCTGGTTCCCATGAAACATACTTCGGCACCTGAAGCTGAACATGTAAGTGATGCTTGGTGGTACAATAAGCCTTAAGCCCATAAAATGCTCCCAGTAATTCTAAATAATTAATTCCATGTGATTGAAGAATAAATGCCTCATGCACATTCCATCTGCCCCCACAGCCAGAGATGGTATCAGTAGCCCCCCAACCTAGGGCACTAACGTCAGTCTGTAAAACAACTGAAGGTGCTTCAATCAAAATTTTGCTGGAACAATTCAAAATGTTCCAAATCCACCATTGAATTTCAGCAATTGCTTCAGTTGGTAATTGCATGGGTCTGCTGTAATGGCCTGCATGATTCCTTAGTGCCTGTACCTTTGCCCTCTGTAAGTGTTGGTAATGCAAAGGTCCATACTGTGCAGCTGGAAAGACTGCTACCAATTTGCCAATCAAGGTGGCCACATGCCTTATTGAAGGTGATTGCTCTGCTATGAGCTTGATATAGCCTTCAATTAAATCTAAGCTCTTGCCCTTGGGTAGAGTTACAGACATGTGAGTTGAATTAACTGTGAAGCCCAGATAATCAATAACTTTAACCGGTATCAATTTTGATTTAGTTGGATGAATTAGAAACCCCAGACTCTCAAACATGAGTTTAACAGCTGAAACAGATAACCCAGCTGCTTCCCGAGTTTTTCCAATTATTAAGATATCATCTAAATAAGCCATTACAATATGATCCTGAACTCGGAGTAGCCCCAATGCTGGTTTCAGCAGTTTTGTAAATAACATAGGGGCTGAGACCCATTAGGCAGCGCTTTAAATTGCCATAACTGCCTCATCCAACTAAATGTCAAATACCTCCGATGGTCTTTATGAACAGGCACTGAGTAATATGCATCCTTAAGATCTATACATGCCATATAACACCTCTGTGAATGTTGTGTAGGTGGACACAAATTAGAAATGAATTCAATTTTAAACCCCTGTATCGTTTGCAGTATAAATAATTTGGATGTTATCCAATACCATTCTTTCAGAAACCAGTGTAACCTCCCCCCAATTGGTAGGTAACTCTCACTGAATACGTTTTTACAAGCACCTAAACTCCACCTACCTCCATGGTTACCGGTGGAGTTCTTTGTCCCCTGGCTCTGGTGGGAAACGGCATAGTTGTTCGTGCTCCTGCAGGAGTGCGCCAGTTGCGCACATTGAATGGCCGACTTGGCCCTTGCCCGGCCCCGGTTTTGACAAACCGCTTGTAGGGGTGCTGCCTCCGCAGGGTTCTGCCGGTCATTGGCACTTTAATGAGCCCCACGGTCTTTGCCTCATCGTCCAATTCCTTCACCCGCTTTGCGAGGTCTTCTCCAAATAAAAGATTTGGTGGCTGGACGATGCTGGGCTTACAGAGGGCAGCGAATTTCAGATTAATCGTAGGGCGGATGGCGCTCTTTCTAAGGCAGTTTATCTCAAAATGCACATTGCACATGAGAGCCAGGGCATCCTGCTGAATCTCAGAACGGTGCCCCCCATCCACCGACCTCCCAAACGCCGTAATGCCGGAAGCCAGTAGCTTCAGACCCTCTGCAGCTTCATCTCCTGTGCCCTGATGCCTACTCCCATGTGGCCCCAGATGGCATGATTTACTGCCGGCACCTTTACCATAATACAATTAGCCAGTGTATCATATTTCCGAGCTGTTGCATCCATAGTGAGCTCCTGGAGCTGGTGTGAGGCTAGATAATTTATTGTGGCAGCCAAATCCTCACCCAGCGGCTCTCCCGAATCTGTCGGGATGGCAAATCACGCTGCCAGGAATGGGACCTCCGGCTCGTGACCTTCGTCCCTTGGGGCAGCCTCCTATGCTAATCCCTCACAGTCGGCGTCAGATTCATCCTGACCCGGTACGCTCACCTCCTCCTCGAGGGAGACATTAGGCAGCCCTGTAATAGGCGCTGCTGGCGCTGGCTCTTGGTGAGACCTGCGCTCTTGATGGAGCATCCTCCCCAACAGGTGCTCCACCGTGGATAACCGCCCATACACGGTATCCCTTCTTGGAGGAGAACCCTCCCGACCGGACTCGTCCGAGTCCATCGGCCGTGTAGACTTGCTGGTGGCTTTACGCCCTACCGGCATAGCCCTGGCGTCCTCAGAACCCAAGCCTGCAGTCGCTGGTTTAACAACTGGCGACTCCGTAGATGAGCTAGGCGGCCACCCGCTACCCGCACTCCCGCAGTCCTTGGTAATTTTCAAAACGACTCGCCTTGCTCGCAACGACTTCTCCATGCTTGGACTTGCCCTCCTGCAACAAGATTTAACAAGCGCAGAAGAACCCGACCTCACACTAAGTTTAACACTTACCTGAGGCTTTTTAAACTTACCGCTGGAGGAGCTCTGCCCTCCGAGCTGGTCTCTGCGCCATGCGTCAGACGTAATGACCCGCATGCCGACTGACAGGGTTCTTCACGGAATCACTCACGTGACTCCGAAGTAAAACAGAGACATCTACATCAGACTCCTGTTTATTGACTATTGCGTGCCTTCAGCATCATTACCCCAACCAAACTCATCTCCAAACTCCTGGACTTAGGAGTCAGCACCCACCTCTGCATTTGGATCCTAGGCTTCCTGACCCACAGACTACAATCAGTAAGGATAGAAAGCAAGATATCCTCCATGATAATTCTCAACACTGGTAACCTGAAAGATTGCATTCTCAGCCACTTACCATACAACCTATACACTCACATCTGAACATCCAAATTCTGCTCTAACTCTAGTTACAAGTTTGCAGATGACAACACCATAGTGGGCCAGATTTCAAATAGTGAGACATAGCAATGGAAGGAGATAGTAAAGGAGATTGTAGTCAAAACAACAACCTCTCCCTCAATGTTAGCAAGACGAAAGAACGTCAGTGACTTCAAATGGATGATGCACACTGAGTCAGCATTAATAGTGCTGAAGTGGAGATGGTCGAGACCTTCAAGTTCAGTTTAGTTTATTGTCACGTGTACCGAGGTACAGTGAAGAGCTTTTGTTGCGGGCTGTCCAGTCAATGGAAAGACAATACATAGTTACAATCAAGCCATTTACAGTGTATATATGTTGCTGTACGAACAGAGATATGACTGTGGAGCGATTGTAATATGTGATTCCAGATCTGCCTCTGTAGCTAGCATGCAAATAGTCACCTGGGTTGGGCACCATCTTGGAAGCTCCTGGGCTGATGTGTGCTGAGGTATTGAACTTGGCAATTCAACCAGGGGTTGAAGATTACATTATTTCACCAGTGGTAGAAAGACTGGATAGACTCGACTTTCAGAAGGCTTTCGACAAGGTCCCACATAAGAGATTAATATACAAACTTAAAGCACACGGTATTGGGGGTTCAGTATTGATGTGGATAGAGAACTGGCTGGCAGACAGGAAGCAAAGTGTAGGAGTAAACGGGTCCTTTTCAGAATGGCAGGCAGTGACTTGTGGGGTACCACAAGGCTCAGTGCTGGGACCCCAGCTATTTACAATATATATTAAAGATTTGGACGAGGGAATTGAATGCAACATCTCCAAGTTTGCGGATGACACGAAGCTGGGGGGCAGTGTTAGCTGTGAGGAGGGTGCTAGGAGGCTGCAAGATGACTTGGATAGGCTGGGTAAGTGGGCAAATGCATGGCAGATGCAGTATAATGTGGATAAATGTGAGGTTATCCATTTTGGTGGCAAAACCAGGAAAGTAGACTATTACCTGAATGGTGGCCGATTAGGAAAAGGGGAGATGCAACGAGACCTGGGTGTCATGGTACACCAGTCATTGAAAGTGGGCATGCAGGTGCAGCAGGCAGTGAAGAAAGCGAATGGTATGTTAGCATTCATAGCGAAAGGATTTGAGTATAGGAGCAGGGAGGTTCTACTGCAGTTGTACAGGGTCTTGGTGAGACCACACCTGGAGTATTGCGTACAGTTTTGGTCTCCTAATCTGAGGAAGGTCATTCTTGCCAGAGAAGGTTCACCAGACTGATTCCTGGGATGTCAGGACTTTCATATGAGGAAAGACTGGATAGACTCGGCTTGTACTCGCTGGAATTTAGAAGATTGAGGGGGGATCTTATAGAAACTTACAAAATTCTTAAGGGGTTGGACAGGCTAGATGCAGGAAGATTGTTCCCGATGTTGGGGAAGTCCAGAACAAGGGGTCACAGTTTAAGGATAAAGGGGAAATCTTTTAGGACTGAGATGAGAAAAACATTTTTCACACAGAGAGTGGTGAATCTCTGGAATTCTCTGCCACAGAATGTAATTGAGGCCAGTTCATTGGCTATATTTAAGAGGGAGTTAGATGTGGCCCTTGTGGCTAAAGGGATCAGGAGGTATGGAGAGAAAGCAGGTACAGGATACTGAGTTGGATGATCAGCCATGATCATATTGAATGGCGGTGCAGGCTCGAAGGGCCGAATGGCCTACTCCTGCACCTATTTTCTATGTTTCTATGTTTCTATGTAAGATGAGATAACACAAAACTCTTTTATTCTCAGCCTTTTTTCCATTCATCCACCAGCCCCAGGAAGGCAGCGACAATTTTCTTTCACTATTCCAGCGTATATTTAATAATACTAAGTTGGGGGAGGAACAATGCAGCATTATCTTGCAGGAGCGTGGGTGAGTAGATTGTGAGCAGCTGTTATTAGGTAAGACCACATCAAACATTTGGGAGTGCTTTAAAGAGCAGCTGATCTCAATTCAGGATCGGCATGTTCCAGTAAGGAGGAGAGACAAGGTTGGCAAGGTAAAATTTAATAGGAATGTCAGGAGCATCTTTTTCAGACTGACGGTGGTGGGTATATGGAACAAGTTGCCAGTGGATGGCAGGAAACGTGTTCCCGATGTTGGGGAAGTCCAGAACCAGGGGCCACAGTTTAAGAATAAGGAGTAAGCCATTTAGAACGGAGACGAGGAAACACTTTTTCTCACAGAGAGTGGTGAGTCTGTGGAATTCTCTGCCTAAGAGGGCGGTGGAGGCCGGTTCTCTGGATACTTTCAGGAGAGAGCTAGATAGGGCTCTTAAAGATAGCGAAGTCAGGGGATATGGGGAGAAGGCAGGAACGGGGTACTGATTGGGGATGATCAGCCATGGGGATGATCAGCCATGATCACATTGAATGGCGGTGCTGGCTCGAAGGGCTAAATGGCCTACTCCTGCACCTATTGTAGTACATAGGAAGTACAGAGAAGGTTCACCAGACTGATTCCTGGGATGTCAGGACTTTCATATGAAGAAAGACTGGATAGACTCGGCTTGTACTCGCTAGAATTTAGAAGATTGAGGGGGGATCTTATAGAAACTTACAAAATTCTTAAGGGGTTGGACAGGCTAGATGCAGGAAGATTGTTCCCAATGTTGGGGAAGTCCAGGACAAGGGGTCACAGTTTAAGGATAAAGGGGAAATCCTTTAGGACTGAGATGAGAAAAACATTTTTCACACAGAGAGTGGCGAATCTCTGGAACTCTCTGCCACAGAAGGTAGTTAAGGCCAGTTCATTGGCTATATTTAAGAGGGAGTTAGATGTGGCCCTTGTGGCTAAAGGGATCAGGGGGTATGGAGAGAAGGCAGGTACAGGATACTGAGTTGGATGATCAGCCATGATCATATTGAATAGCGGTGCAGGCTCGAAGGGCCGAATGGCCTACTCCTGCACCTATTTTCTATGTTTCTATGTTTCTATTGTCTATTGTCTATTGACTAGAGACAAGATCATCAGTGCTGTTGCGCCGCCCCTAGCAACTGGCCGGAAGTGGACACCATCTGATGCAGTACAGCAAGCTTCATCAGCCCTGAGGCACAAAGACATAGTGGGGCAAGTCCAGCAGGGAAGAGGAGGCTTTGGCCTTACGACAAGTAAACCAACTTGGCGAAAGGCCACAACATCAGAGCGGAGGACGTTGGTGGTTGAGGAGGTGCGGCGACAGGAGGAGGCTGCAAGAAGTGCAAAGGCGGTCTCTCTTGCCAAGCAGGGGCAATGGATGCGGTGGGAAGGTGTGGAGCGGAGGAAGATCAGCTGGAAAGAACTATGGGAAATGGAAGCAAGCAAGATCAGCTTCATCATCAGAGCGACATATGACGTGCTTCCATCACCAAAGAACCTCCATCAGTGGTACGGCGAGGATCCAACCTGTGCCATCTGCCCAACTCCAGCGACCCTCAAACACATCATGGTAGGCTGCAAGACCAGCCTCACGCAAGGGAGATACACGTGGCGGCATAATCAGGTACTAAAAAGCCTGGCATCAGCCCTTGAGAACAGGCGGTGTGCGACCAACTCCTTGCCTCCGAGAGCAAGCAACCCTCCCCTAAGGGTAATAACCTTTGTCCGAGAAGGACAGAAAACTTCTAAACTTCCTTCCACCAGATCAGAAGAAGGAAGCCAATGCAGGGCCCGTGACTGGAGGATGCTGGCAGACATCGGCCGACAACTAATTTTTCCACCTGAAATTGCTTCCACCATCCTCAGGCCAGACTTGGTGTTCTGGTCCCCTTCACAGAAGACTGCTTACATCATAGAGCTCACAGTTCCATGGGAGAACTCTGTTGAGGAGGCCTATGAGCGTAAGAAGCTGCGCTACGCAGAGCTTGCAGCAGAGGCAACGCAGCGTGGCTGGAACACCAAAGTCTATCCAGTTGAAGTGGGATGCAGAGGATTTGTTGCGTCATCTACCATCAGACTGCTGAAGGAGCTTGGAATCCACGGTCAGGCTCTGCGGAAGACCATAAGATCACTCTCAGAGGCGGCTGAAAGAAGCAGCCGGTGGATTTGGCTCAAGCGGAAAGACCCATGCTGGGCCCCAAGTATGTCGGGGTGAATCTTTGGGACGGTTTGACACGGGACATGCGCTGAGGGTTGATCATCCTGCAGCGGGCCGCCCTTGTGGAGGGTGTATAGTGTTAAAAGGCCGAAACACCCAGTGATGCAAGGGTACACTACTGATGATGTGTCCTGTGCCCAACTGTCCTGAAGGGTACCCCCCCCACCCCCCCCCCTCGATGTTGAGCGTCTACCACTCTCAACAATCAACGAATGTCGTGAAATGCTCCCCACCTATTGGCACAAGGGACTTCATAACATCTTGTCCTGTGTATTTGATTCTTATGTAGTTGAGGCAGGTACTGATTGAAACCTCACTAAAACACTTGAAAGGTAAGTCATTCTTCATCTGAGCAAAGCTGAGTGTAAACTATTGGCATAACAATCTGGCAGATATTCACACATAGTTTTCTAAGCTCAGGGATATACATCAGAGGAAACAGTTTATAAGTATAAGGTGGAAGTTCAGGATGTGAAGGAGAACACAAATATTTTCTGCGATGAATACGCGCGTGCAATGTCTAAACTATGTGATCGCTGGGCAGGTCCCAACTAAGAATGGAGAAGAAATACTTATGTAAAAAAATTTAAGTGGTTACAGCTGAAAAGGTGTTAGATATCAAAAATCCCAAATAGTTATACTGAGTCAGGCACCAGACAAAGTTTTATATTTCCCACGGTATGATGTCTTTCTTTTTTCCAGAATGTCTCAAAGCACTCAACAGTCAGTGAAATACTTATTGTATGAAGCTTTGCTACTGTTATACGGGAGGCAAATGCAACATCCAACTTACATAATGAAGGTGCTACAAACAACAATAAGAATAAATGACCAGCAAATCTATATTAGCAGTGTTGATTAAAGGATAAATGTTGGCAGGACTATGAACAGCATTCCTCTAGTCTTCTTCGAACAGCAGCAAGGGATCAGTTTTGTTTTGTCTGAGCAGAAGGATGGTTGAGAGTTTTATCTGAATCAAAGCTCCTCTGATACCACAATGTTCCTTCAGTAACGCACTGAAATGTCAGTGTCGATTACCACCGTAAGCCTCTGCTCCATCAACAGGAGGACTGGGACAGATCTCAGCGAAGGCAGTGTTGGACGATAAACCTACTCTTGCCTGGACCGGACACATCCTGTGAACGAATAAAAGTTATGCAATGTTAGAGTAACATCTATCAGCTAAACAAATCTTTCTAATATGCATTTCATGTACTGCTCCTGTGTAGAAGCCAATGTCAGAACAAGATTAAATCCCTTATTGTAGGAAGAGAACCAATCAGAAACAGAACATTCGCTCTAAGAACAGCAGAGGGGATGGTTGCTGTCAAAGACATCAATCTTTGCTGAACATCTAGCCCCTAAAGTTGCTATGGAAGCGATTGAAATGGCAAACAGATACCATTTTATCTGTCTGTCAGGGATTTATTTTTCCAGATGATCTCGGTTTTTGTTGTCAATATAAAAAAGCACACCATGTAGCATTGCAAAGAATGAATTGCCATATTTAATTAGAACTTATAATGTTAATTAAAATTAATTCAGCAAAGTAATTGAGTTATCACTTTTTTTAATGGCCTTGTGTGGAGCTGGATAAGATGCTCAGTGAATATTTCTCCTCTGCATTTATCATAGAGAAAGAGGTGAATACTAGGGAACTTAATATGGAGAATTAATGTCTTGTGGGCATTCCATCTTACAGTTGAGGAGTTGGATGTCCTTAGACTATGACGGTAAAGAAATCTCCTGGACCTGATCAGATATATCCAAGGGCTGTGCGGGAAGCTGGAGAAGAAATTGAAGGAGTCCTCGCCGAGATATATGAATCATCACTGAACACTGGTGCCGGAAGACTGGAGAGTGGCTAATGTTGTGCCTCTATTTAAAATGAGCTATGGAGAGTGTTTGGTGAGGTTAGGACTTTATTCCTTGGAATGCAGAGAGTGAGGGGTGATCTTATAGTGGGGGAATAGATAGGGTGAATGTTCACAGTCTTTTTCACACGTTTAAGTTGAGAGGGGAAATATTTAATGGGACCTGAAGGGCAACATTTTCACACAGAGGAAGGTATGTTTATGAAAGGAGTTGGCGGAGGAAGTATTGAGACAAGTAAATTATCAACATTTAAAGACATTTGGACAGGTACATGGATAGGAAAGGTTGAGAGGGATATGGGCCGATATGGAAAGCAGGCAAATGGGATTAGCTTAGCTCAGGCATCTTGGTAGGCACGGACAAGTTAGGTGAAAAGGCCTGTTTCCATGATGTATGACTATAAGTTGAAAAGGCAACAGATGGAATGCTAACAAGATCAATATGGAACAGGAGGAATTTGACACAAAATCATTGAAGAATGGTAAGAGAAAACATCCAGCTTTTAAAAATTTTTGTTGTTTGGATGTGCAGGTCAATATGTTGGAATTTTATGGATAAAAATATAAGGAAATGGTATAGTGTTTGTGAATGCTACTGTTTTTCTTGTTTCTATCCCTCACTGGCTGAGTTACCACAGTTAGTCCAAGGACCATTACACCATTGCTCAAGTTTTAGTTTTATTTTCTATTTTGCTTTTGTTGTAAATTATCCTTTCTCAGTCCAAAGTTCTTGTATTCGTGCATCAATCCAAATAATTTCTTGATTTAGAGACAATGATTCCCAGGGTTCTGGATGGATAATTTCCCAGGCACTGATTTTCTCTCCGGCCACCTTGCGATGCTTTTCTCCATCTGTCCCGGCCTGGCACTATTGGTGTCAAATTGCTTGAATGCCTTGCCACATAGAAACGCCAGCATATTTTACTGGTGGTCCACTCTATTGTATATGTGCTTTTTTGGCTCATGTAGGATTAAAAGATACAGCCAAACCTTTAGTTACTGGCACTGTTGTAATTCATCTGGTTTAGTGTTCAGCACAAGACCAAATAAATTCCGAATCTGATTGCTAATTAAAGTTATTGGCCCAGATAATTTAATTTTTCATCCATCATTCGCTGAACCTCTGCCTTTGCATTGCAAGATATTTCATCAAACTCTGGCTGTTCACAGAAGAGCGTTGAAAGGCCACTTAGAATGGTTGTGTGCCTCAATCATTCTTTTCCTGACATGTAAAGGAAACAAATATCTGACTTCCTCCTTGTTCTGGGATAAGTTTGCAAATCCATAACTATTTTTAAATGATCAGTTTTCTTGGATCATGGAGGAAATACCATCCAGTTGGGGCAGAACAGCTGGAATTGCTGCCTTACGGCGCCAGAGACCCGGGTTCGATCCTGAGAACGGGTGCTGTCTGCACGGAATTTGTACGCTCTCCCTGTGACTGCGTGTGTTTTCTTTGGGTGCTCCCGTTTCCTCCCACACCCCAAAGACGTACAGGTTTGTAGGTTAATTGACTTTGGTAAAATTGTAAATTGTCCCTAGTGTGTAGGATATTGCTAGTGTATGGAGTGCTCACTGGTTGACGTGAGCTCGGTGGGCCGAAGGGCCTTGTTTCCATGCTGTATCTCCAAAGTAAAGTCTAATTTCCCATTACCAACGTCTCCCCTGCAACTGCTGCTAAGATTCTGCTCAAGAGTTAAATAATGATTCTCCCAAGTGAACGAAAGGCCAGTCATTTTACGGCTGCATCTGGCATTGGGTATGAGGGTGACAGACACCTGTAAGTCCATTCAGCAGAGAATGCCATGAAGGAGAAAAGAGAAAAATGTCAATTCCAAAATGAAAAAATGACTCCAGAGAGTGTCATTTCAATTTTTCACCCTTTAGCACGATGCTTAGATTGAAGGCTCCATTGTAAAGAAAAGCAGTTGGACAAGTCTGCATACAATATGGAGGCTCATCCCCCATAACAAAAGCCCAACATTTCTCTCGTAATTTAGTGCATAGATCGTGAAGAGCTTGTTCAAAAGCATTCTCTGTCAGCACTTCACTATCATCCATTAACTTGTAAATCAATGTGAACTTTCGTATTCCTCCCGTATGGCAGACATAGTCTTTAGTTATAAATCGTCTCTGAACAAAGATCATCACAGATTTTTTCACACCTCCCACAACTGTAAAAATGTTTTATTGTACGTGGCAGGAGTCCTGTGACAAGTAAGTTGGAACACTTGTTAGTCATGCTACCCAAGGAAAATAATGCCTGTTTTGTTTTTATTATACAGAGTCTGTGCGTCAAGGAATAGTCAGAGGAGGAAAGAATTGTTAGAGTGAGGACTGAGCTCAGCAATGGTGTTGTTGGGGCTTCTAGGGTCAGGGCATTGGAAAATTGAGGACTGGGCAATGTGAGCTCATGGGGTTAAGACGAGTGGGATTACAGGCTCACGTGCCATTACACTGAAAACTCAAGAGGTCAGGAAATTGGAGACAGTATTTGATGATTAAATGGCTATAAATAACAGAGGGGCATGTTGCTCTAATGACCATGTGGACAATGTAGTCTAGCTCACCCTACAATAATGCAAAAGGAGCACTGCACCAGCAATGATTTCATCCTGTGTGTCCCTACAGGGAAAACACATCAGATGCGTGTGTGGCTCATGGCAGGAAGTTGGTGTGCATTTAAATTTCCCAGAGATGATGCAAAGGAATCCTGACATTTTATCCTCTCACTCATCCTGCCAACCTTACCCAATTCATGGTGACTGGAATGGCCACGAGAATTCCTAGCGCGAGCACAGGATTAGGTCATTTCAGGATCAGGTCCAAATTTCACTTTTCACATTTCACTTGCAAAACAAAGACTGGTCCTCCTCTATACCATTCACTGCCCCATCCTGCAGCTGTGCTGAGTAACCGTGGGAGGTCTGCAGTTACAATGTACCATTTAAATTAAAAATTAGTCATTCTAAATTGTTGTAATTATAAACGCTGGTATAACACATGCAGCTTAAATATCACAGCACATTAAACATGGTAGAATGTGGCCTGGAATACAGTGATAAGCACACCCTGGCTGTGTAATTGACCTTGTCCACGGTAAGTTAAATCATTTATATATTGGAAATGCTGGAGTTATCCAGCAGGTCAGGCAACTTCTGCGAAGAAAGAAACAGAGTTAACTTTTCAACCCAAATACATTAACTTTACATAGTCATAGTGTGATACACTGTGGAAACAGGCCCTTCGGCCCAACTTGCCCACACAACGATGTCTCAGCTACACTGGTCCCACTTGCCTGCGATGATCCATTTCCCTCCAAACCTGCCCTATCCATGTACCTGTCTAACTGTTTCTTAAATGATGGGCTAATCCCCGCCTCACCTACCTCCTCTGGCAGCTTGTTCCATACAGCCACCACCCTTTGTGTGAAAACGTTACCCCTCGGATTCCTATTAAATCTTTTCCCCCTCACCTTGAACCTATGTCCTCTGGTCCTCGATTCCCCCACTCTGGACAAGAGACTTTGTGCATCTACCCAATCTATTCCTCTCATGATTTTGCATACCTCTATAAGATCACCCCTCATCCTCCTGCGCTCCATTGAATAGAGACCCAACCTACTCAACCTCTCCCTATAGCTCACATCCTCTAGTCCTGGCAACGTCCTCGAAATTCTTTTCTGAACCCTTTCAAGCTTGACAATATCTTTCCTATAACATGGTGCCCAGAACTGAACACAATATTCTACAAGCAGTCTCACCAACGCCTTATACAACTGCAACATGACCTCCCAACTTCTGTACTCAGTACTCTGACTGAAAAAAGGCCAAAGTGCCAAATGTCATTTTGACCACCTTATCTAGCTGCGACTCGACCATCAAGGAACCATGCACCTGTACTCCTAGACCCCTCTGCTCTACAACACTACCCAGAGGCCTACCATTTACTGTGTAGGTCCTGCCCTTGTTCAACATCCCAAAATGCCTCACACTTCACTGTATTAAATTCCATCAACCATTCCTCCGCCCATCTGGCCAATCGATCCAGATCCTGCTGCAATCGTTCACAACCATCTTCACTATCTGCAAAACCACTCACCTTTGCATCAACAGCAAACTTGCTAATCTTGCCCTGTATGTTCTCATCCAAATCATTGATGTAGATGACAAACAATAACGGGCCGAGCCTCGAACCCTGAGGCACACCACTAGGCAAAGGCCTCCAGTCCGAGAAGCAACCTTCCATCATCACCCTCTGCTTCCTTCCATGGAGCCAATTTGCTATCCATTCAGCTATCTCTCCTTGGATCCCATGTGATCTAACCTTCCAGAGCAGCCTAACATGCAGAACCTTGTCGAACGCCTTACTGGTCCATGTACACAACATCTACAGCTCTGCCTTCATCAACCTATTTGGTCACGTTTTCAAAAAAATTATCACATTTGTGAGACACGACATCCCATGTACAAATCCATGCTGACTGTCCCTAATCAGCCCTTGCCCATCCAAATGCCTGTATATCCTATCCCTCAGAATACTCGCTAGTAACTATCCAACTACAGATGTTAAGCTCACCGGCCTATAGTTCCCAGCATTTTCCCTGCAGCCCTTCTTGTTTTTGACCATCGCCTCAATTTCCCTCTTCCCCGTTGAGCCTCAGCACCAGGGTTGGAGTCACAGTCATGGCTGCCACACAATCTTGTCGTGTCATCTGCTCCGACAGCTCCCAAGAGTGTGTACCTGCTCTCAACAGCCACCGGGGGCTCCAGCACTCCCAAGTTTACTTCTCTTCGTCGTTGTCACCCACCTTCGCTCTTCCTGTAACCTGGGTGTGACAACCTCACTGTTGGTCTTGTCCAGGAAGCTCTCGTTTTCCCGGATGGTCCTGAGGTCATGCAGCTGCTGCTCCAGTTCCCTAACACGTCCATTCAGGAACTGCACCTGGCTGCCCTGATTGCTGCATATTTGCAGCGTTTTTTTTTTTTAATTTCAGATTTCCACAGTATTTTACTTTTGTGTGTGATATGGTCTGTATTGAATTTGTATATGGCTCCATGTCTTCATGAAAGCTGCGTTGTTCAAAAATAATTTTGCCAAACACCGAAGCCGACAACATGGATTTTGTTGGAAAACTGGTATCCAGTTCCGTAATGCAGTAATGATACAGATGATGTACAGACCCTTTGGCCAGGTTTACCACAAAGTGTGTGCTCTTTGAATGGAATTTGCACAGGTCCAAATGCAACACCATGCTTGAAAGAGGAGCGGTTGTTTCAGATGCATCCGTCGACAAAGAATTCAAGTTCTCACACGGAGGTCTCTCTGATAGTGATCCCTAGTTTTACTGGAACAGCTGTGAGTGTTTTTCTCGGGACAATGTGACTATCTGCCTCTGGCTGCATAGGAGCAACTCATCGACTGGAATTGTACATACCAAATGTAAACTACCACCCTGGCACTTCAATCTTAGAAAGGAGGAAAATTATAAATCTGCCCCTGCCTCTTTTTTTGCTGTAAAACAGCTGTTGGTAAGCTGATTGAAATGAATCCTATTAGTCACACTCAAACAAAACTGCTCCAGAATAATGGCCATCCCCCTGGGATGAGAGATACCATGGAAATAAACAAGGATGACATTCTTGGCACAAATAAACTTCCTGAACTTTTACTGCTTAATCATCCTTGGTATTCTTCTGTGCCCTGTGGTCTCTCAATATTGAGGAGACCAGATTTCAGATTTGTTTATTGTCACCTACTTGTTTCTTGTTTGCATGAAGCTCATAGAGTAAACAGTATACATACAGAAATGATAAACGGCACAATAAATACACGAGTGCAAAACAACAGGATGATGTAAATATTGTACTAAAGGTCGATGTAAGATTACAAAAAAAATTGAAGAACAATAACATGACCAAATGAGGTAGAAGTAAGGGTACAAGTACGTGGCCGCACTTCTGGGAATGGGGTGTGAAATACGCCATTGGTTCAGATGTTGGATAGTAGTGCGGAAGAAACTGTTTATAAGACTGGTGTCAGGAGTTATGGGGAGAAGGCAGGAGCATGGGGTTAGGAGGGAGAGATAGATCAGCCATGATTGAATGGCGGAGTAGACTTGACGGGCTGAATGGCCCAATTCTGTTCCTATCACTTATGACCTTATGACTGGACATTTGAGCGTTCAGGTTCCTGTATTTTCTCCCAGAAGGAAAAAGAGGGAACAGGGAATGGTCAGGGTGGTATGCATCCTTGATGGTACTTCAAACCTTCCTGATACCATGCGCCATGAAGATAGACTAGATGGAGGGAAATGACAAGCTTGTGATGAACTTGGCTGTGTTCAGCACTTGGTATTTTTCAAGTGTTCAAGTTGGTTCAAGTGGTCAAGAGCAGAGAAGTTACCATACCAGACTGAAATCCCACCATTTTATTGTACATCTGTAAAGTTCAGCAGGGCATACCAAATCTTCTCAGATGCTTAAGAAAGTAAACACATTTTCTTGATCACCACATCAGTGTGAAGGAACCAGGTTAGGTTGTTGGGTGCCTAGGAGCCTGTGCTGCTGACCATATCCGCTTTGCTTCCTTGGGTCAATAACTAACTCTATTATCGTGGTGACATTAAGGGCTCGGTTGTGTCCTGCCACCATGACACAAGACCCTTGACCTCTTTCTGGTACTTCATCTCATCGTTATAGATCTGGCTGACAGAAATGGTATCATCGACAAACCTAAAATTCATGTTGCCTTGGTATTTGGCCACAGAGTCATGGGTGTACAGGGAGTTGAGCAATGGCTGAACACAAGACCCTGAGGGGCATCAGTGTTGAGGATCAGGGTGGAGAAAGCGCTGTGACCAATTTTAATCAAATGAGGTCTGCTGGTCAGGAGGTCCAGAAGCCTGGTGCAGATGGAGACTCAAAGGGTGAGGTCCAAAAGTTAAGGAATGAGTTGGGGTTTTTTTCAGTACCAAGCCAAGTACATCAGTTGTTTCCTTCAACTATTGTCCAATTAGTGGTTACCTGGGAACAGTCACTGGCTGTTATCCACGCAGTGATCAAATGTTGTAAAACACAGAAAAATAGATTTAGAATAATTGATATCTTACTGTATAAAGTAATGGATAAACTGATTCAAAGCCAGCATTGTAATCAAGTAAGTTCTCATCACAAAGTTTTGTAAGATTACATGATACAGCTGCGATCTGAATCCAGGGATGAAATTGACACAATATCTCTTCTTTTTAATATAGAACTGTCTTTGAAGTAGTTGTATTGATACTGAAACAGGCACAAAGGCCTGGTTGTAATCAGTTCAACCGACATACCGTTTTATTTACGTATTGTGGCACAACGATCAACTGTGCCAACAATTAGTTTCCATACACTTTAGATTATCTGTCAGTACACTTTGCCATAGGATAGCAAGATACAGGGAGATATGCTAATCAGACAGGGTCTCTGTAACTAGTTGAGTATTGTAGGGTTTGGTATTGGGGCAAGGCTGTTCACAATCTAGCAGCTGAGGCAACCAAATTTCATTTCCAAGTTTGCTGGTGATATAGGTCTCAGTGGGCCAGTGACCTTGGAGGAGAATGCTTTAAACAGACATAAAACAAACTATGTGAGTGCACAAACTTGCCAAAGGGAATATAATTTGAAGAAAAAATAAATCATCCTGAAAGCAAAGTATTTTTAAATGATGGAAGATCATGTAATAGTCAAAAAGCACCAGGTATTCTTGTACACAAGTCATTGAAAGGCAATAATGCAGAAGGTGCTGGAAACAGCAGATCAGGCAGCATCTGTGGAAAGAGAAGCTGCATTAACAGTCCAGCAGGGAGATCGCTTGTCAGAACTGAGAAGGAAAGACCTTCACCCTCCCTATCTCTGTAAACCCCTCCTGCCTTGCAACCCTCTGAGATCACAAACCTCTCAGACATGCCCAGTTTTCATTGTTTAAGTAGTCTTCAACTGTTCAAGTGTGAAGCTCTCTAATCCCCCACCCCCCCCCCCCCCCACCATTGGCATCCATGCCTCCAAACCTTCTTTCCCAAATTCCATCTCTTTGGCTTGCACTTTTTTGCTTGTTCTAGTGTATCTTAATGTAGCCTGATAAACCACAAAATGTCTGAGGATTTTTTTTAATAGTGCAAGTTCTATATTAAAAGAAGCTGATGTTAATTAGAAAGACCAATGTGCAGATGGCTAGTCACGATTTTGAATAATTGCTGAGTTTAGTTTAAACATGGAAACATAGAAAATAGGTGCAGGAGGAGGCCATTTGGCCCTTCGAGCCTGCACCGCCATTCATTGTGATCATGGCTGATCATCCAACTCAGTAACCCGTGCCTGCGTTCTCCCTATATCCCTTGATTCTGCTAGCCCCCAAAGCTCTATCTAATTCTCTTTTAAATTCATCCAGTTAATTGGCCTCTATTGCCTTCTATGGCAGAGAATTCCACAAATTCACAACTCTCTGGGTGAAAACGTTTTTTCTCATCTCAGTTTTAAATGGCCTCAACTTTATTCTTAGACTGTGGCCCTAGGTTCTGGACTCCCCCAACAATGGGAATTTTTTTCCTGCTTCTAGCTCGTCTAGTCCTTTTATAATTTTATACGCTTCTATGATATCCTCTCATCCTTCTAAATTCCAGTGAATACAATCCCAGTCTTTCCAATTTTTCCTCATATGACAGTCCCGCCATCCCGGGGATTAACCTCGTGAACCTACGCTGCACTGCCTCAATAGCAAGGATGTTCTTCCTCAAATTAGTTTAGTTTTAGTTCAGAGATACAGCGCGGTAACAGACCCTTCGACCTACCGAGTCCGCACCAACTAGTTATCCCCACGCACTAACACTATCCTACACACACTAGGGACAACTTACACCAAGCCAATTAACCTACAAACCTGTAAGTCTTTTTAATGTGGGAGGAAACAGAAGATCTCAGAGAAAACCTAAGGCAGACACAAAATGTTGGAGAAACTAAGCGGGACAGACAGCATCGCTGGAGAGAAGGAATTCCTTCTTCCAGAGATGCTGCCTGTCCCGCTGAGTTACTCCAGCATTTTGTGTCTACCTTCGATTTAAACCAGCATCTGCAGTTCTTTCCTACACGCTCAGAGAAAACACACACAGATCATGGGGAGAACGTACAAACTCTGTGCAGATATCACCCGTGGTTGGGATCAAACCCAGGTCTCCAGCGCTGTAAGGCAGCAACTCTACCGCTGTGCCACCGTGGAGTGAACTAGCTCTCCTCTGAATGAGGGTCGTGCATGGTAACATGTATATTTTGTACTGTTCATCTATGCCCTTTTATTTATATGACAACTGAATGCTTTTTTCATACCAGCCATGATACTGGCAGAAGTTGCGAAATACAACTGAGGACCTTGTATTCTGCTCCATTGGAGTCCAGAGGTGATATTCTTATCCAAGGTTTACTTCCTGGAATTTGGGTGCAGAGTTCCTGAGCTGCGTCACACAGCTTTCTCGAAAGGTTGCAAAACATAGGACAATTCATTGGAACTCATTGCCACAGAGGGCTGTGGAGGCCGTCAATTGATATTTTTTAAGGCAGAGATAGACAAATTCTTGATTAGGGTTATGGGGATCAGGAAAATGGGATTAAGTGGCAAAGATCAGCCATGATTGAATGGCGGAGTAGACTTGATGGGCCGAATGGCCTAATTCTACTTCTAAAACTTGTGAACTTGTGAATTCAGTGTGCATGCAATGCAATTTTCACATAAATTGTGGAACCACACTCTTCGATATCCAACCTGGTTTATCCACATAGTTTTTTTCGTTGAGGCGGAAGAATATAAATGTTTGTTTAAAGTCCTTATCTTTGCAATGATTATAGGAGATGAGTTATGAATCAGTCATCTGAGGGTCTATTTAATCCTGATCCAGGCTCTTTCTCCAGTACAAATGATATGACTAATATGGCAGCCAGTTCCTCTGCCTTGCATACCAGAGACATAAATGCCCTCTGTTATTTTAATTATCATGTTTTTGGCTGTTTTAAGGCCATAGGCAGGAACAAATACCTCATTAGTATATAGATGCAGTGGTCTGATGCTTTAATTTCAGTACCAATTGTGCCAGAGGTCATTAAAGCTAGAAACAGACCTTTTAAACTTCTTTATGGTTCATATGGGAGCTTCCATAAATCCCAACAGGAAATATTAAGCCTCATCACCCTGAGGTTCTCACCCATCCTCTGATCCTAGTCATCTCCTGGTCCCATCTGACCACTTGAGTTTAGTTTAGAGATACAGCGCGGAAACAGGCTCTTTGGCCCACCGAGTCCGTACCGACCAGTGATCCTACACATTAACACTATCCTACACGCACCAGGGACAATTTTTATATTTATACTTTTTTTTTTTTTTTTTTTTTTTTTAATATTTTTATTTTATTAGAAGTAAGTACAATTGTATACAATCATATTTTCATAATACCTTTTATGTACAGCTTCTTATTTAAAAAATTTTTTGAAATAAAGAAGAAAAAGAAAAAAGTTAGATAATGAAAAATAGAAAAATGTGAGATATATAGTGTGTGAAAAAGAAAAATAAAGAATGAAATAAGAAAGTTGAGACATAGAAAATAGAAGAAAGAGAATAAATGAAAAGAAGAGAAGAAAAGAAAATAGAAGGAGATCATTTATAATCTTGACCATCCGCAGTCACGGATTAGCTTTTACACCTGTTTTGCACCATACGTTTCCAAAAAGACGACAAATGGAGACCAACTCGTTATGAATTGGTCAAATTTATCTATTAGGAGGAATCGCATTTCCTCAAGATGTGCGGTATCCAACATACTTGCAATCCACATTTTGAGCGTTGGTATTGGTGTATTTTTCCAAAATTTCAATATTAATTTTTTTGCTATTATTAAACCATAATTAAAAATTGACTTTTGAGATGAGCTCAATTTGTTCCCGTCTTCCATTACCCCAAATATAATCAATTCATTATTGGGTTCCATTTTTGTCTTAAATAATTTTGTAAATATTTCGAAAATATCACTCCAAAATCCATGAAGTTTTATACAAGAAACAAAAGAGTGTGTTATAGTTGCTTCTTGGATTAAACATTTATCGCAAATGGGCGATATATTTGGATAAAATTTATTTAATCTTGTTTTTGAGTAATATAATCTATGTAAAATTTTAAATTGGATTAGATTATGTCTTGCATTAATCGAACACTTGTGAATGTATGTCAAATACTTTTCCCATGTAGCCTTCGTAATTTTTATCAATAATTCCCGTTCCCACTCTTCTCTAATTACCTCGGTCACAGGTAAATCTATATTTAAGATACTATTATATAAATATGCTATTAATTTTTGTGTATCAGCTTTTATATTCATTACTTCTTCTAGTAAATCAGGAGTTATTTTTTGATATCCCTGTATGTATGTCTTCAAAAAATTACAAATCTGAAAATATTTAAAATAATGAGTGTTTTTCAGTTTAAATTTTAATTGTAATTGTTGAAATGATAATAAATCTCCCATTTCATACATATCCCCGATCCTTTTAATTCCTAAACTTTCCCATTGATTATATATTTTATCCATCATAGATGGTTTAAATAAAGGATTATTCGCTATCGGTGTTAACAATGATAGGTTTCTTAATTTTAAGGATAGTTTTATTTGTTTCCATATTCTTATTGTATCTTAATATAATTGGGTTTTTCTTAATATTGTATTGTTCATTTTTTTCGGGGAGAAGAGGATTGTTCCTATATTACAAGGATAACAATCCTCTTTCTCCATTTTTATCCATTCTGTCTGTTGAGTTGAACTATCCAACCAGTAAATTATATTCTTAATATGTATTGCCCAATAGTAATACAAAAAATTAGGGAGTGAAAGTCCCCCGACATCTTTTGGTTTACATAAGTGTTCTTTTTTAATTCTATGTGATTTGTAATCCCAAACAAAATTAGTAATATTAGCATTCAATTTAGAGAAGAAATATTTTGGTACATATACTGGTATAGATTGAAATAAGTATAATAACTTTGGTAAGAAGCTCATTTTAATAGCATTTATTCTGCCTATTAATGATAAAGGGAGTGTTTTCCAAAATTTTATCATTATATTAAGTTTATTTATTAAGGGTATAAAATTAGCATTGAATAAAGCTTTATGTTTTCTAGTAATCTGTATACCCAGATATTTAAATTTTTCTGTTGCTATTTTAAAGGGGAATTTCAATAAGTGTGTGGATTCTTGAGGTTTTAACGTCATAATTTTACTTTTGTTCCAATTATTTCTATATCCTGAAAAGGACCCAAATTCCTCTATTAAATTTAATAAAATTTGGTATACTCGTTTGTGAATTTGTTATGTATAACAAAATATCGTCTGCATACAATGAAATTTTATTATTTTGAGTCCCTAGTGTTATAACCCTGAATATTTGGATGGCTTCTTATACTTTCAGCCAGAGGTTCTATCATAAGGGCAAATAGCAGGGGTGATAAAGCACATCCCTGCCTATTACCCCTTGATAATTGAAATTTTTGAGATAACATGCTGTTAGTTAATATTCTTGCCATCGGTTTATCATATATAATTTCACCCATGCAATAAAATTCTCTCCCATATTAAATTTTTGTAATACTATGTATAAATACTGCCATTCTACCTGATCAAATGCTTTCTCTGCGTCCAAAGAAATAATTGCTAAGTCTTTTTCTTCCTTTTTTATGTGAGTACATTATTATTTAAACAGGCGTCTCAAATTATTAAATGAATATCTGGTATAAACCCCGTTTGATCAGGGTTTATCAATTTACTAATATATTTGCTTAGTCTTCTAGCTAAGGTCTTTGCTAGAATTTTCTGGTCGGTATTTAAAAGTGATATAGCTCTATATGAACCCGGTTCCTCTAGATCTTTATCTTTCTTTGGAATAAGCGTAATAGTTGATTCTGCTAATGTTTCAGGTAATTTATTTTCTTTAAAAACGTGAGTATATAAATTAAATAGATAGGGGGTCCTTATCTCATGAAACTTTTTATAAAATTCATTACTAAAACCATCTGGTCCCGGTGTCTTACCATTTTTCAGCAATTTTATTGTTTCACCTATTTCTTCGATTGTAATTTGCGCTCCTAGTTCTTCTTGTTCCAAAAGGTCAAGTTTTGGTAGATTACATTTATCTAAAAAATTTGTAATTTTACTATCTTCTGTTTTGGTTTTTGATGTGTATAAATTCTGATAAAATTGAACAAATCTTTTATTGATATCTTTAGGTAGTGTTAGTAATTCACCATTCTCAGATTTAATTTTATTTATAGTATTTTCCTTTTCCTGTTTTTTCAATTGACGCGCCAACAGCTTATGTGGTTTGTCACCAAACTCAAAATGTTCCTGTTTTGTAATTTGGAATAATCTTATTACTCTTGCCGAGAGAATTCGGTTAAGTTTAAATTTCAGTAGTATTATCTTATTATGTTTATCTATAGTGGGATCTTTAGCATTATCTAACTCTAACTGTCTTATTTCTTGTTCTAACAGCATCTGTTCAGTTTTATTCTTCTTATTTTGAAAAATTTCACATGAAATTATAATTCCTCTAATAAATGCTTTAAAAGTTTCCCATATTAAAGAAGGTGAGGTACCTGGTGTATCATTTATCTCAAGAAATGATATCATTTGTTGTTTCAAATATTGATAACCCTGTAGGTCATTTAATATATATGTGTTAAACCTCCAAAAAAAATTCTTTCCCGGCATTCCTTCAAATTTTACTAAAAAAGTCAATGGAGAGTGATCAGAAATACTACTAATATGGTAAGTTGGGTTAATTAAATATGGCATTAATTTCCTATCCACTAAAAAATAATCAATTCTTGAGTATGTTTTATGTACCGAAGTGTAAAACGAGTATTCCCTTCCTGCTGGGTTAGCCGATCTCCATACATCTGTTATGTTAGTATTTTTTATATATGTATTTAGAAATTCACTAGTCTTAGATTTTGTATTACTCCTTCTTTGTTTTGCTGATTTGTCTAAGTAAGGATCTAAAACACAATTGAAATCCCCTCCTATTATGACATTTTAGATAATTAAACTCCAGTATTATATCTATAATTTTCTCAAAAAATTGAGGGTTATCAAAATTCGGAGCGTAAATATTTACCATAGTTATTGGGGTAGCATAAATTTCTCCCGAAACTATAATATACCTTCCCTCTTTATCTGATATAGTATTCTTTAATTTGAACGGTATACCTTTTCGAATAAGAAATATTTATACATTTATACCAAGTCAATTAACCTACAAACCTGTACATCTTTGGAGTGTGGGAGGAAACCCGAAGATCTTGCAGAAAACCCACGCAGGTCACGAGGAGAACGTACAAACTCCATACAGTAGTCTGGATCGAACCCAGGTTTCTGACGCTGTAAGCCTTGTAAGGCAGCAACTCTACCACTGCGCCACTGTGTGCCCATTGTGCTACTGTGCCGCCCACTTACTTTAGTCCAAGGATCATTTAAAACTCAGAAGCCATCTTTGTTTTCCGATGTTTCAGTAGGTTTTAGGCCTCTCCTTGTAGGATGAATATAACAGATATTTTACCACACCAAGGTGGAAAGTGAAGTAATCCAAAATTAGGTGCTTTCAAAACAAAAGCAAATATAAAGGCATGAACTGTTGGGAAAGTATGATAGTCTTTCCACAATAGCTAACAATTAAGGAACAAATGCAGAAACTGCAGCAGTTTATCATTCCTATCTGATGCAAAAACACAAAAGAAAATCTGACCTAAAATCTGACAGAAAAAGACAGTATAAAATTCAATGAGGAGTCATATGATTGTAGAAACAATGAACTGCAGATGCTGGTTTACAAATAGACAAGACACAAAGTGCTGGAGAAACTCAGCGGGTCAGGCAGTAACTTCGGAGAACATGGATAGGTGACGTTTCGGGTCAGGCTCTTCTTCAAACTCAGTCCTGACCAGAAACAATGTTCCATGTTCTACCGAGATGCTGTCTGATCCGCTGAGTTACTTAAAAACTTTGTGTTTTGTGTTTTCTTAGGAATCGTATAAAGTTGTCTGAGAAAGTAGCAAACCTAAGCAATGTGATCAGCTTAGAATTCAGCAGAAATGCACCAATATATTGAATACGAGTGCAAAAATGCTGTATGGAGGTAAACTTTCAAGGAACATAGACGTTCTTATAAAAGCTTTGACAAGTAGTAAAAAAGAAAGAAAAGATCAGTGAAGACAGATTAGGCCCCTAACTAGACAATTTATGATGGGAAACAAAGAAATGGCAGAAAGCACAAATAAATTGCCAGAAGTGCCAGGGAACGAAGTGTCTACTGAAAACGTGAATTGATGTTTTTCTAACACAGCCTGGATTCTTTATTGGTCCATGTCTCTCAGATCCTGCTCGCTGTATAGTACATGTCAAATCTCTATACAGCCCCGCATATACCACAGTTACCTCAACGTGAGTTAGTGAATGAATTGGGATGTTGCACCATTGACTCAAATCTACTTTCCTACTTTAAAATCTATTCCTTGTACCGGATACTTAGATGATCCAGACAGCTCTGATACTTCTGCTCAGATAACGGTGTTTCAGGTTTTAAAAAAAGTCCTCTGACCACTTTTGAATGGCAAGAGGCACTTTATTTGGTAGTCCAAATCACCCTGCCAGTGCACTGATACACCATTACTGGTCAGCAATACTCCCGCTGGGGAGTCATGAATAAATTAACGTTCCAGGAATGTAGCCCAGCTTTTAGTTCCAAGTAGAATGCATAAAACACTGACAGTTGCTGCTCATGCAGAAAGTCTCAGTTGCAGATGCTTGCTTGATACTGGAAATAGCTGCCCTTTACTTTCTGATTTGCACAATCTCAATCTATCAACACTGGACAATTCTGGCAGGAATTCCAGCACTAGGTCAAGGCCAGCTCCCACAGCTCCTGTTAGCTCCAATGACAAATGTAAACATTTCCAACTATCACTTCTATAATTTATGCATTCACTGTAATTTACTTGTTTGTCTGTTTTTGCGTGTGTTATTATTTCAAGAGGCGTGGAAGTGGATGGCTTTGGATGTCATTTTCAAAGTGAGAATGTTGAGCAGTATGGAATATTCCTCTTTGAGTGGCCCCTCCCCAATTTTGAGACCTTTCCTGAGTGCCAACAATCAGATTGTAGAGTGCAAGGTCCATTTGAACAGTCCTTTCTAGTGCATAAGCCCTCAGTGCATCGATTATAGTCTACAGTATATCTATACAATTCTAAGTTCTCATGAGATGTCATTTACCTGAAACGTCTACTGGTTTTCTCTCCACAGATGCTGCCTGACCTGCTGTATATTTCCATCTATTTTTGTATTTTGTTTCAAATTTCCAGTAACTGCAGTATGCTGGCTTTCAACCCACAGCCTGCATCTAAGCATGCGGGTGCAACAGGTAGTGAAGAAAGCTAAATGGCATGTTGGCCTTCATAACGAGAGGAGTTGAGTGTAGGAGCAAAGAGGTCTTTCTGCAGTTGTACAGGGCCCTGGTGAGACCACACCTGGAGTATTGTATGCAGTTTTGGTCTCCTAATTTGAGGAAGACATTCTTGCTATTGAGGGAGTGCAGCGCAGGTTCACGAGGTTAATCCCGGGATGGCATATGATGAAAGAATGAAGCGACTGGGCTTGTATTCACTGGAATTTATGTTGAGAGGGGATCCTATAGAAACATATAAAATTATTAAGGGATTGGACACACTAGATCCTGGAAACATGTTCCCGATGTTTGGGGAGTCCAGAACCAGGGGTCACAGTTAAAGAATAAGGGGTAGACCATTTAGAACTGAGAGGAGGAAAAACATTTTGCACAGAGTTGTGAATTTGTGGAATTCTCTGCCCTAGAAGGCAGTGGAGGCCAATTCACTGGATGCATTCAAAAGAGAGTTAGATAGAGCTCTTAGGGCTAGCGGAATGAAGGGATATGGGGAGAAGGCAGGAACGGGGTACTGATTGTGGATGATCAGCCATGATCACATTGAATGGTGGTGCTGGCTCAAAGGGCCGAATGGCCTCCTCCTGCACCTATTGTCTACGTATCTCCAGATCTCTAGAATATAGATTATTGACCAACTTTCAGAAGGGAAATCCCAGCTTCACCTTTCAGACAGTTGATGCGTTTTAATTGGTTGTCTGCACATTGCATTACAAATTGGCCTAACGTGTTTCATTTCACAGGCCACAGCAGAGTCTTTCACAAAACCATAACCAAGCTGCAGCAGTCAAAAAGAGATTTGGGAAGAGGAGCAAGGAAGACATGAGCAAGGTGAATCATTCAACAAAGTTGTGGGATTCCCTGCACCTTTCCTAATTCAGTAAGTCATAGATGGTGCACAGCAGACATAAAACATATTTATATGTTTTTACCTAAGGTAACTTTGTGGCTTAATCACATTTTATTCAAAGCACCTATTTTACAACTAACCATACTGAGAAAAATGCTGTGCCGTAATATTTTTTTGTTTGAGTCTTTTAAAAACAAAAATGGTGGTGCGGAGGATCCAATACAGGACTGAGGCAGGTAAGAGCTGGAAGTCATAGAAACAGTATGAAAGTCAGTATGGAAGGTCATGAAAGAAGGTTCAATGGACAGAATAGGCAGGAGAATGGCAGGGAGTGAATAAGGACAGTTGGATTGAATTGTATTTATTTTAATGTGAGAATCTTGAGGGATTAGCTGGATGAACAAGGTGTGGATAGGTACTCGTGACAGGGACATTGGAGCTTTTGCAGAAATCTGACTAAGAGAGGTTTAGAACTGGCAGTTTCATGCTGCAGAGTACAGGTGCTACAGGGGAGATGGGGTTAATTATCATTGAAGGAGAATGTCACGGCAGTAGTCCAAGTAAACCACCAGGTGGCACCAGCAATGGCTGCCTCGCCAACAGTCTGCCTGTCCTTTCCTCCTTTGTGTTTAAATAGTATGTGTTAAATGTATGTTTTTAGTGTTCTTTAGCTTGTTTTATGTGGGGGTGGGTTGGGGGGAGGTTGGGGGAACTTTTTCTAATCTCCTACCTCGACGGAGATGCGATTTATTTTCCGTATCGTATCTCCGTCTGCACTACGGCCTAACATCCAGGAGTTGGTGGCCTTTGCCGACTTTTGAGAGCTTTACCGCGGGTGCCTACGAGACTTTAACATCGTGGAGCTCGCGATCCATTTGCCAGAGATCAACCTCGGAGCTCCAACCGTGGGTGCTTGCGGACTTAAAGGCCTGTCTCACGAATTTGCGGTGATTGGCGGCGAAACGGGAAGAATCTGCCGCCATAGACCGTGCACTCGTGAGAACGTACAATTCCCGGGCCGTGCGTCGGTGTTCCCAACACCGCGCGGTGCTAAAAT
>CM075978.1:6065807-6115579 GCA_038087875.1 Malacoraja senta
GTTACATCCTCGAAAAATTCTATAAGATTCGTCAGACATGATTTACCTTTCGTAAATCCATGCTGACTTTGTCCAATGATTTCACCACTTTCCAAATGTGCTGCTATCCCATCTTTAATAACCGACTCTAGCAGTTTCCCCACTACCGATGTTAGACTAACTGGTCTGTAATTCCCCGTTTTCTCTCTCCCTCCCTTCTTAAAAAGTGGGGTTACGTTTGCTACCCGCCAATCCTCAGGAACTACTCCAGAATCTAAAGAATTTTGAAAGATTATTACTAATGCATCCACTATTTCTGGAGCTACTTCCTTAAGTACTCTGGGATGCAGCCTATCTGGCCCTGGGGATTTATCGGCCTTTAATCCATTCAATTTACTCAACACCACTTCCCGACTAACCTGGATTTCACTCAATTCCTCCAACTCCTTTGACCCGCGGTCCCCTGCTATTTCCGGCAGATTATTTATGTCTTCCTTAGTGAAGACGGAACCAAAGTAGTTATTCAATTGGTCCGCCATATCCTTGTTCCCCATGATCAACTCACCTGTTTCTGACTGCAAGGGACCTACATTTGTTTTAACTAATCTCTTTCTTTTTACATATTTATAAAAACTTTTGCAGTCAGTTTTTATGTTCCCTGCCAGTTTTCTTTCATAATCTATTTTTCCTTTCCTAATTAAGCCCTTTGTCCTCCTCTGCTGGTCTCTGAATTTCTCCCAGTCCTCTGGTATGCTGCTTTTTCTGGCTAATTTGTATGCATCATCTTTCGCTTTGATACCATCCCTGATTTCCCTTGTTATCCATGGATGCACTACCTTCCCTGATTTATTCTTTTGCCAAACTGGGATGAACAATTTTTGTAGTTCATCCATGCAGTCTTTAAATGTCTTCCATTGCATGTCCACCGTCAACCCTTTTAGAATTAATTGCCAGTCAATCATGGCCAATTCATGTCTCATACCCTCAAAGTTACCTTTCTTTAAGTTCAGAACCATTGTTTCTGAATTAACAATGTCACTCTCCATCCTAATGAAGAACTCAACCATATTATGGTCACTCTTGCCCAAGGGGGCACGTACAACAAGACTGCTAACTAACCCTTCCTCATTACTCAATACCCAGTCTAAAATAGCCTGCTCTCTCGTTGGTTCCTCTACATGTTGATTTAGATAACTATCCCGCATACATTCCAAGAAATCCTCTTCCTCAGCACCCCTGCCAATTTGATTCACCCAATCTATATGTAGATTGAAGTCACCCATTATAACTGTTTTGCCTTTGTCGCACGCATTTCTAATTTCCTGTTTGATGCCATCCCCAACTTCACTACTACTGCTAGGTGGCCTGTACACAACACCCACCAGCGTTTTCTGCCCCTTAGTGTTTCGCAGCTCTACCCATACCGATTCCACATCCTCCAAGCTAATGTCTTTCCTTTCCACTGCGTTAATCTCCTCTCTAACCAGCAACGCTACCCCACCTCCTTTTCCTTTCTCTCTATCCCTCCTGAATATTGAATATCCCTGGATGTTCAGCTCCCAGCCTTGGTCACCCTGGAGCCATGTCTCCGTGATCCCAACTATATCATAGTCATTAATAGCTATCTGCACATTCAACTCATCCACCTTATTACGAATGCTCCTTGCATTGAGACACAAAGCCTTCAGGCTTGTTTTTACAACATTCTTACCCCTTATACAATTATGTTGAAAAGTGGCCCTTTTTGATTTTTGCCCTGGTTTTGTCTGTCTTCCACTTTTACTTTTCACCTTGCTACCTATTGCTTCTACCCTCATTTTACACTCCTCTGTCTCTACGCTCACACATTTAAGAAACCCTTTCCCTTTAACTCCATCCTCCACTATCCCATTCGAAACCCCACCCCCCTTATTCAGTTTAAAACCATCCGTGTAGCAGTGGCAAACCTGCCTGCCAGAATGCTGGTCCCACATGCCTTTGGTGAGGTACATGAATAGAACCTGGGTAGCCAGATTGGTTACCCAGGTTCTGGGTAGCCAGATTGGTTGGCGTGGACAAGTTGGGCCGAAGGACCTGTTCCGTGCTGTATTGCTTCTCCGACTCTCCTATTCTAAATCTACTAGTACCCTGCACTCATATGTAACGGACGGAGCAATAACAATTAGGAACTTCGGAACAAGGAAGAGATAGTAGATTCCTACACCCTCTTTTACCATTCTGTGAGATACGTGCGATCTGTAGCTTAAATCCCACGTACTGCCCCCACCCCCTCTCCCACCAAAAGCCGAAGCTCTCACCAAAAATATCTGATGGTGTCAATGGAAGAAATCCTCAGCGAGGACCTCAATAACACGATACCACAGGTACCAGAATTGCAAAGCAAAATGGCCTTTCATCAGAACTGTTCCAACGAGTTCTGACGAAAGATCATCAATATGCTCATTAGGGCTCATTTAAAGTATTGTGTACAGTCTGGACACCACACTCCAGAAAGGATATGGTAACAATAGAGAGAGTGAAGAAAAGATTCACCAAGAGGAAAGTAGCCCTGAAATAGAAGTCTGTGGTATTCAGTAGAAATTTTCGCCAGATTGGGTTTAGACAATAGACAATAGGTGCAGCAGTAGGCCATTCGGCCCTTCGAGCCAGTGCCGCCATTCAATGTGATCATGGCTGATCATCCACAATCGGTACCCCCTTCCTGCCTTCTCCCCTGACTCCGCTCTCTTTAAGAGCCCTATCTAGCTCTCTCTTGAATGTATCCAGTGAACCGGCCTCCTGAGGCAGAGAATTCCACAGACTAACAACTTTCTGTTTATTCATCATGGAATATACGAGGGTGAGAGGTGACCTTGTAGAGTTTTATAAAATTATGAGGGGCATATACATAAATACAGAGTTGCTACCTTACAGCACCAGAGACCCTGGTTCTATCCTGACCATGGATGTTGTGTGTACAGAGTTTGTATCTTCTCCCTTTTGTATGCAAAAACAAAGAATATCACTGTACCTGGGTGCATGTGACATTAAAGTATCATCTTGTACAGCTACAATACGTTGTCCAAACTTTTATAATCATGCCTCGAACTATGAAGGCAATCATACTAAAATGTCTTTATCACTACCCTATTGAATAAGCAGGCATCCTTGGCATTTCTGGACTATTGGATGGTGCTCCTGTTAAGTGACACATTCTTATTTCACGTTTTTACATGTTGCGCAGCAGTGTGCTGAATTGTCCAAGTGAACTCAGTGAGTGTAAAGGGAGGAGGGACAATACCAAGCACTCCAGACCCCAGCTCCTGTGTTCCAGACCCCTGGTGTTCCAAACCTGGCTCCAGCTGGACTCCGTTCCCTGGCTCTGGGATCACTCTGGACCCCCTGTTTCACGTTCCAGAATAATGAGCGAGCCAGATGCAGAAGAACCAGGGGTATTGAACCATCGGATGCCGAGTTATCGGAGTCTTGCTGCACCTCCCTCCGGAGGTTAACGTCACCACAGTGTTTACAGTTTTAAGCCGTAGACTGTGGTGTGAAGGTGTTTAGGAGCGTCATATTGGTGAAGTGGTTTTCTTGTTCAGGTTGCAAACAGATATGATGTGATCATATCTACTGGTAATGATATAATATTCAGATTGCAATACTTTGTACTGTAATAGGCCCAGCATCAGCTGTGGACAAACATTCACAGATGCCTGATATGGCAGCTGCAAAAAAACAGAGCTTTCCAAATGAGGTGTTCCAGAAACTGGCTCGCCTGAAAGGGCCTTCAAATCCTGTTAATTGTCTCATATCTATTTACTTAGAATTCAGTCTGGAGAAGCGCCATGTTAGAACATGCAGTCTGTGAAAGGGGACTGGCTCTGCAACAAAATGAAGAGGTGGAACATTTTATGTCTGTGGCTGCCCTGGATAAATGTGAGAGGAAGCTGAGCACATCTGCCTCCCTCATTGATCTGCAGGGAAGTAGTTGAGTTAGAGCCAGCAACGACACCAAAGTATCTCTTCAGCGAAGGCAGCAACTCTTTTTTTTTTTGGTCAGTTCAAATGTGCGGCTGTTATTTGATGAATGCATAATCTTCCTCTAAGGCAATGCACTATTTAAACATAGGCGGATTTGGAATATGTACCAGATTCAGATTATTTGAAAGAGGCCACCTGGAAAGAATAAGAGAGAGAGAGAGACAGAGAGAGAGAGATAGTGAGAGAGAGAGAGTGCGTGTGAGAGAGAAAGAGAGAGATAGTGAGAGAGGGAGTTGTGTGTGTGTGTGTGTAAGTGTGTGAGAGAGAGAAAGAATGATGCGGGTTGGGTGTGTGTGTGTGTGAGAGAGAGCGAGTTGTGTGTGCGTGGGTGAGGGAGAAAGAATAAGAGAGAGGGTGTGTGTGTGTGAGAGATAGAGGGAGTTGTGTGTGAATGAGGGAGAGAGAAAGAGAGAGCTTGTGTGTTGGAGAGAGAGAAAGAGAGAGAGCAGAGGATTTGTGTGTGTGCATGAGAGAGAGAGAAAGAGAGAAGAGGAGAGAGGGGGTAGTGTGTGTGTGTGAGAGAGAGAGAGATAGAGAGAGAGGGAGGGAGAGGCAAGATTGGGGGGAGAGAGAGTGGGTGAGAGAGGAAGAGCAAGAGAGAGAAAGAGAGAGAAAGAGAGAGAGAGAGAGAGACAGAGAGAGAGCTAGGAAGGGATGCTGAGCACATAACCTCACACTATTACAAGAGGCAACAGTAAACCATATGTGACCTGTAGGAAATAAAGTGTCTGCAGAAAGGTGAAGGGGTGAATGGAGCTGATAGGAGTGGCCTCAAACGACCATTGTAGTGAGGAAGTCCTGACATATGTTTGCAATTGGCCCAGGCGACTTCATCATCCAACCACGTTACGTTTTGTGCAGAACTCTGGAGATTAGCATCCGGATAGAACTCAACGCTGGCCACCTTGGTGAAAATAAAAGGAGCCGAGAGAGAGAGGAAGGCCTCGTTTTTAATTTATGTTGGCCGTACAATAGTTGGAGGGAGCAGTAGTGTTCTCATCCCTAATGCGAGGCCCCATGAACCTGGACCTCTCGGGCAGTGGAACAGGTGAATGTTTGCAGTGACTTTTGAAGGATGTGAATACGGAAAACAAATCCCGGGAAAGAACAAGCACTTTTCCGAGACAACCCAGCACAATTGCTGGAGACAGAGGAAAGGAATTAGAATTTCCTTCGCTCATTCCACATCCAGTCTTTGTCTCCCTCATCTCTCGGCAAAAAGGAGCAATGACTTTCAGCAGCACAGGAGCAGACACAATTCAGGAAGCCATCTTATTCAATCTAATTTAACCGCTCATGAAACAGCCAAAATGTATTTATTGGTATAAAAGGAAAAACAGCTGCACCACTGAAATATAAAACAGAAAGCCATTTAAAGCAGGACTATCAACGTCGTACAGAATAAAAAAGCCGTTTACGAGTCGAGTGGAAAACTCAAGAGGAATTCAGACAGTGGTGAGAATGTGGAATTCACTCCACTGTAGATTAATTGAGGAAAATGCATTCACAAAGTCATAGAGGCATGGAGCTATACATCGCAGAAACAGGCCCTTCAGCCCAATTTGTCCATGCTCTGCTTCCAACACCATAATCCCAACCAAACCCATGGATAAACTCCTGGACCGAGGGTAGACAAAAATGCTGGAGAAACTCAGCGGGTGCCGCAGCATCTATGGAGCGAAGGAAATTGGCAACGTTTCGGGCCGAAACCATTCTTCAGACCCCCGAGGAGTCAGCACCCACCTCTGCAACTGGATCAACTTCTGAAAGTTCCCTTCTAACATATCAAAATTGGCCTTGGCCCCAGTTTAGGTCCACAACTATTGGACCAGTCCTGTCAATTAAAAAAACGACTCTAAAACTGATAGAATTATGATCACAGAGACAAAAGGAACTGCAGATGCTGGTTCAGAACAAAAAGATGCAAAGTGCAGGAGGAACTCAGTAGGTCAGTCAGCATCTCTGGAGAACATGGATGAGTGATGTTTGTGACAGGGGAATGAAGAAAGCTTACGACACACTGGCCTTCAACAGTCAGGGCATTGAATATAAATGTTATGTTGCGATTGTATAAGATGCTGGTGAGGCCTCGCTTGGAATATTGTGTTCAGTTTTGCAAGAGGAAAAATGCCATTTGAAAAATGCCAAAATGAGAGGTTTTACGAGGATCTTGGCAGAACTCGAGGGACTCAGTTATAGGGAGAGTTTGGGCAGGGTTGGACTTTATTCCTTGCAATGTAAGTGACTGAGGAACGAAGTTGTAGAGGTATATAAAATCACGAGGGGCATAGATAACGTGAATGCACCAAGAATTAGAGGGCATACATTTAAGGTGAGACTTTCCACTTTAATAGAAACCTGAAGGATAACTGTTTCGCACAGAGGGTGGATATGAAATGTGCTGCCAGTGGAAATGGTTGACGCAGGTACACTAACAGCATTTAAAAGGCATTTGGACAGGTACATGGATAGGAAAGGTTTAGAGCAATAAGGGAGCAAGAAAATAGGACTAGTTTAGAGAAGCACGTTGGTTGGCATGGCCAAGTTGGGCCGAAGGGCCAGTTTCTGTGCTGTACGACTGTATGAAAGCCCAGAGTCACACAAGGGGACTGAAACAGTATACTCTGCCCTTCTATCAGATTTCCAGCAAGCCACCGTGCTTGTGTTACATGTTCTGCCTGTTTCTCAGCTGCTTGCCAAAGCTGGGAAAAGCAGTCCGTCTCTGGTCTGCTGGCGACTGGTGAAGCCAGTCACAGCGGCTCCTGTGAGCACACAATAAAAGAACCCGGAACTGTGGAGCAGAAGAAAGCACATATAAATTCCAGAGCAATTGAAAATAATTGCTTGCTGGACGCAACATGTGATTGGAAACAGCAGTCAGTACCTTGCAGTACAGCAACTTGCAGTAAGATGCTGCAGATGTTCTGCAGTAAGATGCTGCAGATGTTCCAATCTACCAATCAGTGATGGCCAGTGCCATCTTCTTCGCTGTCGTGTGCTGGGGCAACAGGGAGAAGGCTGCAGACACCAACAGGATTAACAAGCTCATCAGGGAGGCTGGCTCCGTCCTGGGGGTGGAGTAGGATTCATGGGAGGTGGTCTTGGAGGGGAGGATGCTCCTCAAACTGCGGAGCATCCCGGACAATACAGCTCACCCCCTCCATGACGCACTGGTCAACCTGAGGAGCACCTTCAGCAACAGACGGGTTCCACCAAGATGCAGGACAGAACGCCACAGGAGATCCTTCTTCCCTGTGGCTATCAGGCTGTACAACTCCTCCCCCTTCTGTCGTGGGGTAGACTGACTCCCCTCCCCCCCTCCCCCCCACCACCCATCCCCAATCTTTGCACATCCCCAATCCTTTTCCCCTTGTCCCTTTAATTTCATGTTTCATGTATTTTGTGTTTTATGGAAGTTGGCAGATCACTTTCCCTCCAGGGATGCATAAAATTCTATTGTATTGCACCATCCGTGTTGACACAGTGTTTGGCTGGATCATCGGCCGACACATGTTGCTTTGGGGTGGCTGTGATATGAAACCACGTCTTTCATAAGACTTTCCATGTCTGAAGAAGGGTCCTTCCCCAAAACACCCCCTCTTCCTTTTCTCCAGAGATGCTGCCTGACCAGCTGAGTTACTCCAGCATTTTATCACCTATCTTCGGTGTAGACCGGCATCTGCAGTTCCTTCCTACGCATCGGTTGTAATTGTTTCAGGCCTGTCAGAGGTTAACGCTATTTCCTGCATTCTATAACCTCCCTCTCCGATGCTGGTGGGGTTGTCAGACAATCCACGGGAGCTGGGGAGTTTCTTTCTCTGCTTTGGTCCGTTGTTGGTTGGGGAAGATGTGTTGACAAGACGATCACAAGGATGCAAACGGAGGAACCTGTAGGACGATTAGGGTGGGGAAGGGGGGGGAGATTGGGGAGGGGAGGGAATGCAGGAGTTACTTGAAATTAGAGAAATCAACGTTCATACCGCTGGGTTGTAAGCAGCCCAAGTTCTTTTAATTTGCATGTGACCATGCTAAAGTCAAAATTCACCATCTGTTTGCTGTTGTTTTGGCAGCAAAAGCTTCTGATTTTCAACACCGACATTTGGCATAGGCCAACTTATTTGCTTGTTTACCTTTCATGTTTATAGTGAGACTTGTTCCACAACACCTCTGTTCAATGTACTTGGTTCAATAGAGCCAAAACACACCAACCAACCAATATGTTCCTCCATAAGGCATCTGAATGCCATGGTTAAGTTTACTCTGAATGTCCAAGCATGCGTAGGAAGGAACTGCAGATGCTGGTTTACATTGAAGGTAGACACAAAATGCTGGAGTAACTCAGCGGGACAGGCAGCATCTCTGGAGAAAAGGAGAAAGTGAGGTTTCGGGTCAAGACGAAGGGTCTCGACCCAAATCGTCACCTATTCCCTTTCTCCAGAGTTGTTGCCTGACCCGCTGAGTTACTCCAACATTTTGTGTCCAAGCATGTTACTTACATCTAAGAAAGATTCACCATCTCCGCCAATCTAGGTACAGATTCTCACTCTTCATATTTTTCTCCTTATTGCATTAATGACAATCACCAAGCAGTAACGTCTTCCATGCTCTCCCATGAAGGTTCTTACACGAAGAAACGGAAATCCCATTTTAACATGTTTTTTGTTGAATTAACATGTTGGCCACACTATATCAGCATTTATCCTCATACAACACAGTCTACTAATCAAAAAGTCTGATACCTATTCACCATCAAGGAGCACACAACTTCTGAGCTCGCCAGTCTCACTCTGTCACGCAATGTTTCATTCAGAGCCACAAGCCACTTATTATTCCAACTTCAACATTCGTGTTATTTCCCCGCCACAAATCCCACTTCCTGATTCATTCACACATTCACCAGCAATCTATTCAAATCATTTTCCTACATGTGTAGGAAAGAACTCCAGATGCTGGATTAAATCGAAGATAGACACAAAACGTTGGAGTAACTCAGCAGGACAGGAAGCATCGCTGGAAGAGAAGGAATGACTAACGCTTCACTCTGAAGAAGGGTCTCGACCCGAAATGTCACCCATTCCTTCTCTACAGAGATGTTGCCTGTCCCGCTGAATTACTCCAGCATTTTGTGTCATTTTCCTTCATAGAAGTTAAAGCTTAAACATAATAACGTTTATATTTGGTAAATAACCTTAAATTCAGCCTACCGAGTCTGCGCCGACCAGAGATCCCCACAAACTAACACTATCCTACACACTAGGGACAGTTTTTTTTTACAATCATACCAAGTCAATTAATGAACCTACAAACCTGTAAGTCTTTGGAATGTGGGAGGAAACCGGAACGCCTGGAGAAACTCCACGCAGATCATGTGGAGAACGTACAAACTCTGTACAGACAGCACCCATGGTCAGGATCAAACACAGGCCCCTGGCTCTGTAAGGCAGCAACTCTACTGCTGCGGCACTGTGCTGATGTTGACCATGCCATCTTCTCAGGACTTAATCATGTGTGTGCTGAAAGTATTTTCAGCAGGAAAACATCAAGGCATGTGAAAGCCATAAGTCACATGATTGCAAAAGTCAGGAGGACCCATTATCCATTCCAAAAATATCATGCAACCTCTTTTCATTTGTTCCTTGGATGCGGATATCGCCTGCAATGTCAGTATTTATTATCTATCACTTATAGCCTTGAATCTCGGCAGCACGGTGGCGCAGCGGTAGAGTTGATGCCTTACAGCGCCAGAGACCCGGGTTTGAACCTGACCATTGGGTGCATGTCTGTACAGAGTTTGTCCGTTCTCCCTGCGTGGGTTTTCTCCAGGTGCACCGGTTTCCTCCCACACTCCAAAGGCAAACAGGTTTGTAGGTTAATTGACTTGGCATAATTGTAAAAAAAGTGTCCCTAGTGTGTAAGATAGCGTTAGTGTGCGGGGATCACTGGTCGGCGCGGACTCGGTGGGCCGAAGGGCCTGTTTCCGCACTGTACCTCTAAACTAAACTAAACTAAACTGAGGAGGCTATTCAACATCAACCACTTTGGAGTCACAGATAGGTCAGACTAGGTATCTCTGATGGACATTAGTAAACCACATGGTTTATTTATTTTTTTTTAATTTTTTTTATTTTTATTTATTAGAAGTACATTACATTACAACCACATACATTAATACTCGTCATTTATATCTTCTTACAATTAATGTACTCCCTTTATTTATTTTTTTACGCTAGAAAAAGAAAAGATTGAAAGAAAGAAGAAAGTGAAGGAAAAAGTGCAAGTGTAGAAAAGTGTAGAAAATGTAACAACAAAAAAGGACGAAGACCCTATAAGAGCGAAATTAAAAACAAAAAGAAAAAGAGTTAAGAAATAGGCCCTAAGAAAAGAAAAGAGAAAGAGAAAAAAAGAGAAACAAATGTTTTTTTTTGAGCATCACGTAAATAGGACATACCAACTCTTCAACTATCATCCCCCCTTACCTGACCACATGGTTTATTTTAACAACAATGCAGCATTTTCATGAATACTGTGTCTGAGACTTGTCCTCTTTTTGTTTAAATTTCAGGTTTATTTTAATTACTTGACTTTAAATTCCCAGCTGCCATGGTCGAATACAAACCCAAGTCTCTGGATCAATGCTCCATTCAACAGAGCCCGTCGCTGCAATTGAAAATAAAATAGATCACGTTGTACAAGTTTGCAAAAACAGGCGGAATATGAAGAAATATTTGGATTTACAGATCCTGCTTGCCTCCCAGTCAGGAGGACAAATAAGCAGAGCAAAGTCAGAGGAGTGCTTTCAATACCCTGAAAGAAAATGAAAATAGAGTGCAGTGAATGTTAAATTGTATCTGGAGCACAGATAGAGACAGAGGAGAGGGTTGCTGCACATTTTAAACTATCTTTACAATAAACTAAATTTCTGCTCCTGTCTCAGCTCCAGGGACCTGGGTTTGATCCCGACTCTGGGTGCTGTCTGAGTGGAGTTTGTATCAGCATCACCGCCCATCACGCGAAGTTCAGCATGACTGTTCTACTGAATGGTTCTTTGTGTGTGCGGACTCCTGTGAGCGACATGGATTAATGTGGGGATTCGGGTGCACGGGCAGCCACCACACAGCCACCACACAGCGGAGATTAGAATCCCCTGGACACCTCGGGAGAGTTCCACGGCAACATTTAGAGGCGCTTCAAATCCTCTCAGAACATTTTAAAAAATCGGTCGCAAACGACGGCGCAAAGTATGTCGCCAGCTCTCCATCTGAGAACAACAGGAGTTGTTTTAAAACAGCAATGGAACAGTCCACCTCAGGACATGTCCCACCTGGGGATAATAAGAGGTGGGAACAGGAAGTGGTGGCAATCGGGTGGTTTCTGGGGAAAGGGTGTTGACATCGTGTTGGTCCCGCTCCAAGCTACTTTAATTCCACTCCAGGAGACACCCACCTGTTCCATACATAATGAACGTCTGCTTCGAAGCCGGAGCAGCTGCAGAAAACAGTGGAGAGCGGGCGGCACCTGCAGATGTTTCATTTGCCACCTGCGGCTCCTCTGTTTTGTTAGCACAGCTGGAATGGTGGAATCAGTGCCGATTGTGTATTGTACATTCCGTTAGCAAGTAGGAGCTCTTCAAGGTGGAAATGCGGTTAAGGGTGGGATGCTCAGGGAGTCAAGATGCCACACCAGACAGGAAACCTCACTGCAAGGCAGTGAAGATAATGATTGCAATTACATGTTGAACCTTGTAGTTGGAAAAAAAAAACTCAATTGCCTTTTTGGGGGGACTTAAAGGCCTGTCTCACGAGTCTGCGGTCATTGGCGGTGGTACAGGAAGTATCTACCGCTCGTGGACCGCCAGAGACCGCGGGTTTGGTCAAACGCACACCGCCGGGGCCGTGCGGCGTTGGTCCCAACTCCGCACGGTGCTCACAAAAAGTCAGCAATGTCTAAAAATAATGTCTTACCGCACAGCCGCCGCCAGCGAGGCACGGGTGCGGCACGGTCACCGCCACAGCCTCCGCCAGTGTGGCACGAGCGCCGTGAGTCGAACTCTCACCGCCACAGCCGCCGCCAGTGAGGCACGAGTGCGGCACGGTCACCGCCACAGCCTCCGCCAGTGAGGCACGTGTGCGGCACGGGCGCCGCCACAGCCTCCGCCAGTGAGGCACGTGTGCGGCACGGGCGCCGCCACAGCGCCGCGATCAGCACTACCGCCGCCACAGCCCCGCTTGTCTTTTATAAAGCAAATTTCTATAACACAAGGTGTTTTAGGAACAAAACTATCATATTATAGCAGAACCACCTGTAGTCTAAATCAGTGCAGGTAGTTATACTATAATGGGACAGTTGTGTTTCTAAGAAACCTCTTGGTATAGAAAATCAGGCTAAAAATCAATTATATTAATAGTGGTTAGAATGTTTCAGACAACAGCTAAATTTTTTTTTACTTACCGCAAGCTCGTGGGACCGGCCATACTGAGATCACTCGGCCCCCGCGCAGCATCCGTGCGGTGCTCCCGCGGCATAGGCTCGGCGCTCTCGCGGTTGACGTGCGGTCCCCTCTTCCGGCGCCGCCGCGCTTCACCGCCAATGACCGCAACACCGTGAGACAGAGCCTTTAGAGAGTCAATTGACAATAGACAATAGATAATAGACAATAGATAATAGATAATAGACAATAGACAATAGACAATAGACAATAGACAATAGACAACAGACAATAGATAATAGGCAATAGACAATAGACAATAGATAATAGACAATAGACAATAGATAATAGACAATAGACAATAGACAATAGACAATAGACAATAGACAATAGACAATAGACAATAGATAATAGGCAATAGACAATAGACAATAGGTGCAGGAGAAGGCCATTCGGCCCTTCGAGCCAACACCATTCAATGTGATCATGGCTGATCATCCCCAATCAGTACCCCGTTCCTGCCTTCTCCCCATATCCCCTGACTCCACTATTTTTAAGAGCCCTATCTAGCTCTTTCTTGAAAGCATCCAGAGAACCTGCCTCCACCGCCCTCTGAGGCAGAGAATTCCACAGACTCACCACTCTCTGTGTGAAAAAGTGTTTCCTCGTCTCCGTTCTAAATGGCTTACTCCTTATTCTTAAACTGTGGCCCCTGGTTCTGGAGTCATAGAATGATACAGTGTGAAAGCAGGGTCTTTCGCCCAACTTGCCCACACCGTCCAACATGTCCCAGCTACACTAGTCCCACCTGCTTGCACTTTGTCCATATCCCTCCAAACTTGTCCTGTCCATGTACCTGTCTAACTGTTTCTTAAACGTTGGGTTAGTCCCCGCCTCAACTACCTCCTGTGGCAGCTTGTTACCTGCACCCACCACCCTTGAGCAGGTGTTGCATTACATGTTCCCTGCAAAAAGTTGTGAAATTTGCCAAAAGACATTAGTAATATCATAGGGTGGTCTAGAGCCAGAAGAGTGTGAGAATGGGGCTCCGAACAGTTCACACAGGATCAGTGCTTTACAATGCTATGTACGACAGTGATCGCAACTTCTACTGAAGTGTGGATGGCCGTTGGCTCGCTAGAAGCGAGAACATGTCAATCTCTGGTTTATAAATGCTTAAAGACTTGGCCTCCACAGCCGTCTGTGGCAATGAATTCCACAGATTCACCACCCTCTGACTAAAGAAATACATCCTCATCTCTTTTCTAAAGGTGCGTCCTGTACCCTCTGGTCCTAGACTCTCCCATTACTGAACCATCCCCTCCACATTCACTCTATTCAGGCCTCCACAGATGTTGCCTGGCTCGCTGAGTTCCTCCAGCACTGTTTTTTTGCTCAAGATTCCAACATCTGCATCTCTTGTTTCCAAACTAGCTGAACGCAGAATATAGTTTTTTTTTCCACTTCAGTGCCTAGTGGAAATAACAGCATCGACTGCGATTTAGCCTGTTTACCAGGAAGACGAGGTTCCACATTAAGCGCTGCCTTCCTTCACTCTTTCCTTCATTGCTCTGTGGTCTGAAGAAGGGTTTCGGCCCGAAACGTTACCTATTTACTTCGCTCCATAGATGCTGCTGCACCCGCTGAGTTTCTCCAGCATTTTTGTGTACCTTCACACAGGATCAGGTTCACCTGAGCACAGTTTCTCCAATTTTCTTCACACCAAACTGACGAGGACATCAGCCCTTAAAAGACACCCCTCCCTGGACACCAGCAATACACAGTACTGTTGCCATACAGGGAAGAAAGGGTGCAGAGCGATTTCTCCCCTCCTCTTCCCCTTTCACCCACATTCCTTCCTCCAGCTTCACAATTCACGCCTCTTCAATTAATTCACCTCACACATTCCATGTTTTGTCTCGCACCTGGGTGTTCAGTGGAATTCTCCAATACCCCTCCCCCCTTTGCTTTGCCCCTGCCCCCCCCACCCGGCTTCCCTGTGTCCCTCCCTTGGTGAGCATCCAATTCTCCCACTATCCCACCCCTTTTAACCTCCCCCCCCCATCTCCTTTCCATCGATATCCTTCTCTCTGGCTTTACATTTAATTCCTCAAATCTCCTTATTTGATGCCCTTTTGTCTCCCTTTCATCTTCAGCCTTTGTCCACCCTTCAGCCCACCCCCCCCCCCCCCTCACCTGCAACCACCTATCACTTGTCAGGCTTTGTCCTGCCCATACCTCTTTTTCAGCTTCCCCCCACCCCCCACTACAATCTGTCTGAAGAAGCATCCCGACCAGAATTGTCCCCAATCTAAATTTTCCAGAGATGCTACTTGACCTGCGGACTACTCGAACATTTTGTGTGTGTTTTTTTAACCAATGCCAAACTACTGTGTAATTATATTTATTTTTGCACTGTTTCCAGTTTAATGGCATCCTTCTTATGGCAGGATGGCCAGAAAGGTGCACAGTACTCCAAATTTGGCCTTACCAAAGCCATGAACAGATCTAACATGATGTCTCAAATCTTATACTCAGTTCCCTGAGCAATGAAGGCAAGGATGCCTCATGTCTTCTTTACCTATCTGCCTATCTGTGTTGCTTCTTCAGACTGGATAAGGGTCCTGACCTGAAACATTGTCTGTCCATTTCATACCTTCATGAGCTACAGAAGCAAAATTAGGCCATTCGGCCCATTGAGTCTATTCCGCCATTCAATCATAGCTGATCTATCTTTCCCTCTCAACCCCATTCTCCGGCCTTCTCCCCGTAACCTTTCACACCCTTACTAATCAATGGTGCCGGTTTCCAACGGGAACGGTGACAGACGCACCACACATCTCTGTCCTCCAGTTCCCGCGGACTTCCGCCGCTGGAAGTATAAGATTTTGGTGTGTGCGCGTGATCATCGTTCCTTACAATGCTGCGTACGACAGTGATCGCAACTTCTACTGAAGTGTGGATGGCCGTTGGCTCGCTAGAAGCGAGAACATGTCAATCTCCGCTTTATAAATGCTCAAAGATACCTAGAAGAGATAAGACTCCTCCTAGCAGGTAAACCAGATCACTTCCACCTGACGTGGTCTGCATTTATAGAATTATTACAAATATAGGGTGCAAAAGTACTTTAAAAAAATTGAGGTCAGGTAAGGGGGGATGCTAGTTGAAGAGTTGGTATGTCCCATTTACGTAATGCTCATAAAAATATTTGTTTCTCTCTTTTTCCTCTTTCTCTTTCTCTTTCTTTTCTAGGGTCTATTTCTTAACTCTTTTTCTTTTGTTTTTTAATTTTGCTCTTATAGGGTCTTCGTCCTTTTTTGTTGTCACATTTTCTACACTTTCACTTTTTCCTTCACTTTCTTCTTTCTTTCAATCTTTTCTTTTTCTAGTGTAAAAAATAAATGGAGTACATTAATTGTAAGAAGACATAAGTGACAAGTACTAATGTATGTGGTTGTAATGTAATGCACTTCTAATAAATAAAAATAAAAAATAAAAAATAAAAAAAAATGCTCAAAGACGGCCTCCACAGCCGTCTGTGGCAATGAATTCCACAGATTCACCACCCTCTGACTAAAAAAATACATCCTCATCTCTTTTCTAAAGGTGCGTCCTGTACCCTCTGGTCCTAGACTCTCCCATTACTGAAACATCCCCTCCACATTCACTCTATTCAGGCCTCCACAGATGTTGCCTGGCTCGCTGAGTTCCTCCAGCACTGTTTTTTTGCTCAAGATTCCAACATCTGCATCTCTTGTTTCCAAACTAGCTGAACGCAGAATATAGGGTTTTTTTCCACTTCAGTGCCTAGTGGAAATAACAGCATCGACTGCGATTTAGCCTGTTTACCAGTAAGACGAGGTTCCACATTAAGCGCTGCCTTCCTTCACTCTTTCCTTCATTGCTCTGTGGTGGCACAGCAGCTGGCTCTTCCCTCAAAAGATGAGGGGTAAGTAAATAGCTTGTCATCGAAGGCAGCCTTGAATAAGGTTTCACGGCAGTTGGGTTCCTCACACGCCAGAGACCCAGGTTCGATCGTGACCTCAGTTGCTGTCTGTGTGGAGTTTACACATTCTCCCTGTGTAAAACCTCCCTAGCGACAGCGTGGGTTTCCTCTGGGTGCTCTGGTTTCCTCCCACATCCCAAAGACATGCAGGTCTGTAGGTTAATTGGCTTTTGCAAATCTGCCCCAGTTCATGGGATGTGAAAGTGGAACTAGTCTGTGGGTGATTGTTGGTCTGCATGGACTCGGTGGGCCGAAGGCCCTGTTTCAATGCTGCATCTTTAAAAACTAAAAAACTAAACACCTGGTTTTGGCAGAACAGTTTCTGAGCAACCTGACACTTCAAAGAGGCACTGTACGGTATTTCATGCAATTAACCTGAGCAAGAGACAGAGAAAAATAAAAGGAAACTTGATAAGCTTAACAAGAAGATGAACCCCCCTCATAATATCTTGAGTATAATTACACATTGGATTGAAAAAGTAGATAACTACTAGTCTGAACTTTTTGCAAACGACACTGTGGTGTAATTTTGTGAACTGCTTTTTTATTCTGTGCATGAAGAGCCTTCATTCGCTACATTTTATGCCACTAAATATTTGTAAAAGCCCAGTGATGTAATAACCATATAATTATCACAAATGAGCTTTTCCTAAGAGCATACTTCAGGAGTCATATTGGTACCAGATGCATTCAGTGGCTATTGATCTTTGAGGATGAATTGTATATATTTTAAAATAACCAATTAGCAAATGATTTTCAAATGTTTTGATTTTGGTCCTTAAGACCAAACAAATTAAGAAAAGCGATATGCATTCATCCATGGAATCTTGGCTTTTGTGAAAAATATATTATTGAGTAATAATGTAGCTGTTTTAAAATGTTAACGAACAAAATGCCCGTGGGTGATTTTTTTCCTTAAATTTAAAGGTTGATTTTGGACTAAATGTGCCTTTTTTTATTCATAAACTTGAGAACTATTTTTGGATTTGATGTGGCTTTTAATTTAAGAGGTGCTTTGGAGGCCTTGAAAAGTGATCTTTGTACAAAAGTATTTACATAAAAAAACAATCCAAACCCAATCGCTAGATTTTAAAAAAACCCGCAGTTTTTATGTTGACATTTTGACATTACTAAGACCACAGTTCGGTGAAGAGGCTAACCTCAAACAGATGTGCCCAAAGGGCGACTGTGGTCGTAGTTTAGAGCCCTTTAATGCTCTTAAAAAATCACAACCCCATCTCACCTCGTGCTGGGATTGCATGAGGCTTTTGGATTTGTTCTATGCAATAACTTTAGCCTCAATTCAATAAGCATTAGCAGATTGGATTCTTGTGAAGGTAGCCTCACAATATTGAAAGCTCAGTGTTTACAGAGGTTGCAGCTTGGAGTAATTCCCAGATATTTCCAGGAATTTCTTTAGTCAGAGGGTGGTGAATCTGTGGAATTCTTTGCCACAGAAGGCTGTGGAGGCAAAGTCAGTGGATATATTTAAAGCACAGATAGATGGATTCTTGATTAGTGCGGGTGTCAGAGGTTATGGGGAGAAGGCAGGAGAATGGGGTTAGGAGGGAGAGATAGATCAGCCATGATTGAATGGCGGAGTAGACACTATGGGCCGAGTGGCCCAATTCTGCTCCTATCTCTTATGATCTTATGAGACATACCAATGATAGCACATCACCAGACCATGCAACACATGCTGTCTAATGCAGCAACACCTCCAGAACTAGCACAGCCTTACCTCGGAACCACTGTGAGCAATGCCATCAGACACCTGCTAACATGTAATCATGGGATCATTACATAAAATGGGATATCATTATGCCATCATGCTTGCTGCTGGTTCCAGCTCTTCCACCCGAGTTTTAATTCTACTCCAACCTCCCCGGAGGCAAGCATGGTTGGCCGCTGAGAGTGGGCAAGGCTATCATTAAGCGTGATCAGCTCACGCCCACTGAGGGCGACGTGCCAACCCCTTGGGGCCTGCTCATTATAATCATTCCTCTGTGCAACATACGTTGGCTGCAAGGATCAGCAGGGTTCCCAATATCATTACGAACCTCGGCTGCTTAAAGCTAGCCTGCATGCTGAATGCCTTCCCGTGAAGAGGAGGTACATTGTGCTTGCAGCAGGTGTGAGCTGGGCTCCTGACCCAGGCAAGAGTGAAGAAGGGCTGAACAAAGGAGAGCGAGAGGTTCCAGGTTTGCAGTCACCACAGACGACGTCTGGTGCTGCAGATGAAAAGGGGGGATGCTATCCTGTATGTTTAGGGGATCAAGAACCTTCTTACAGAGTCATACAGTGTGGAAACAGGCTCTTCGGCCCAACATTCCCACACCGGCCGGCATGTCCCATCTACATGAGTCCCACCAGCCTGCATTTGGCCCATATCCCTCTAAACCTGTCCTATCCATGTACCTAAATGTTTCTTAAACATTGTGATGGTACCGGCCTCATCGACCTCCTCCGTTCCATGCATCCATCATTTTTTTAACCCTCAGGTTCCTATTGAATCTTTTCCTCCTCACCTTGAACCTATGCTCTCTGTTTCTAGATTCCTCTACTCTGAGCAAGAGACTCTGTACATCTACCCGGTCTATTTGCGTTGGGCTGAGGGGCCTGTTTCCATGCTCAATGACTCCATGACTCAACCGGAATGTTAGAATTTGTAGATACTTAAAAAGGGTAGCATGCCCAAACTATGGAGGAAGAAACTAAAGTAATTCAGAAGAACATGTTAATTAATAGATAATGTAAACAGGGAAAAGGTTAATGGGTTTAGCTTCTTTGGTAGACACTTTGCCTGGTTTCCAGGTTGCTAAGAGAAAAACTGATGCCACTAACCATCATTTTTCTCTCATCCCTACCTTTAGGTATGATACCCAAGGACTGGAGGAGTGTGAGTATGGCATTGTGTTTAAGACAGGAGAAAGAGACAAGTGAATTAATGCATGATTCTCAGTCCTGTGATGGGAGTTGGCATCTTACAGCAATAATTCCATGGAATATTCTAAATCATTATTAAGACTGAACAGGACAATTCAGGGCAGTCAGCATGGTGCTCTTAAGGGAAGATTATGTAAAATTAATGGTTAGGTTTTCTTTTTTTAATTTCTTTTTTTATTTTATTTATTAGAAGCACATTACGTTACAACCACATCCATTAGTACTCGTCATATATATTTTATTACAATTAATGTACTCCGTTTTTTTTTTTTACATTGATAAAGGGAGAGGATAAGATTAAGAGAAAGAGGAAAGTGAAGGAAAAGGTGAAAGTGTAAAAAACAAAACAAAAAACATGACAACAAGAAAGAACAAAGACCATATAAGAAAAAGAGTTAAGAAGTAGACCCTAGAAAAGAAGAAGAAAAAGAGAAAGGAAAAAGAGAAGAACAAATACCTTTTTTATCAGCATCCCACAAATGGGACATACCAAATCTCCAATTTTCATGGTTAGGTTTTCTGAGGAGACAGTAATGAGTTGATGAAAAAGCAAGTTTGATGTGGAGTATATAAATTCTAACAAAGTTTTTGACAAAGTCCAACATGGGAGACGAGACAGAAAAGCAAAGCCAAAGCCCAAAGGCGGCACGGTGGCGCAGCGGTAGAGTTGCTGCCTTACAGCGCCAGAGACCCCGGTTCGATCCTGACCATGGGTGCTTTCTGTACGGGGTTTATACGTTCTCCCCATGACCTGAGTGGGTTTTCTCCAGGTGCTCCATGTTTCCTCTCACACTCCAAAGACGTACAGGTTGGAGGTTAATTGGCTTCAGTAAAAATTGGAACTTGTCCCCAATGTGTAGGATAGTGTGTGAGGATCACTAGTCAGAGAGGACTCGGTGGGCCAAAGTGCTTGTTTCCGCACCGTATCTGTAAATTAAACTAAAAAGGATGCAAGTGTTGTGGCATGCTGAATCCAACATTAGTTCAGCGGCAGGAAGGAAAAGATAATGGCCGATGGATATTTTAGTGAATGCAAAGCTGTTTGCATTGGGATTCCACGGGACTTGGTGTTAAGTCTCTTTGTGTCCGTGGTATGCATCAGTCATCAGTGCAGCATGGCTATAACATTGGGAATGATACCAAAACAAACTTTGTGGTTGGCAGTGAGAAACAAAGCTTCAGACTGCAAGAAGATTACCACACAGGACGGCTCTAGGGGGCGCCGTCCTGTGTGGTATGGCTGCCCAGCCTGCAGCTGTCCGTTTTCATCTTTTTTTTATTTTTAGTTAGTTAGTTGTTTTGTTTTTTAGGAGTTCTATTCTTTTTTATGTGGGGGGTGGGGGGGGGGGGGAAGGGGGGAAACTACTTTCTAGGGTCCATACCTGGTCGGAGAGGCAGCTTTTCTCCGGGCTGCACTTTCGACCCGTCCTCGCGGCCTACCAGCGGGCCTGGAGTGGCGTTTGCTGAGGGGACAGCCCAGAACCTCGGCTTCGGCGGCGGCACAGCGCTGGAGCGCTATCGCGGAGCGGAGCGGGCGATGCCTTGCCCGGGTCGCCGCGCTGGAACTCCGGTGAGCTGGGACCGCCGGTGAACATCGCGGAGCTGCAGGACTGTGGAGCGACCAGCTGCGGGCGGCGGCGCTGAACTTTACATCGGGAGCCTGGGATCTCGCGACGAGATCGCCAGTGGTGGAGCTCCATCGAGTTGGAGCTCCTGTCGGCTTCGGAAGCCGCGGACTCCGGTAGGGAGACGGCCGTGCCAGGTGTCCCAAGCTGCTGAGAGGGTTCTCCCGACGCCGGAGCACCATCACCCGGCGAAGAAGGGCCTGTAACATCGGCCCCCGTAGCGGCGACTGTGGAGGCCTATATAGGCCAGATTATGGGTGGACAAGGGGATATGGACTGGACTTTGTGCCTTCCCCCACAGTGGGATCCATTGTGGGGGGATGTTTTTATGTTTTATGTAAATTTCTTTAATGTTGTGTCTATTTGTGCTGCATGGCAAGAACAAATTTCACTACACCATTTGGTGTATGTGACAATAAATGTCCTTTGTCCCTTTGTCCTTTGTCCCTTTGTCCCTTTGTCCATATGGGCAGAAGATTGCAATCGGAATTCAATCTGGAAAAATGTAGGCCCTTGGGTAATGTCGTAGAACAGAGAGACATGGGGCACAAGTTCATAGTATCCTGAAAGTGGTGACACAGTTAAACAGGATGGTGAAGAAGGCAGGTAGCACACTTGAGCAACAAGAACCAACCAGGCACAGAAAAGCTCACCAACCGCTGAGATACTGAGAAGTATGGAGTAACAAAGGACCTTTATAGAGTGCATACATACAGATCTATAATAATAATAATAATAATCGATTTTATTTTAAGGGCGCCTAATACCGAGGTCTCTAGGACACCTTACAATATAAGAAACATATAAACATATAATCAGAGTAAAATAAGTTATAAAGACAACACCAATACATAAATTAAAAACAGAAATTTGATCCAAAAAAAGACAACAACAAAATTCAGAAAACACAACATGAAGGAAGAGCAGCGGCAGCCAAACCGCGCCAGCGTACACTCTCCCTTCCGACCGCCATGTTGGACATAGACTAACACAGACTAACACAGATCTATGAAGGTAACTAGATCAATAGATCAAGTGATAAAGGATTATTGAAGTTGAGGTACAGAATGTGAGGGGAGAGCAGTTTTGCAAGCACAACGTGAGTGTAATATTGGGGTTCCTTGCATTTGTTTGTGTTGGATATTGTTGACCTTTTTGAGTACGGCTGGATATTGGGCACATCGGACCAGTGGAGAATGCCTGTAATAATCCTGCATTTTAAATACTGGATAGATGTACCATTGGAAATAAGTCACTCACTACAGGACATCCAGGTTCCAACCTGATTTTGTAGTCACGTTATTTATCCATTAGTTCAGCTGGGTTTCTAAATTAATTGTGATTCTCAGGTTGTTGATCGTAAGAGACTCCGCAATGATAATACTAATGAATATCAAGGGTATTGATTTTGATTAAAGACTTACTTTCTCTCATTGGAGATAATCATTACGTGACACTTTGTGTAGCATGAATGGTATTTTCCACACAGTCCATGCCTGAATGTTACCCAGATCCTGATGCATTCAGTCATGGAAGATAGATACAAAATGCTGGAGTAACTCAGCAGGACAGGCAGCATCTCTGGAGGGAAGGAATGGGTGACGTTTCGGGTCGAGACTCTTCTTCAGACTTCTGTGTCTATCCTCAGTGCAAACCAGCATCTGCCGTTCCATCCTACGCATCCAGTCATGGACTATTTCACTTGCTGAGACAATACAAATGGAACTGAACACTTGTTCACGAACATCACTAATTCTGATGGAAACATGATGATGAAGTTGTAGTCAATGGATCTAGGATTCTGAGGATCTCCTGCAGTGATGCATTGGGACTAAGAAGGCTGCCCTTTAACAATGGCATATTCCTTTGTGCAACATATTTCCAACCATTGGAATGTTTTCCCCTTGATGTTCATCAATTTCGCATTTACCAGGGCTCTTTCAGTAACGTGACTCGAACATTTTGTTTATTAGTTTAGAGATGCAGCGTGGAAACAGGCCCTTCAGCCCATCATGTCCGCGCCAACCAGTGATCAACTTTACACTAGTTTTATCCGACATGGTGGGGACAATTAACAGAAGCCAATTAACCTACAAACCCGCACGTCTTTGGAATGTGGGAGGAAACCGAAGCACTTGGAGGAAACCTACGCCATCACAGGGAGAACGTGCAAACTCCACACAGACAGCACCCGTAGTCAGGATTGAACCCATGCCTCTGGCGCTATGAGGCATTGGCTCTACCAGCCACGACACCGTGCCGTCCACATTTTGCTTCAATATTTGTGCAATGCAAATACAAGTTTCGCTAATTCAATAGACAATAGACAATAGACAATAGGTGCAGGAGTAGACCATTCGGCCCTTCGTGCCAGCACCGCCATTCAATGTGATCATGGCTGATCATCCCCAATCAGTACCCTGTTCCTGCCTTCGTCCCATATCCCCTGACTCCGCTATTTTTAAGAGCCCTATCTAGCTCTCTCTTGAAAGCATCCAATTCTTGCAGATATTAAGATAGAACAATGCTTCAGTGGAACATTAGCCACCAAGGCTTTTCACCAAACCAAATGAGAAGATATTAAACCTTTGACCTCGATCAAATATACGTTTTAAGCAGTGTCTCAGACTTGAAAAGAGAGCAAAAGAGGCAGTGAGATTAATGGGCTACATTCCCAAGCATGCCCTGATCCAGAAATACTATAAACAATGTCACAGGAGTTTAGTTAGCATTCTATAATATTTACAAGCAATGGACAGCCAACTGGATCCTGCAATAGTTTACATATCAGCATAGCACTTATAAGTCCTAGAGAGGGTCATAATTATAAAGCCCCGGGAAACAGGCCCGTCGGCCAAACTTGCCCACGCCGACCAAGATGCCCCATCTCCACTAGTCCCACCTACCTACATTTGGCCCATATCCTTCTAAACCTTTCCTATCCATGTACATACCAATATGTTTTTTACATGTTGTGATTGCACCTGCTTCAACTACCTCCTCTGGCAACAGTGAGAGCTGACAAATGTTCTATGGCCTACTATAATTTCTTGCTTTAAAGATAAAAGAGATAAATCATTTGTCTGTCTTTGAAATTGCACCCATTTCTTTTCTTCTGTTTGCATGTTCAGCCACCTAGTTTTAGTTATAGAGGTTTTGAAGCCAAAACCAATTCGTTGTAAGCTGCGTGTTTTGGGAAAATAGATGACATATGTTGAGTTTCTCAAACGCAACCTGGCAAACGGATGTCGGAGACGCTAAAAAGCGTCAGATAAACCTTTTGTGTCTCAGTGGTAAGTTAATCTGCAACTCTGACTAGCATGTGAAACATTATTTAAACCTTGCTGTTGAGATCAAAAAAGAAAAGAAAAAGTTTCTCTTGAACGAATAAAATCTCAGTGTGTGCAGCTTATTGCTCATGGCAGTCTTGGCCTGTATTCCAACTCAATTAAAGACTTAACTCATTCAAACCAATTCAGAAATTCCCACATATAATGGAAGATTATAAATAATTAAATTTTGAACTTCAGTAATTAATAAAAGTAAATTATGTTTTAGTTTGACTTGTCAGTAGGACATTAGTTTAACTTGGCATCATGCTTGGTACAGATATTGTGGGCTGAAGGACCTGTTCTTGTCAAACAATAATTTATTTGGAAATATATACATTTTACAAACTCTTTCAAGTTAGTCTTAACAATTTTATACATGACTTCAATGTATTTTTTTCAACCAGAGAGCATTTGGTATCCATATCATTTTTAGCTCAACATTGTCCACAACAATTAATAACACCATTATACACGTTCATATTGGGACTTGTTAAGTAGAACACAAAGTGCTGGAGTAACTCAGTGGGTGAGGCAGCTTCACTGGGGGGACATGGGTCGGGACCTTTTTTCACATTCTTGAGAATCTGAAGAAGATTCTGACCCAAAACATTGCCTATCCATGTCCTCCAAAGTTGTTGCCTGACCTGCTGAGTTACTCCCGCCCTTTGTGTTCTAGGCAAGATTCCAGCATCTGCAGTTCCTTGTGTCTCCTGGTACTTGTTAAGATTGTGTGCTTTCACTTGACTTTACATGTGCACTGGGGATTGTTCAGCTTGAAGGGAAACCAACATTTCTTACTTTTATTATATTATTGCAGAATTTTGCAAGAACTGCAATTTATTGTTATTCATACATGGGATGTAGCAATAAACCCACATAAACACGGGTTGTATCTTTATGTCCATTCCCAATTGGTCTCGAGAAGGTGGTGAGGAGCAGCTAAAATAGGTGGTGAGGAGCAGCTAAAATTCGGGTTGAGACCCTTCTTCAGACTTCTTCCGAAGAAGGGTCTCGACCTGAAACGTCACCCATTCCTTCTCTCCAGAGATGCTACCTCACCCGCTGAGTTGCTCCAGCATTTTGTGTCTACCTTTGATTTAAACCAGCATCTGCAGTTCTTTCTTACACAGGTATGAATTTTGATTTCTCTAACTTCACGTAACCCTTCATTTCGCTCTCTCTCAATCCCTCCCCCACCCTAGTTCTCCGACTAGTTTCACCGTCCTCCTGATTAAATTGTACTTATTGTATAGTCTCATTGTCACCTTCCCCTCAGCCTAACAATGAACCGTTCTATATTTTCCATGAACTTAGTCCCCTTTGATCTCTCATTTTCACACCTTACCCTTCCATATCCCTATGTCTTCCTCTCCCCTGACTCTCAGCCTGAAAAAGAGCCTCAACCCGAGATTCTGGAGTAGTTCCTGAGGATTGGAGGGTAGCAAATGTAACCCCACTTTTTAAAAAGGGAGGGAGAGAGAAAACGGGGAATTACAGACCAGTTAGTCTAACATCGGTAGTGGGGAAAATGCTAGAGTCAGTTATTAAAGATGGGATAGCAGCACTTTTGGAAAGTGGTGAAATCATTGGACAGTCAGCATGGATTTATGAAAGGTAAATCATGTCTGACGAATCTTATAGAATTTTTCGAGGATGTAACTAGTAGAGTGGATAAGGGAGAACCTGTGGATGTGTTATTTCTGACGTCAGAGGCTTTCGACAAGGTCCCACATAAGAGATTAGTATGCAAACTTAAAGCACATGGTATTGGGGTTCAGTATTGATGTGGATAGAGAACTGGCTGGCAGACAGGATGCAAAGAGTAGGAGGTAAACGGGTCCTTTTCAGAAATGGCAGGCAGTGACTAGTGGGGTACCGCAAGGCTCAGTGCTGGGACCCCAGCTATTTTCAATATTTATTAATGATTTGGACGAGGGAATTTAATGCAACATCTCCAAGTTTGCGGATGACACGAAGCTGGGGGGCAGTGTTAGCTGTGAGGAGGATGCTAGGAGGCTGCAAGGTGACTTGGATAGGTTGGGTGAGTGGGCAAATGCATGGCAGTGCAGTATAATGTGGATAAATGTGAGGTTATCCACTGGGTGGCAAGAACAGGAAAGTAGACTGTGGATGATATATGCATGTGCCTTTAACATAGTGACCTCATACCTACTAACCACTCCCCATATCACAAGTATAAGTACAACCTCCCCACCCACAGATCGCTCTCTAGTTCCTGTGACAGACCACGTACAGCTAGTGCAATATGTAATGCTCCAGTATGAATAAAGATAGTAAAGTAACGATGCCTCGTTATAGATTCTTTACATGGTGTCAAACCACTTACCTTGCGCCTCCTGTATATCGGTTTATCATTTAATTTTGTCCCAGTTTTTTTGTTTCCCCGCCCTCCCATTTCTTTGTTATGGCCTCTTCTGCCCGTAAGCCTGATGTGCTCGTTTTCGATTTAGACATCGCCCTTCGATGGGACGTATTCAAACGTGACTTTGAACACTATGTCACGATCGCTCATCCTGCCGCCACCGCTGATCTCAAAGCCTCTCTGCTTCTCAACTTGGCTGGTCCCGAGGCCCTGACTCGCTCTGACTTCTTCGTCTACGCTGCTGGAGAATCAGCTCGGGACCCGGTATGTCTGGTGGCTAAGTTTAATGCTATTTGTGATATCCCAACAAACTGCATCTTAGAACGTTTTAAACTGTTCGCGCGGCATCAGCTCCCTGGGGAAAATGCTGAGAACTATGTCTCTGGGCTGCGCCACCTGGCCAGGCGCTGCCGCCTCCACACATGGACCCCCGATGAGATTATCAGGGACCTTCTGGTTTACGGTCTCCGCGATGATAAGCTCAGGGCCGAACTTCTGCGCAAGCCCGATCTGACTTTCAACGATGCGATGCACGCCACTCGCTTATCTGAAGCTGTCACCTCGGCGGTGTCACCGGCTGAACAGGCGATTAACTTTGCCAGCACTTCCAGTCATCTGATGAACACGCCCCGGTCGCGGCCCCCGGGGTCGCTCGCTGCTCAAGGGGGACGTGCCCCGGGGTTCGGTACTGCTCCCGGGGGAGGTGCCCGGCAAAGGTGCCCTAATTGCAACTTCACCACTCATCAATACAATGTGTGCCCTGCCTTGGGTAAAACGTGCAATGTCTGCAAGAAATTGAACCATTTCGCTGCGGCCTGTCGCTCCCGTGGGAAGCCTGTCGCTGCTCCGAGGGGAAATTTAAACAACCTTCTGCAAACTGATAGTGAGCTCAGCTCCCAGTCCTATTTCGATGCACAGTCTGTTTCTGCATCCGACTCCTCTCAGGGGGAGAACAGCTTGTATACTGTGTTGGGCGCACCTGCTATGATAACGGACCCTTCTGTGCGAGTCACTGTGAACAACTCGACCTTCACTGCTAAGATTGACACGGGGGCGGTTGCGAACGTAATGTCAACATCTCTCTTCAAACAGTTAAGGACTAATGAGCAGATTTTTTCTCAGAACTCAACCTTGCATGCCTACGGGAGGGAGATTCTTACTCCTGTGGGCAAGGCCACGCTACGCTGTAAGATACTAGAGACCTCTCGGCCCCTCACCTTCTATCTCCTCGATCAAAAATGCATTCCCCTGCTGGGCATCCGGGCATGCCAGGAAATGGGACTAGTATCCTTCCACCGTGACATCCACCAGGTGCAGGCCCTCATGGACCCGCTGGCCGATTATCCCGACCGCTTTGATGATGAGCTAGGCAAACTACCCTGCAGCTACAAGATTGTAGTGGACCGTAAGATCGATCCAGTGGTCAATGCTCCTCACCGTGTCGCCTTCGCCATGAAGGCCATAGTGCAGTCAACACTACACAGTATGGTAAAAATGGGCATCCTAAAGGCGGTCATCGAGCCCACCAGGTGGGTCTCTTCCATGGTTGTTGCTGCGAAAAAGGACATGAGCGAGATACGCATCTGCATCAACCCCAAAGACCTCAACCTGGCCATTAGACGCCCGCACTACCCCATGAGAACGGTAGAAGAAGTCGCTGCACAGGTTGGTCACGCAACGGTTTTTTCTGTCCTCGATGCCAAAAGCTCCTTCTGGCAGATACCACTGGACGAGCAGTCGTCCATTTTGACAACTTTCGCCACCCCCTACGGGAGGTTTCGGTTCCTCCGAATGCCATTCGGAATCAACTCTGCCAGCGAGGTATTCCAGCGGACAATGGAGCAGTTGTTCTCAGGTCTACCATGCGCCATCATTGTTGACGACATCCTCGTTTACGGCAAGGACGTTGCCGAACACGATGTCAACCTCCGCCAGGTCCTGGACCGGGCCCGGCAAATCAACTTGAAACTTAACCCCAAGAAGTGACGATTCCGCATCCCGGAGGTCACCTATGTTGGACATGTATTCACCGCCGAGGGGTTAAAGCCAGACCCGCAAAAAACGGCTGCCATTTCAGGGATGCCTTCTCCTACTAATGTGGCAGGCCTACAACGCTTCCTGGGCTTGGTAAACTACCTGGGGAAGTTCATCCCCGACCTCAGCGAGCTCAGCGCTCCCCTGAGGGATTTGATAAAAAAGGACACGTCCTGGGCTTGGTTCCCCCACCATCAGAAAGCATTCGACATTCTTAAGTCCAAGCTGATCAGCAACCCCACGCTCAAGTTTTTTGACCTGCAGCGTCCCATTGTCCTCACCTGCAACACCTCTCAGTTCGGACTCGGTGCCGCCTGTCTCCAGGTCCATGACGGCCTACAGCTGCCTGTCTCCTTCGCGTCCCGCACCATGACCGTCACCGAACAGCACTACGCGCAGATTGAGAAGGAGCTACTGGCCGTGGTGTTTGCCTGCTCCAAATTCAGAGACTACATCATGGGCAACACTTTCACCATTGAAACTGACCATCAGCCACTTGTCACCATCCTCAACAAGTCGATCCATGTGGCCTCACCACGCCTACAGCGCATGATGCTGCAGCTCCAACGCTTCACGTTCACTGTGGTTTATCGTAAGGGCAAGGACATGTTCGTGGCCGACACGTTGTCTCGCGCCCCGCTAACGTCCACCGTTCGCCACCCATATGAGATGTCTGATCTATTGGTGCTCCAAATGGACATCGTCCCTTCACAACAGATGAAGTCCCTGGTTGAACACACTACCAATGACCCTGCCCTGCAACAGCTGTCTGCCGTCATCCAGCGGGGCTGGCCCGACCGTCGTTCCGCACTGCCGGCTGGTGCCGTGCCCTACTTCCTGGTCCGTGATGAGCTCGTACTACATGACGGCGTGGTGGTGAAGGGACACAAGGTGGTCGTGCCCGCGGCGCTGCACGACCACTATTTTCAAGTCGCTCACCGCGGTCATCCTGGGGCCGAAGCCACCGTGTCTCTCGCCAGGAGCCAGTTCTATTGGCCGGACATGGCCAAATACATCCGGGAGAGGGTCTCCTCGTGTTCCACCTGCAACAGCCTCGCCCCCCACCAGCAGCGTCAGCCGCTTCTGCAGCAGCCCGCGCCCGAACTACCCTGGATGGCGCTCGCCGCCGACATTTTCGAGTGGCGAGGCAAACACTTCCTGGTTCTCGTTGACTCCTACTCCAGCTGGTTTGTGGTCGACCGGCTGCACTCCCTAACCTCTTCGGCCATCATCGACAGGTTGTACCCTCATTTTGGCACTTTTGGCCCCCCAGCAAGCCTGCAATCGGACAATGGCAGCCAGTTCACGAGCTCCGAGTTTAAAGCGTTCGCTTCCAGATGGAACTTCCGCCATTTCACCAGCAGCCCGGAGTACCCGCAAAGCAACGGTCTGGCCGAGCGTGCCGTCCGCAGCGCGAAGCACCTGCTGGAACAGTGTGGTGGCATTAACTCCGACTTCCATCTGGCCCTCCTCAACCTCCGCAACATTTCCCGCGACTCTGCCATGGGTTCCCCTGCTCAGCGGCTCATGTCTCGCGCTACCAGGCTCCCGCTCCCGGTGGCCCAGCGCTCCCTCATACCCTCCGTCCTCCCACCTGCGGCGGTTCAGAAACGCATTGCCTTCAGGCACAATGTCCAAAAGCATTTCCATGACAGGTCCTGCCACCCGCTGCCGCGCCTCTTCCCCGGTCAAGTTGTCCGTATGCAGACCACTTCCGGTCACTCCAAGCTCGCCACCATCGTCGGCTCTGCGGGGTCGCCCAGGTCTTATCTCGTCGACCATGCTGGAGCCATTTACCGACGGTCCCGCCAGCACCTTCGGCTCGTCAACGAGCCGCGTCCTCCTGCCGCGGATCCCTTTGCTCCCCACTGCCGGCTTCGCGTCCGGGCGTTGCTCTGCCCGTCCTTCCTAACATGCAACGTTCTGCACCTCCTCAACTCCTTCCGTCCCACCCTGCTCCGACTAGTCCTCGCTCGCCTGCCCGCGCACTGCCCGCTCCTGATCCCGCATCACCTCCGGGTTTGGTGCCGCGGTCTCCTCCGTCTCCTCCCGTTTCCCCCTTTCAGGTTCGTCTGTCCCCATCAGTGCTTCTTCCTCCTGCCGGAAGGGAGGATGGCGAGACGCGAACCCGGTCGGGACGTCTTGTCAAACCGCCTGTCCGCTATGGCGATTTTGTTTAACCATCCTAGCGCATGAGCCGTGGTCGCCCTGTCACCATTGTATTTGCCTGTCGATTCGGAGGGGAAGGATGTAGATGATATATGCATGTGCCTTTAACATAGTGACCTCATACCTACTAACCACTCCCCATATCACAAGTATAAGTACAACCTCCCCACCCACAGATCGCTCTCTAGTTCCTGTGACAGACCACGTACAGCTAGTGCAATATGTAATGCTCCAGTATGAATAAAGATAGTAAAGTAACGATGCCTCGTTATAGATTCTTTACAAGACTATTATCTGAATGGCGGCCGATTAGGAAAAGGAGAGATGCAACGAGACCTGGGTGTCATGGTACACCAGTCATTGAAAGTAGGCATGCAGGTGCAGCAGGCAGTGAAAAATACGAATGGTATGTTAGCATTCATAACAAAAGGATTTGAGTATAGGAGCAGGGAGGTTCTACTGCAGTTGTACAGGGCCTTGGTGAGACCACACCTGGAGTATTGCATACAGAGAAGGTTCACCAGACTGATTCCTGGGATGGCAGGACTTTCATATGAAGAAAGACTGGATAGACTCGGCTTGTACTCGCTAGAATTTAGAAGATTGAGGGGGGATCTTATAGAAACTTATAAAATTCTTAAGGGGTTGGACAGGCTAGATGCAGGAAGATTGTTCCCGATGTTGGGGAAGTCCAGAACACGGGGTCGCAGTTTAAGGATAAGGGAGAAGTCTTTTAGGACCGAGATGAGAAAAACATTTTTCACACAGAGAGTGGTGAATCTCTGGAACTCTCTGCCACAGAAGGTAGTTGAGGCCAGTTCATTGGCTATATTTAAGAGGGAGTTAGATGTGGCCCTTGTGGCTAAAGGGATCAGGGGATATGGAGAGAAGGCAGGTACAGGATACTGAGTTGGATGATCAGCCATGATCATATTGAATGGCGGTGCAGGCTCGAAGGGCCGAATGGCCTACTGCACCTATTTTCTATGTTTCTATGTTTCTATCACCCATTCCTTCTCTCCACACATGCTGCCTGTCCCGCTGAGTTACTCCAGCTTTTTGTTTCTATATTCGGTGTAAACCAGCATCTGCAGCTCCTTCCTACATTAGTATTTATTCAATTCTGGCCATCTATGTTTGGAAAGGATGAAAAAACCCTACACTTGGTAGCAGTGGGATTAATTAGAAAGAGGTTTCAATAACAAGGTTAGACTGGAGAAGCTAGAGTTGTTCTCCTTGGAGCTAAAAGGATTAACAGGAGATGTGACAGAGGTTTGCGAGATTATTTGTGGTTTAGTTTTGTGACGAATAAAATTGACATTGACTTTGACTTTAGTTGGGGGAAACAGAGAGAAGCTGTTCTCATCAGCACAGGTTCAAAGGCGAGTAGGTACATGGATATATGGGGGGGGGGGGTGAGAGTTTTTTGATGCAGAGAGCAGTTATATACTGACATTTACTGCCTATAATCATGGTCAAAGTAGGATCGTTTCCTGAATTCAAAGAGGAATTAAATAGGCACTTGAGAAAGAATAAGCTGATGACTATGGGATTGCTCTGTAGGATTTGGCATGCATCTGATGAAATCCTGTGCCCTAACAATTCTATAATTCTACTGGTATTGGAATTGGTTTCTGATGGTCACGTGCATTGGGTTACAGTTGAAAAATGTATGACACCTCGATGAAACTCGATACTTGATGGGGACCTCAAGAGATTCTGCCCACAAAGAGAAATGATCGGAAAAAGTTCCATGTTCGGAAAAGTTTGTCATTTGTTTATTGCGGTGATCCCAAGCATCTTCAATCCTTGATCTTACCATTGATACACGTCATGTATTTGGGAAATGCTATTGAAGAAGCTTTGATGAGTTGTTGCAGTGCAATACATAAATAGTCATAGAGGAGTAGTCATGGAGACATAGACACAGACATAGTCATAGAGTGATACAGTGTGGAAACAGGCCCTTCGGCCCAACTTGCCCAACACCAGATGATTCTTACTGCGACCACAAAGTGCCAATGATGGAATCAGTGAATATTTGGGACAGGTTTTCTTGTAAATTATATTACATTTCAAACAGGTGTCTAGAACAATTGTAAGATTCGAAGGCTTCCTCCAAATTACAGAAATGGGTCTCTTATTTTAGTGCACAAACCACACCACCCCCCTCCCCTCCCCAACCCCAATGAAGCACAGTCTTTGGGAAAGGGATGAGTGAATTAGTCATCGGCTCTCAGTGAATTTGGTTAATCTTTCTTTCTTTTAAAACCTTTTTATTAATTTTTCAACAACAAAAAATAATGATAAACATAACAGTGGTATTGATACATAGGGATCAGGATTACATTAACAACAAATGTAAGCTAAATATAAATCCAGTGTCCAAATACACATTGTGTATAGACCTCCTGGTCTCTATGTAAATATAGATAAACGGTTAAAAGAGAAGAATTTGGTTAATCATTAACAGGTGGAAGAGGTCATGACAAGCCAAGAGGGCTATACATTCTATGCACAGCATTCTGGTCCAAAAAATAGCAGAGGGCAGCAAAATGAACACGAACAATAAATGGGAAAGAATTGTGAACAATGCATGGAAAGGTATTATTTCTTGATACAATGGAACTTATTGCATTTCAATATGTTTATATGTTTTGTGCAGAGTTCCTCAGAAGTGGTCAGAAGGGCTCCTTCCTTTAACAGTAGAATGTGTCCAAACCATATCTGAGAACTTCTTTCTATTAGTTACACCATTTCAAAATAATTAACATCTGCAAGCCGTCTTTGCTGATGACAACGGATGGCTATTCCATAGTATTCTACTGAGGAACCATTGCATTGTGCAAACATAAAGCCCTGTCCCACGGTACGAGTTCATTCCAAGAGCTCTCCCTAGTTTAAAAAAAAAAATCAAACTCGCGGTAAGCACGGAGAATGAACGTAGCGGGTACGTCGGAGCTCGGGGACGTCTCTTAGCGCTAACGGCAGGTACTCGGGAAGACTCGCTAACGGCAGGTATGCACGGGAAGACTCGTGAAGATTTTTCAACATGTTGAAAAATGTCCACGAGAGCCCCGAGTACCGACGAGTGGCCATTACCGTAAATCTCAGAGTTCGAATCGGAGCAAACTCGGGAGAGCTCTTGGAATGAACTCGTACCGTGGGACAGGGCTTATAGAATTATTCTTTAAATCAAGGTCAATTTATCACTTTGGGCAGCAATGAGAGATTTCTTCTGCGGCATTGGCCAACATTCTTCTTTTAATCAACCCTGCTGACATCAGATGAACTTAAAACTGGAAGCAGATCAGCAGCATCAGGCAGAGAGAGAAAAGAGAGCAACATGTGACCTTAATAACTATTCATCAGTGGGTGGTACGGTGGCGCTGAGGTAGAGTTGCTGCATTACAGCTCAAGCGACCTAGATTCATTCTCCGTGTGACCGCATGGGTTTTCTCCGGGTGCTCCGGATTCCTCCCACGTTCCAAAGACGTACAGGCTTGTAGGTTAATTGGCTATCCCTGGTGTGTTGAATAGTGCTAGTGTATGGGTGATCGCTGGTCGTCGCGGATTCGGTGGGCCGAAGGCCCTGTTTCCGCGCAGTATCTGTGAAGTCTAAAGTCTAAGGAAATGAGTCTAATATCTTGAAAAAGGGTTTCTCAAAATACTAAATTCCTCACATAAGTCCATGGAATGTATAACATGACCATTTAGTATTGTATTCTGGCACAATGAAACTAACAGCACTTCAAAATCGTGGACAAGATTACAGCTCACTCCTTCCATGACACACTGGTCAACCTGAGGAGCACCTTCAGCAACAGACTGGTTCCACCAAGATGCAGCACAGAACGCCACAGGAGATCCTCTTTCCCTGTGGCTATCAAACTGTGCAACTCCTCCCCCTTCTGTCATGAGGTAGACTGACTCACCCCCCCCCCCCCTCCATCCCCAATCTTTGCACACCCCCAATCCTTTCCACTCATCACTTTAATTTCATGTATCTTGTTGTGTTTCACGACTGTTGGCAGACCAATTTCCCTCCTGCGATATTTAAAGTTTTATTGTATCGTATCATAACGCAAATGTTTATGGGTTTTGTTTAGAACTTCTTAAAAACAAACTCAAGTGCTTCTTTCTTTGTAACATTCTAATGTCCTTCTTTCAAAAAGAAATTAGATAGGCAACGGAGAAAGAATAATGTGTTGTCTAAGCGGAAAGAGCATGGGTCATGGGACGGATGGGATTGCTCTATTGGAGTCAGCATGCATCTGATAGTGTAAATGGCCTCCTCCTATGCCCTAACTGTTCTATAATTATGGTATAAGGTCATAAGGACATAAGGAAGAGGAGTAGAATTAGGTCATTCGGCCCATCAAGTCTACTCCACCATTCAATCATGGCTGGTCAATCTCTCCCTCCTAACCCCATTCTCCTGCCTTCTCCCCATAACCTCTGCCACCCGTACTAATGAAGAATCTATCTATCTCTGCCTTAAATTGGTTTATTATTGTCATGTGCACCAAGATACAGTGAGAAGCTATGTGACACTTCTACGAAGCTCTATGATTCTTGATGGGGACTTGCAGAGATTGTGCCCGACAACAATAAAAGATTGAAAAATGTTTCCTGTTCAAAAAATTGTGTAACTTGTTTGTTGTGGTGATCTCAGGCACTTTCAATCCTTGATCTTCCTGTTAATATAAGTCACCTGTTTAGGAAATGCATCAGTGTCCATGACTGTGTATGGAAATTAAATACTCCCTTTGTTTTGTTTTATAGACAATAGACAATAGATGCAGTGGGCCATTCAATGTGATCATGGCTGATCATCCACAATCAGTACCCCGTTCCTGCCTTCTCCCTATATCCCCTGACTCCGCTATCTTTAAGAGCAATATCTAATTCTCTCTTGAAAGTATCCAGAGAACCGTTCTCCACCGCCCTCTGAGGCAGAGAATTCCGCAGACTCACAACTCTCTGTGTGAAAACTCTCGGTGTTTTGCACTAATATTGTTTTTCTATTTATTTTATTGAACTTCTCTTTTATTTGTTTGGTTAATTATGTTTTCTAATGAGTACTATATTTCCAGACCTGCAAGTATGAATTTTATTCGGTACATATGATAATTAAACACCCTTGATCCACTTACCCTTGATCCACTTACTTAAGACATTTCAGAATCAGCCAGAACCTATCGTGCATGCAATGTAAAGCAATTCTATTAGTCTGATGAAGGGTGATATATCTGAAATAATACCATTGTTTCCCTGTTCATTACATTATTATTCACAACCATCCATCACAGGTGAAGCATTTTGAGAACTTGCAAAGGTTCTCGACCCGAAACGTCACCTATTCCTTTTCTCCAGAGATGCTGTCTGACCGGCTGAGTTACTCCAGATTTTTGTGTCTACCCAAGATTTGGGACAGTGAACATACAAGCGGCCATCTACGCGCTTGGATTGGGGGAATTGTTGTTGGCAGTGTGGGTCAGTTGTGGTGGAAGAAAGTGAACGGCGAGGAATCAAGAGAAGCAAAAGCTGAGAGGAGAAAGAAAACAAGAAACGTAGAGAATAAGATCGAGAAACTCCAGCGAGGGGGAGCGAGAGAACGGAAGAGACAATACTGAGCGAATGAAAGGCAAAGCCAGCATGCATACCAAGGAGTTAGATCATCACATTGTGCACAAATAAAATACAGATTTCAGTTTATAAAAAGAATCATTTAAAAAACTAATGTATGCATAAATATGCAAAAGCAAAATGCTAACGTTTCCTGTCCAGGTGTCGTGGAAAATAATCGTTGAACCGTCTGATGAAATGCCCGAAAAAAATCATGAAGAATTTATGCCTGAGAACAATAAGAAGCATTTCATCCAAGACACGTCTCCCCCTTCAACAGCGCCTGTGTGTCACATTTTCTGCCTGTCCATCCGTCTGTTTGTTTGCAGGTTGCTAGGGTTCCTGCTTGGATGGAGAGCTGTTTTGTAGCAGATGGATGCATTCGCAGGCAAATAGTGACATCTCTTCTCTTTTTGTTTGTTGCTATTTGCTTTTATTTATACCATTTCACAATACGTACAGTCATCCTTGTTATGTTCCTGCAGCGTGACTTTTTACAGGAAAGATGGTGGCACTGTGCCGTTCGCTTTCCTTATCCAGGAAAGATTAAATCGGCTATGGTTGGCCACTGTTTTCCAAGCTGATCACAAATGGTACCAGGAGTTACAGAATTAGCAGCTACACAACAACATCTTAACTCGACTCGCCAAGTAATGCGTGGGAAGGAACTGCAGATGCTGCCTTAAACCGAAGATAGACACAAAAAGCTGGAGTAATGGGCCTGTCCCACTTAGGCGACTTTTTAGGCGAGTGCAGGAGACTCTGCGCTCGCCACATGGTCGCCACATGGTCGCCACATGTTCGCTGATGGTCTCTGGTGAGTCTCCTTCATGGTCACGAGGAGTTCCCGCATTCTAGTCGTGGCCTCAGTACGAACGCCGCAAATTTTTCGACATGTTGGAGAAAATCGATAATCCTGTAGTCGTAGGTGCAGTTGTAGCAGGGTCGCCATGTAGTTATGGGTAGTCGAGGTAGTCGTAGGTAGTTTTAGTTAATTGCCTTTGCTGACCGGTCATTTTCATTGGCTCATTGGGGAAAAAACAGTAAGCAGGAGTTTTCAGAACCAAGGATAACCGACCGGTAATGTTAAATGTCCGCCGAACTTCACAGCTGTGTATCTCTGGCTTATTAAAAGTTGTCTGGCTTTTTAAAAGTTGTCTCCACTCCTTCTCCCCTCTTTTAAAGGACTTACCGTACACTGTGCTAGCCGATGTGTGTCTATATCAACTTGGCTTTGTACCGTGTGAATTTCAGACAGCGCTCCCCCGCTTGCCCTGGCCCCGCCTTTGCGATGTGTTTGTGTGTGTTGTGTGTGTGTGTGTGTCCCACTCTGACAGTCGCCATTCCAGTTCCCGTTTTTTCAGGCGACTACCGGCAACTAAGTGGAACAGGCCCATAACTCTGCCGGTCAGGCAGGATCTGTGGAGAAAAGGAATAGGTGACGTTTCGGGTCGAAACCCACGGGTCGGGTCTGAAGAAGGGTCTCGACCCGAAACATCTCCTATTCCTTTTCTCCAGAGATGCTGCCTGACCTGCTGAGTTGCCAAGTATTAGCCTTGCCCATTCATCTCAGAACCACAATAACCAAATTCAACAACTGCGCACCATGCTCACAGCCAAGATAGCCACACTAACCAGAATCAGTCTCCACACAACACACTCCCACGCAAAATAACTACACTAACCAAGATAACCACACTAACCAGAATCAGCCCCTGTTTGTGAAGGATCCACGACAACACACATAGTGAAAGATCAATCTTTATTCCATAAATAATCCGGAACACTTAAACTGCCAGCCATTCATATCCAGCTCGGAGTGGCTTGTGAGAGCCGGCTGACCTTGTTAGTGTAAAACTGTGTAGTACCGTAATACCTTGCAATGGGTGGCATGCATATGTGTGTAGTGGAGATTATAAATGGCATGGATTAATAAGGGTTAATCTACAGCCGCCACACAAAACATTACACGCAAAATAACCAAACTAACAAAGATAATCACACTAACCAGAATCAGCCTCCACACAGCACACTCACATGCAAAATAACTACACTAACCAAGATAACCAAACTAACCAGATTCAACCCCTCAAACAACACACCCACAACCAAAATGACCCCAGTAACCAGAGTGTTTAAGACGGAACTGCAGATGCTGGAAAAATCGAAAGTAGACAAAAAATGCTGGAGAAACTCAGCGGGTGAGGCAGCGTCTATGGAGAAAAGGAGTAGGCGACATTTCGGGTCGAGAAACGTCGCCTACTCCTTCTCTCCATAGACGCTGCCTCACCTGCTGGGTTTCTCCAGCATTTTTTGTCTACTTCCAGTAACCAGAGTTAGCCCTTACTCACCAATCTGACAATAATTACAACAATCTGAATGCACCCTTATCCATTCCAGGGCCCTGTAACTGCAGCAAGTGGATCATGCAAGAACTTGCTGGTTTATTCAGTGCATCAGGTAGGCTTGCGTGGGATTCTGCATCTCAGCTGAGGCTGCCTCTTGAGCTCGATTCTATGTCTTTCAATGCAAAAATCATGACGATTTTGATCATGGACGCGAAAAGACGAAACCCTGACTCATTTCTCAAATAAGTTCAATCTCCATTCAGGGTGGCGCAGCGGTAGAGTTACTGCCTAACAACGCAAGAGACCCGGGTTCGATCCTGACTACAGGTGCTGTTGGTATAAAGTTCATTCTTTCGCTCTGTGACCGTGTGGGTTTTCTCCAAGTGCTCCGGTTTCCTCCCACGCTCCAAAGATTTGTACGTTAATTGGCTTCTGTAAATTGTCCCTAGTGTATCGAACTGAACTAGTATATGGGTGATCGCTGGTCGGCGTGGACCGAAGGGGCTGTTTCCTTGCTGTATCTCCAAACTAAACTGAGTCAGGATCAACCCCGAGTCTCTGGTGTTGTCTGTTGGGAATTTGCATGTTTTCCCTGTGACCACGTGGGTTTCCTCCGGGTGAAACATAGAATAATAGGTGCAGGAGTAGACCAATCGACCCTTCGAGCCAGCACCACCATTCAATATGATCATGGATGATCATCTAAAATCAGTACCCCGTTCCTTTTTCCCCCATATCCCTTGATTCTTTTAGCCTTAAGAGCTAAATCTAACTCCTTCTCTGGTGCTCGGGTTTCATCCCACATCCCAAAGACATCCCACACCCAGAGAGTTGTGAATATGTGGAATTCTCTGCCTCAGATGGCAGTGGAGGCCAATTCACAGGGTGCATTCAAAAGAGAGCTAGATGGAGCTCTTAGGGCTAGCGGAATCAAGGGGTATGGTGAGAAGGCCTTCATAACAAGAGGATTTCAGTATAGGAGTAAAGAGGTTCTTCTGCAGTTGTATAGGGCTCTGGTGAGACCACATCTGGAGTATTGTGTAGTTTTGGTCTCCTAATTTGAGGAAGGACATCCTTGTGATTGAGGCAGTGCAGCGTAGGTTCACGAAATTGATCCCTGGGATGGCGGGGCTGTCATATGAGGAAAGATTGAAAAGACTAGGCTTGTATTCACTGGAGTCTAGAAGGATAAGGGGGGATCTTATAGAAACATATAAAATTATAAAAGGACTGGACAAGCTAGATGCAGGAAAAATGTTCCCAATGTTGGGCGAGTCCAGAACCAGGGGCCACAGTCTTAGAATAAAGGGGAGGTCATTTAAGACTGTGAGAAAAAACGTTTCCACCCAGAGAGTTGTGAATTTGTGGAATTCCCTGCCACAGAGAGCAGTGGAGGCCAAATCACTGGATGGATTTAAGAGAGAGTTAGATAGAGGTCTAGGGGCTAGTGGAGTCAAGGGATATGGGGAGAAGACAGGCACGGGTTATTGATAGGGGACGATCAGCCATGATCATAATGAATGGCGGAAGGGCCGAATGGTCTCCTCCTGCACCTATTTTCTATGTTTCTATGTTTCTATGTTTCTATGAACGGGGTACTGAATGTGGATGATCAGCCACGATCACATTTAATGGTGGTGCTGGCTCAAAGGGCCGAATGGCCTCCTCCGAATGACCCATTTTCTATGTATCGATGTATCTATGACATGTGTGTTTGTAGGTTAATTGGCCTGTGTGTAGGGAGGATGAGAACATGGGATAACATAGAACTAGTGCGAATGGGTGATCGGCGTGGACACAGTAGGCCAAAGAAGTTGATTCCATAAACTAAACTAAACTTGTAAACAGAAAATGCTGGAAACATGCCAGGAGGAAAATAGAGTTAACATTTCAGGTTAATTACCTTTCTTCAGAATATTGACCAGAGACATTGACTCTATTTCTCTCTCCACAGACACCATATGGCCAGCTGAGTACTTCCAGCATTTTATGGGGGTTTTTGTTATTTAGCCTTAAGGCATCTAAAGATTTTGCATTTCAAGTTCTTTGTCGGAATTTATACAATACATTTAAAATGGAAAACTATTAAAGATGTTTTACAGGAATGATTTCCCCAAGCAATACTTGACACCAAGCTATGCAAGGAGATATTGGAACTAAAACTCGATCCAATATGTAGGATTTAGTGGATATCTTATAGTGAGAAACATAGTTTGAGAAACAGTGAGATTTAGGAACTTTGTGTTTCAGCAGCTCAAGTTCGGATAGACTTGGATTGTTTTCTCTGGAACATTGGAGGTTGAGGTGAGACCTGAGAGAGGGGCGGCTCGGTGGTGCAGTGGTAGAGTTGATGCCTTGCAGCACTGGAGACCCGGGTTCGATCCCGACTACGGGTGCTTGTCTATACAGAGTTTGTACTTTCTCGCCGTGACTGCATGGGTCTTCTCCGAGATCTTCGGTTTCCTCCCGCACTCCAAAGACGTACAGGTATGTAGGTAAAGTGGCTTGGTATAAGTGTAAAATTGTCCCTAGTGTGTGTCGGATTGTGCTAATGGGTCGGGATTGCTGGTCGGTGCGGACTCGGTGGGCCGAAGAGCTTGCTTCCGCGCTGTATTGCTAAACTAAAGTTTGTAAAATTATGAGAGGCGTAGACAGGGTAGACAGTCAGTACTTTTTACTATAATGCAAATATAAAATATTAGAGAGCATTGCTTTAAAGTGAGAGGGGCAAAGTTTAAAGGAGAGGTGCAGGACAATTTTCTTACACAGAAAGCCGTGGCTGACTGGAACGCTCTATCAGAGGCGATGGTGGAGACAGATGCGATAGTGGCATTTAAGAGACTTTAGCATAGGCACATGGATATGAAGGGAATTAAGTGATATGGATAATGAGCAGGTAGAGAAGAGTTGGTTTGGCATCATGTTCGGCACAAACATTGTGCATTGAAAGGTCTGTTTCTATGCCGTACTGTTATATATTCTATTACAGAAGTTGCTCTACTAACCAGGGAGAATGGACCCCACAGTGCCGCAGTGGTAGAGTTGCTGCCTTACAGCGCCAGGGACCCGGGTTTGATCCTGACTACAGGTGCTGTCTGTATGGAGTTTGTACTTTCTTCACTGTGACCACGTGGGTTTTCTCCGGGTGCTCCGGTTTACTCCCACACTCCAACGACGAACAGATTTGTAGGCTAATTTGCTTAAGTAAAAATTGTAAATTGTCCTTAATGTGTAGGATAGAGTTAAAGGCCTGTCTCACGAGTCTGCGGTCATTGGCGGCAAAACAGGAACAATCTACCGCTCCTGGGCCGCCAGAGACCGCGGGCTCGGTCAAACGCCCGCCGCCGGGGCCGTGCGGCGTTGTTCCCAACACCGCACGGTGCTAAAATAAAACCAACACTGTTCAAAAATATGTTCTTACCGCTCAGCCGCCGCCAGTGAGGCACGAGTGCGGCACGTCCGCCGCCACAGCCGCCGCCAGTGCGGCACGAGCGCCTTGCGTCGAAGTTGCACCGCCACAGCCTCCGCCAGTGAGGCACGACCACCGCCACTGCTGCCGCCACAGCCGCCGCTAGTGAGTCACGTGTGCCGCACGGCCGCCTCCACAGCCACCGCCACAGCGCCGCGATCAGCACTGCCGCCGCCACAGCCCCGCAGATCCAAAATGACGTCATCGCAGTCGGCCCGCCCTTTGTTTTTACTTACCGCAAGCTCGTGGGACCAGCCGTACTTAAATCACTCGGCCCCCGCGCAGCATCCGTGCGGCGCTCCCGTGGCATAGGCTCGGCGCTCTCGCCGTTGCCGTGCGGTCCCCTCTACCGGCGACGCCGCGCTTCACCGCCGATGACCGCAACACCGTGAGACAGAGCCTTTAGTCTATGGGGATCGCTGGTCAGCACAGACTCAGTGGGCCAAAGGGACTTGTTTCAATAGACAATAAACAATGAGGCAGAGAATTCCAGAGATTCACAACTCTCTGGTGAAAAAGTTTTTCCTCATCTCCGTTCTAAATAGCCTACTTTTATTCTTAAATTGTGGCCCCTGATACTGGACTCCCCCAACATCGGGTACAGGTGTCCTGCCTCTAGTGTGTCCTATCCCTTAATAATCTTATATGTTTCAATAAGATCCTCTCACGTCCTTCTAAATTCCAGTGTATACAAGCCCATCCGCTCCATTCTCTCAACATATGACAGTCTAAACTAAACTAAATGTCACGGTGCACTCAGAGAGAGGACATACTGAGGTATTCAAATCACTCATGGAACAATTCAATTCAAAGATGATCAACCGTCTAAAACTGGAGCAGATATCTGGGTATTTTCACTGCTGGAATCAACTTGAGAAATAGGAAAGACTGACTCAATAGAGAGATTCATGAACATTAAATATGGAAACATTTCTTAACCAGGACCCCATGCCCCTGCAGCTGCGGCTCGCCAGCAGTCCGTCTGTCTTTTCCTTTTTGTTTGTTTTCTTTTGTCCTGTTGTTTTAGTTTATTTAGTTTATTTTAGTTGTGTATGTGTGGGGGGTGGTGGAAACTTGTTTTTAGTCTCTTCCTTCGGGGGGATGCGATCTTTTCTTGTCGTATCCCCCGTCTCCGTCTCCGTCTCCGTCTGCGCTGAGGCCTAATCGCGGAGCTGGCGGCCTCCAACTGGGACCGACCTCGAGGCTCCGGAGGCAGAGCCAGGGCTTACTTACCATCGCAAAGCTGGTCGACTTCGGGGCTGTGGTGGCGCTGCTGCGGCGGCGGCCCGACTTCGGAGCCTCGGAGGCTTCGGCCGCGGGCCCAGTGGACGACAACATCGGGAGCTCGCAGGTCCCAGGTTGGTGACCGATTCTCCGGAGCTCCCGCAACGACAGCTTTGTCCGCTGGACTGGTGGGTGGCAGCTTCGTCCGCCCCGGGCCGCGGAGTTTGAACCGGCCCGTTCGCGGAGCTCGGATTCGGCCGCGGGACTTACCATCACCCGGCGGGGGGCCCCAACATCGAAAGCCTGGATCGCCTCAACGCAGAGGGAGAACAAGAAAGGAAGAGACAAGGACGAAGACTTTTGCCTTCCATTACAGTGAGGAGGTGCCTGTTAGACTCACTGTGGTGGATGTTAAACTGTGTTCATTGTGTGTTTTATTATTTTATTCTATGTTATGACTGCAAGGTATAGAATTTCGTTCAGACTGAAAATGTCTGAATGACAATAAAGGATACTTTACTTTTTACTTTACTTTATGTAGGTCAACAAAACAATGGAATGTTTGGTGAATGGGATTCAGGCCACAAGCAGTTGAGTTGTGCATAGCCTGTTAGTTGGGTTCCATTTTCCACATGTTATGGTACATTTTTATTTCTTCCATTCACATCTCCTCACACCAACTTTTGTGTTTTTTTTTTGCTTAATCCATTTACCACCCTCTAATCACAACTGACATGTGGCTTAATAATTCTGTAACACATATTGAAAAGGTTCACACAGTGTCAATCCCATATGGTGGGACATCAACATGAGGCAGGTAACATCGGTTTCAACATAGCTTTTCTGTAATTCTCATTTGCAATTCCCTCCACATAAGCAACTGGTGCATATGAATAACACCTGCCTCACTGCATTGATAATTAAATAAATTCATGAACTTTAGGAAGCGATTGATTGAGACATGGTTTGGAGGACTTAAGTGCAAAATTGTGCATCATAGTCGGAAGTCTTGGAATGGGTCTTTGGCCAATTAAAGTTTGTGTCATTATTGAAAAAGTGGCAAGCATTGGCTGAGCTATTTACAAGGTTTTCTTTCCCCAAACCAACCTTGAACTGGTGAATGATTAGACAAAACTCGGTATGCAAAGTTTCATCTTTTTCCATCCTTTGCAACAACAGTTTTTCCACAAAGTTCAGTCAAGCAGTCACCAATATTCAGGCGTGCAATTGGGAATCCAAACATTCAATTGAGCTTAGGAACATCTGTCTTCTCTATTTAAACAAGTCTTTTTATCTTTTTCTTCGATCTTCATCGAACCACTTCCCCTGCAACTAATAACTTGTTTCATCTCTGTTTTTTTCCCCCCAGCACAATGAAAGACCATTGACCTGAAAATGTTAACCCTATTTCTTTCACCAGAGATGTTTCCTGATCTGTTTGGCATCTGACCATTCATCTCACTGGGTGTAAATTGGCTGTTTCATTTCCTGCAGCTCCAATCGAGTCCAATGCTTGTGAAAGCTTCTCAATTGGTCCCAAGAGTACAAATAACAGTTAATGAAGAAGAATCTTTCTTTTCTACAATCCATTACTTTTTCTCCCCTGTGCCAAGAGCATTTTTTCCTCTCAGATTTGTCTCAAATCATAGACACAAAAAGCTGGAGTAACTCAGCGGGGCAGGCAGCATCTCTGTATAGAAGGAATGGATGACGTTCGGGTCGGGACCCTGCTTCAGTCTCAAATGATGCCGCCTCCTGGATTTGCTCCTAATAAAACTTCAAAACCTCACACATTTAGGGTTTGAGTGCACAGTCAGTAGCAAGAGCAAAGGATTCAATTGCGGCTTTGGAAAGGGGGATGGATAATTATCTGGAAAAGAAGGAAATATCCAAAGTTGTGAGGAGTATGGGGCTCTAGAAAGGAACTGCTGATGCTGGTTTATACCAAAGATACCTAAAAAATGCTGGAGTAACTCAGCAGATTAGGCAGCATCAAAAGGATGGGTGGCGTTTTGGGTTGCGACCCTTCTTCAGCCTGCGATGGGTGACGTTTCAGGTCAGGACCCTTCTTTAGACTGAAGAAGGGTCTCGACCCGAAGCATCACCCATCCTTTTTCTCCAGGGATGCTGCCTGGACTGCTGAGTTACTCCAGCATTCTGCGTCTATCTAGAGAGTCTGGGGGGGTTGAGACTATTGGTATTGTTCTTATTTGACTCTTATTGAGCTAGATTAGACTCAATGGGCAAATGGCCTCCTCATATCTTCCAGAACTATGATTCTACAATCTTTGCGGATATTCACCGATAGTGCAGCACAAAAAATTAATACCACCTTTAGCTTTGGTGAAGATAGACACAAAATGCTGGAGTAACTCAGCGGGTGACTTACATGAAAGCTTTGGTGAACCTTTCACGTACTGCAGGCTCTTAACAGGGTTAATATTTAGGAAAGCAAAAATGAATAGGAGTGGCTTTCTCATGGCCTCTGCCAATATACATCAGTGTGTAATGATGAAATCTAGGTTCAAACCCATTACTTTCCCACATGGGGGACATTCTATAATTACTTAGTCACAAAGCGAAAATACTGCGCACGTCTGATGTACTTGAATACAGATAGAAGCCGGTTAGACAGTGAGATACTTTATCATCTGTTGTCTCAATTAATGAATTGTGAAACTCTCTCTATGTGTAATTTCCACCATCTGATCCGGGTGTCACTGTTGTAGCCAGCATTTATGCCTATCTGTAACCGTCCTTGGAAAGGTGGTGGTGTCTTACCTTCTTGAACTGTGGTGGTCTTTATGGTGAAGGAACTCCCTGAATGCTGAAAGTTTTTAAACCGAGTGACGATGAAAGAATGGTGACAATTTTCTCCGAATCAGAATGGCTGTGCGACCTGGAAGAGAACGCTCGTGACTTTCGAAAATGTCCACTGCCCTTGCTCTACTTCCGGGTTGAGGAGATGCTGTCAAGTGTGCTTTGGTGAGTTGATGCAATGGATTTTGCAGATAGGCACATGTTTGTTAAGGTGGTGAAGAGAATGAGGTTGATGTACAGAAGAGAGACACAAAATGCTGCAGTAACTCAGTGGGTCAGGCAACATCTCAATCACGATGGTTCTTATTTCGCTGCATGGCCTGGAGCTGGTTACATCAAGGCTAGTTGGACACTTGCTCATAGCGTTCACTTCATAGAAATTGGAAAGGGGTTGGGAATTAGGATGTGGGACACTAGCTGCAGAAAACCAGCCACTCTACTGCTCCTGTAAGAATTGTTTCCATGTGGCTGGTCCAATTTGGGGGCGGCACAATGGAAGCAGCGGTAGAGTTTCTGCCTTACAGCGCCAGGGACCCTTGTTCGATCCTGACCAGGGGTGCTATCTGTACGGAGTTTGTACCTGTGACCTGTGTGGGGTTTTCTCCGGTATCTCCGGTTCCTTCCCACAGGTTCTAAAGACATACAGGTCTGTAGTCTAATTGGCTTTGATGAATTTGTCTGGACCTTTCTGGAAGTATCTTATTAACTAAGACTTGGCCAACGGAAGGATGCTTCTTCATTAGGAGCAAACCACCCCAGCTCTTAAATTTATGATGGTGGGTATTGATAATGAAGCAGCTGAAGATGGTTAGACATATGACCTGCGCTGAAGAACTCCTGCAACGTCTGAGACCATTGATCCCAAGGCCACAAATCCCTACATCAGTGGCACAGGGGTAGAGTTACTGCCCTACAGCGCCAAGACCCGGGAGTTCAATCCTGACTACCGGTGCTGTCAGGGGACGTCGTTGAGTATGGCAGCCTTACCTGCAGCTGTTTGTCCTTTCATTCTTTTTTACATTTTTTTAGTCTGTCAAAAGTTTTGTTTTGGAGGTCTTTTAGTCTATTTTATGTGGGGGATGGAAGAGAGGAAAACTGTTTTACCTGGTCGAGGATGCGTCTGTCCTCCGAGCCGCATCTTCGCCCCCTGCTCGCGGCCTACCATCTGGATTGGCGCGGCCTTTCCTGCCGGAGACGCCAGAGCTTCAGCTTCAGCAGCGGCGCAGCACTGAAGTACCATCGCGGAGCAGGCGATGCCTTACCGGGGTCGCCGTGTTGGAGCTCCGGAGTGCTGGGACTGCCGACTCGAACACCGTGGAGCTGTGGTCTGCGGAGCTTCCAGCCGCGGGCGGCTCTGACTTTAACAACGCGGGGCCCTGGGATCTTTCGCCGAGGATTGCCGTGCGGAGCTCCGCCCAGCTCGGCCTGTGGACTTCGGGAGCCGCGGTCTCCGGTAGGAAGCGGCCGATTTCGGAACTCCAAGCCGCTGAGAGTGTTTCTTCCGACGCCGGAGTTCCATCATCCGGCGAGAGGGGCCTGAACCGTAGCAGCGACTGCGGAGGCCTCAATAGGCCCCGACCACGGGTGAACATAGAGGAAGATGACTGAACTTTTATTGCCTCCCTCACAGTGGGGAAACGTTGATTCCGCTGTGTGGGGATGTTCATGTTAAATTCTATCATGTATTGTGTTCTTTTTATTTTGTATTGGCTGTATGGTAACCCAAATCTCGCTGGACCAATTGGTACAGTGACAATAAATGTAAACTTGAACTTGAAACTTGAACTTGTCTGTATGGAGTTTGTACGTTCTCCCCGTGACGTGCGTGGGTTTTCTCCGGTTTCCTCCCGCACTCCAAAGATGCACAGGTTTGTAGGTTAATTGGCTTGATAACATTGTAAAAGTCCACAGTGTGTGTAGGATAGTGTTAGTGTGCGAGGATTGCTGGTCGGCGCGGACTCGGTGGGCCGAGGGCCTGTTTCCCTGCTAAACTAAAGTCAACTAAACTAAAGGGCCCCGACTCAATATCTCACCTAATTATGCTCTCCAGCAATGCTGCCTGACTCGCTGAGTTACCCCAGCACTTGTTTTGTAAACTAGCACCTGTTGTTCCTTGTTCCTACATTCTTCCTTCATCGGTGACTGGATGCTGGTGTAACTCAGTGGCTCAGGCAGCATCTCTGGAGAAAAGGAATAGTTGACATTTTGGACGTTTGAGACCCTTCCTCAGACAGAATTCCTTCTCTCCAGAGAGCTGCCTGACCCTCTGAGTTACTCCAAAATGTTGTGTTCTTCTTTGGTGTAAACCAGCATTTGCAGTTTCTTCCCACACATCCATTGACAGGAAATCAGTTTCTTATGCAGAGTAAGTCGCAGAGTCACTAACATATTACATGTTTGGTGCTATGCAAGTTGAAGTTACACAGTTAATGTCCTCACCAGACATTTCTTCAGATGTTAGGTATTTGCCACCGTGCAGTTATATATATTCCATAAGATAAAGGTAAAACGGTCATAGTCCAAAAAATAATTTTGTTGTGGTTTTATAAAAACACAGGCCAAGATAGCAAACAAAAGATTTAGTGTAAAAACAAAGCATCGACCGTTCAATCAGTCTCACGTATATTTTTACTCAAAAGGGTTCAAAGGCCATGCATTCATCATCTCCCATGTGATTAATGGCTGCCTCAAGAGGTCTCGAAGACTTTCATCCATCTATTTTATTCATGTTACAAGGAGAAAGTAAACAAATACCAGTCACCAGAAGACTGTGCTGCTCTGCTCTTACCTCAGCTGTGCTGAAGGGCAGCCAATCTGACAGCAAAACGCTCTTGGGCTTCTCTTCCCCTTTTGGTTTATTGACTCATTGAAACCTCCTCTGATTATCGTTGATACAAGTTGTACACTTACTGACACGTTCTAGAAATGCCATGGTGCACATAATGCGCAGGCTGGTACCCTACTGCAGACGTAAGTACGTGTCGGTCTGCTGAAGGTGCTGTGAATCAGGAGAAACGAGGAACTTGAGGGCAATACAGTAGCGCAGCGGTAGAGCTGCGTCAGCGACCCGGGTTCGGTCCTAACTATGGGTGCTTGTCTGTGCAGAGTATATCCACTACGTTCTCCCCATGACCATGTGGGTTTGCTCTGGGTGCTCTGATTTCCTCCCACACTCCAATGACACGCAAGTTTGTAGGCTAATTGGCTTCGGTAGATTGTAAAATTGTCCCTAGTGTATGTAGGATAGCGTTAGTGTTGGGTGATCGTTGTGTCGGCGCGGACTCGGTGTGGTCAAAGAGGCCTATCTTTAAAGTATAAAAGGTGAAGTCTTAAAGACTGCACGTGCTGTTTAATACACAAA
>CM075978.1:6115779-6183931 GCA_038087875.1 Malacoraja senta
GAACTTCCAACAACTATTGACTGAGAAGCCATTCGCATGCCTCATTGAATTGACTTTGTTCAAAAACTACATCAAATTGGTCAAGCATGTTTAGAGATACAGCGTGGAAACAGGCCCTGCGGCACACTGGGTCCGCGCCGACCAGCGATCCCCGCACATTAACACCATCCTACACCCACTAGAGACATTTTTTACATTTACCAAGCCAATTAACCTACAAACCTGTACGTCTTTGGAGTGTGGGAGGAAACCGAAGATCTCAGAGAAAACCCACCCAGGTCATGGGGAGAATGTACAGATGGAACCGGTAGTCGGGATTGAACCCGGGTCTCCGTCGCTGTATTCGCTGTAAGGCAGCAACTCTACCGCTGCGCCACCGTGCCCGCCCATTCAAAACTATGTGTCCCAAATAAATGTCAGGCTTGTCCAACTATTAATTTTTCCCCAGCTTACTGTTTCTGTAAGCTGCTCAGCCAACAGCTTTAAACCTCCTGGATCTGTTTTTCTTGTTTGCAATCCTTTATTCATCTGCCAGCATCCCTCTAACTCTACCCCAATTCCCTCAGCAGGCCACAAATCACCCTTTAGTCAGAGGGTGGTGAATATGTGGAATTCATTGGCACAGAAGGCTATGTGGGCCAAGTCAAGGGATATTTTTTAAGGCAGAGATGGATAGATTCTTGATTAGTGCGGGTGTCGGGGGTTATGGGGAGAAGGCTGGAGAATGGGGCTAAGAGGGAAAGATAGATCAGCCATGATTGAATGGCGGAGTGGACTTGAGGAGCCGAATTCTGCTCCAATCATTTATGAACTTGTGAACTGATGAATGCAGATAGCGATTTTAAGAAGCATCAAGACGTTTTAATACTTGTCTTGTTCATGGAAAGTAACACAAAGCAATTCAACAAATTACCACCCGATCAGTTTACTTGTACTTGTCAACTAAATGATGGAAGTAGTTATTAACAGTAGGTTATTAACAGTACTATCAATAGTATCATCACTACTCACTCATGAATAATTCAACATCATAACTAATGTTATTCCCTTATCATGTATCTATACACTATAAATGGCTCGATTGTAATCATATATTGCCTTTCTGCTGACTGGATATCACGCAACAAAAGCTTTTCACCGTACCTCGGTACATGTGACAACAAAACTGAACTGAACAATTTGGTTTTTAACTGTTCCACTCTGCCACTATTGCCGTAGTCCAAGCATGAGCTAAAGACCTATGTTCCCGAGGTGAGGCAAAAGGTGGTCACCTCAAGGCAGCAATTGACCAAATGCAGCATCAAAGTCAACAAGCATCCAAGGCAAAGTGCTCCCATGATTGAAGTTACACCTTGCACAAGACTTTGCATTCAGCTTCAGGTCAATAGAAATGCTTCATACTTTACTGGCAAATCCTGCCTCCTTGAATAGTCCACCGATATGTCAGGCAATTAAAGAGGATAGATAGTTAAAAAATATTACAGGCCAAAGCAAACCATTTCTCCAAGGATGCGTTCCAGGATTATTCCAGAAATGAGGGTGTTAATCTTTGAGGAGACCATGGGGTCTTCGGAATTTAGTAGCGTAGGATGTGATCTCCTTTTAGAGGACTTGGCAGGGTAGATGCCAACAAGGCCTGCAGGAACATCAAAGCAGATGCTAACCAGAGGGTTGAAGACTGCTTCACAGATGTTTAAAGGACCGACGTGCTCTGGCCTCCTGCTGCGGAAACCAAGGCAGCCATCTTCTGATGCCTTCCAGATTGACGCTGTCCTTAATTTTCCATCATCATTGATCAACCACACCCCACTGCCAGAGTCCTCACCTGAGCAATCCATTGATATCTTGAAGATAGACACAAAAAGCTGGAGTAACTCACCGGGTCAGGCAACATCTCTGGAGAGAAGGAATGGGTGACGTTTCGGGTCGAGTCTCTCCAGAGATGCTGCCTGTCCCGCTGAGTTACTCCAGCTTTTTGAGACTATCTTCGGTTTGAACCAGCATCTGTAGTTCCTTCCTCCACATTGATATCTTCAAGTATTCTTGTCTGATGAGGAAAGACGGCAGGTCTAGGGAAGGAAGGATTGCGTTTTTGACGGGGTTAAATGGGATCTTATGCAGCAATAAAGGCAGTAAGGTGGTGAATGCAGTAGGATCTTTTAAATTAGATGTCCTGCTGTGGTCTTCACCTTTTCTGCTCTACAACCAAATATCAGGGGACAATTCCAGTGCCATGTTCTGCAAGATGTCAAAGTCTTCCTTAAATTTCTATCATTTCATAATAGAAATATCACATCTGTGATATTTAATTTACATTAGCTCCCCTTTGATTTAGACATTAGACTTTAGACTTTAGAGATACGGCATGGAAACAGGCCCTTCGACCCACAGAGTCCGTGCCGACCAGCAATCACCTGGTACACTAACACAATCCTACACAGACTTTTGATTACACTCACATTGGGCCATCTCCTCTCCCCTGTCAGATATGTTCCCTAGTGAGGTCCCAAGAGAAGGAATGGGTGACATTTCGGGTAGAGACCCTTCTTCTACTCCAATTCCCCTAGTTTAGCGATTCTAACTAAATTTAGAGCTCTTGAAATATAACAAATGAAAAAAATATATCCAGGTAAAATATATACCAAATAATTTAATATAAGTTTTGCTTCTTTTCTCACTTCTGGAGAAAGCATCTGACCTCCAAATGTCAAGCATTGAGTTAACATTTATCTCCTTCCTTTATGATGAAGCACAGAGACAAGACACAATTACCTTGTGCGGCAACACGATGTGTTCTGTATAAACAAAGGCTTCTTCTTCTTCTGTCTTATGTCGTTTAGACCTGCAGCTCCGTTGAGGCGAGCCAGGCCAACGTGTCATCGTCCAGGTCAATCAGACCTCGTTCACCATTCGGTGGCCGGTGTTTGGGGCAACTGGTGACTATGTGCTCCACTGTCTGTGTTGGGTCCCCACACTCGCAGGAGGTGCTGTCCACGAGGCCCCACCTCTTCATCGCTACTCCATAGCGTCCAATGCCTGTCCTCAAGCGGTTGAGGGTTGTCCACTGCTTTCGGGGCAGGTCCTGGCCAGGGACGTCCATGGGGTCATCGATGTACTGGTGTAGCCTAGATGGTTCCGCTGACTTCCACTGGTCTCTCCATCTCGTCTTGACCCAGGCGGCCTTAGAAGCGTCAGCCGGTGTTGTGCAGAGCAGCTCTTGGGCTTGCGTGGCAAAGGGGTGCCGTGACTTGAGGCGCACTCGTCGTGGTGTCTCTGTGACAAAGGCGTGAGGTCTCCATATATTCATTGAAGGATGTGTTTGCTCTGGATAGGGTGCAGAGGAGAGTTCATCAGGATATTACTTGGACTGGGGTATATCGGTTATGAATTTACAGATAGAAATGAGAAATGGCAAGGTTTAATAGTTTGAGTTTGTTTTCCTTGCAGTGCAGAAGGCTGAGGAGGGAACTGAGCAGCAGAGAGTTGATAGCAGCTAGCTTTTCCCCTTTAGCAGGGGCACCTATAATGAGAGGGCACAGATTTAAGATAAAAAATACAAGGTTTAGAGGGGATGTAAGGAAGAATTTCTTTCACCCAGAGGATGGCTAGATTTGGAATGATCTGCCCGAGATTTTTGATTTAGTTTTGTTTAGCACTGACTAGCAATCCCTGCACATTTACACTATCCCACGCAAACTAGGGACAATTTTTTACATTTACCAAGCCAATTAACCTACAATCCTGTACGTCGGTGGAATGTGGGAGGAAACCAAAGATCTTGGATAAAACCCATTCAGGTCATGGGGAGAACGTACAAGCTCCTTACGGACAGCACCCGTAGTCGGGATCGAACCCAGGTCTCTGGCGCTGTAAGGCAGTAGTGCCATCGCTGCGCCACCGATGGTGATGGAGGCAGAGACTCTCACAATGGTTATGAAATATCTGGGCAAGCACTTGAATTGCTAAGGCATAGAAGGCTGTGGGTCGAGTGCGGTAAATGAGATACTTAGTGGTTGGCAAGGACAGACTGGGGCAAATGATAAGTACAAATCAGTACTTGGTGATCGGCATGGACAAGGTGGGACAGGGTCTGTTTCTGTGCTCTATAACTCTAAGACAATGATCGGAAAGTAAGAACAACCTTAGCACATGGAAATAATGGCATTTCTCCAACGACCATTCATAGCAGTTCTACTGAGGTCCACATCTAACTGCAAGATGGACTCTAATCTTACTTTTGTTAATGATTATAGTGGAAGAAAACTAGAGGTTTCAATGATTATTGAAGAGGGGTTTGAAAGAAATTGGATTAGAGAAAATCCCTTCGAGATATTTTGATTTACATAACATTTTTCAAAGATACTGAGGTCAAAACTGAAAATACACTTGGGCACATCAATTATTGGCAACTGAATCAAGAATTATACTGAAGGTGCTTCTAGCAATTTCAGCGTGAGGGCTTATTCCAGTTCAGGTCAAGAAAGTTCTTTTTGCACCTCCAGCCTGAAATATATTATTTCACTTTCAGCCACATTAAGTTACATGTGAGAAATGTGAAAATAGCTCATGTATAACTGACAATGTAACCTCCTGAGAGAAGCTGAATATCCCAGAGACAAAATCCCAGCCAATTCAATAATAACCAAGACATTCCAATCAAAATCCCTAAAGCAATTTAGTAAGTGTCTAAGAGACCTCAGTAGCCTCTAATTCCTCAGAATTGTATGTCAAATGGTTCTTAAAGAAACCACATGATTGAAAAATCTCCTGTAGGTTCTTTCCTAATACCATTGCTGATTTTATAGTCTTTAAAACCCATTATTAAAGCACTTACTCACTGAACGGAAACAATACCGTGTGAGGTATTTTTGAAGCTTAACTTGGGAGATTTCTGGGGTTTGATCTGCAGTCTTCCTGTAGTGGGCTTTTCAGTGCCAGCTTCTGCTATTGCTGCTGTTAGTAGCAAGCCTGATCTCAAACCGTGCTGCATGCTCACTCACTTCCAGTAGATGGAAGTGGTATTGTCATAGCGTTGCTCTTAATCAAAGACAGCAATTCCCCAAACTATGATTATTCCCTCCACCCACCCACCAACTGATACTTCAACATGGTTTCAGAATATATAGGGGAGTGGGGAGTTCACAGCCATTCTGCTATACAGCCAGCATTATCTGAATTGATATTCCCACAGCGCCTCCATCTAGTAGCCAGAAGAGAAGATTTATTTAATATGGGAGTGAATTTTGAATAGCAGTACATTTTGCATTTACTGTTTAAAGTTCAGATCCAAACACATCTGCTTAAGGGTATGTGTTTGATTGCACTGTGAAGAACTTCGGATTGATTGCTTATTTTTTCATCTCCTTTCTCTAGATGTGTTAACTCCCCTGTTGGTACCTCATCCAAAATGGCCGTGACATGGAAGTGAGAATTGATAGGAGTAATCAGCATGTTTCCATCAGTGGGAAAGTCTAGGACCAAAGGCCATAGCCTCAGAATTAAAAGACATTCCTTTAGCAAGGAGATGAGGAGGGATTTATTTTGTCAGATGGTGGTGAATCTTTGGGTTTCTTTGCCACAGAAGGCTGTGGTGGCCGTCAATGGATATTTTTTAAGGCAGAGATGGATAGATTCTTTGGAGAGAAGGAATGGGTGATGTTTCGGATTGAGAAAGTCTGAAGAAGGGTTTTGACCCGAAACGTCACCCATTCCTTCTCTCCAAAGATGCTGCCTGTCCCGCTCCTGCTTTTTGTGTCTATTTTCAGTTTAAACCAGAATAGTAAGATTAAACGAGAACTTACCAGTTTGAAGTTTGATCTTTATTTTATGAGGAGTTACGATGAGGGACTACGTGAAGAAGACCCCGTCTAGCCGCACACGCGTCAATCTTTAAAGCAGCGGTGTGAAATCACAGATAATAATTACTGAAGTAAGATAGTAAGACGTGAAGACTAGAACTACCAGTTGACCTTTATGTGGGGAGGGAGTGGAGGGCATCGTAACACCTCATAAAATGAAGATCAAACTTCAAACTGGTAAGTTCTCGTAATCTTAATATTTTACTTCGGAGTCATGTGACTACGTGAAGATTTAAAAGCTCTGTGATTTCATGCCGTAGATTCAAATCCAGGCGTCTCACTGCATTGATTGACTTGAAATGAGTAAAGCAATCAACAATGCATAACCACAACATAGATGCAATCAGTTAATGGTTTATTTATCACAACAATAGTAACCCCTTTATCACAAGGGGGAACTTAATACTGAATCCAAAACAGCACCACCAAATAACCCAGGATCTCTAATCTCCTTATGGTAATACTTGTGAAACATCCATTCACTTGCCCATCCTGCGGCCGCGAGGTTAAGGTCTATTGGGACATCCAAATCCTTGGCCGCAGATGTTGATGCCGCCCTGGTGGAATGAGATTTAAATTTGTCAGTATCAATACCTGCATCAACCAACACCTGCTTCAGCCATCTTGAAATAGTCTGAACCGACATTTTCTTATGCGTTTTTTTATGGCTGATAAAGAATGCGGATTCTGCACCTCTTAAGGTTCTGGTGGCTTCAATGTAACATCGTAAATGTGATACTACACATAGACGTGGATCCGTAGGATATGCTGAAAAACCCAACTTACATCCTGTGAGTCCAGGTCTACTCTATTTAAGCAAATCATAGACATAGAACAAAATGGCATCTGCTGCTATTTTCATCCTGTCTATTCGTAGTTTCTGCAATGTTTGCACTCTCTGTGCTGAAACCAGTGCCATGAGCATGACTACCTTCATGGTAATTTTGGCCAAGGACAGAGCTGCAATAGGAGTCCATTGGCGAAGGAGCATTAACACATCTCTTACATTCCAGATTTCTGTATACCTGGGTCTAGGAGGCTTGGAATTGAAAATTCCCTTCATAAACCTACAGACCAAAGGGTGTGACCCTACAGGATTTTGTTCTGATTCCCTCCATAGATATGCAGAAAGAGCACCTTGCAGTATTGATTGCGCTATAGCTTAACTGTAAATCAAAATAAAGAGTTGACAGAAACTCTAACACATCTGAGATGTCTGCAGTGTGATATGTAATATTCTGCCTTAAGCAAAACACCTCCCATTTCCATATGTAAGAAATGTACTGTTTCTGGGTACTATTCCTCCAGGCTTCCGCAATAACATCCACAGTACGATCTGATAGTCCTCTTCCGAGATATGGCCTCCTTAGAATCTGCAAATCAACAAACCAATACGATCATGTAAAGGATGCGAATCACCAGTTACAGGGTGCACAAGCAGGTTTTCCTGTTTAGGAAAAATCATAAGGGGCTTTGTGATCATTTTTAACACCAGAGGGTACCACGGTTGTGTAGGCCAGTCTGGTACCACCAAAACCCCTGAAGCGGAGTCCTGTTTAATCTTCTGTATACACCAACTAATGAGGCAAAATGGAGGAAATGCATACAGAAACATTCTACCCCAATGCAGCGAGAAAGCATCCACCGCTACTGCACCAGGATCAGGTTCCCATGACACATATTTAGGTAATTGGTGGTTAAGTCTGGAGGCAAACAAGTCAATCTCTGGCATCCCGAACCGTGCAACAATTTTATTAAATTTGTCACGATCCAACATCCATTCTGTATTGTCATAGAATTTACGTGACCTTGTGTCTGCAACTATGTTGAATCTACCTGGTAGGTAGATCACCGAAAGCCAAATGATTCTGGTAATACACCAGGTCCAGATCACGTTTGCCAATCTATCACAAGATTCTGACTTGATACCACCCATATGATTAACATATGCTACTGCCGTAGTATTGCCAATCTGTACCTGAACATGCAAATTTTGCATATTAGAGCAATAAGCTTTAAGCCCATAAAATGTTCCTAAAAGCTCTAGGTAATTGATCCCTTGTTCTTGGAGCAAAGGTACTTCCTCCACATTCCATCTACCTCCACAGCTGGAAATAGTATTAGTAGCGCCCCAACCTAGAGCTCTTACGTCCGTTTGTAGAATAATGGAAGGTGTTTCAACCAGAATTTCTCTGGAAGCATTAGAGACACTCCTGATCCACCATTGTATTTCAGTAATAGCTGCAACTGGCAATTGCATGGGCCTGTCAAAATGCCCTGAATGTATCCTCAATGCCTGTACCTTTGCTCGCTGTAATTGCTGATAATGCAGTGGTCCAAACTGTACAGCCGGCAATGAAGCAATTAGTTTGCCAAGCAAGCTTGCTACCTGCCTAATTGAGGGTTGGTGCTGTGTAATGAGCTTAATACAACCTTCAATTAACTGCAGCCTTTTATCCTTGGGCAGAGTCACTACCATGTGTTCTGAATTAATAGTGAAACCCAAGTAATCAATTACTGTGCTGGTAAATAGTCTCGGAGCTGAGGTTAAACCATTAGGCAATGCTTTAAATTGCCATAATTGACATCCATCTAAATTTTAAGTATCTCCGATCATTACCATGCACAGCCACAGAGTAATGTGCATCTTGAAGATCTATGCTAGCCATATAGCATTTTCTTGAAATTAGCTGTATGGCAATGGCAAATGTCTCCATTTTAAAATGTTTATATTGTGCAAAAGGGTTAAGACTTGTCAGATCTAGAATAATTCTACACCCACCGTCCTTTTTTGCTCTAGGAAAAATACTTGACACAAATCGGTGGTGTTGGTCAACTGACTTCTCAATTACACCTTTTTTACACAATATTTCAAGTTCTGCCTGAATCTGCATATTCTCTTCTTTTGAGAAAATATGTGTCCGGCTTGAAATATGCTGAGTAGGAGGATCCAAATATGGATAGAATTCAATTCTAAATTCCACAATACTGCACAGTATAAATGCATCAGATGTTATTTTTTGCCATTCTTTTAGGAAGAATTGTAATCTTCCTCCAACTTGTGAGTGTGAAACATTTAATATGTCTCTTACAGGACCAGACCCACCTACCTCGGGGTTTGCCGATGGCAAATGTTGTCCCCTGCTCTTAGTGGGAATACTGTAACCTCCACGTGCCCCAGGAGCAGTGCGCCAATAATGCATATATGGGAAAGTCCGACTTGTTCCTTCACCGGCCCCAGTCACCACATGTCGGTAGGGAAACTGTCTTCGAATTGATCTGCCAAGCACCGGTGGTTTCATCATCCCCACGGTTTTTGCTTCTTCATTCAGGTCTTTTACCCTTTTGGCTAGATTCTCTCCAAAAAGCAGATTAGGCAATTAAATATTAGATGGTTTACAGAGCCCCGCAAACTTAGGGTGAATGTTAGGTCTTATAGCACTTTTATGAATACAGTTTATTTCAAAGTGCGCACTACACATGAGTGCTAAGGCATCCTGTTGTGATGCAGACACATGCTCCTCATCCAAGCCTCTGGCGAAAGCCGTAATGCCTGACCCCAGCAATTTCAACACCCGCTGTAATTCCATTTCTTGTGCACGTACCGCAACGCCCAAATAGCCCCATATTATATTATTCACCGCTGGGACTGCTAACAGTGCGCAATTCTGCGGGGTTTCATATTTTCTGACAGTCTCATCTATGGTCAATTCCTGGAGCTGATGGGAGGGCAAGTAATTTATAGTCATTGCTAATTCATCTCCCAATGGTTCCCCTGTTAGTCTGGGAACAGCAATTTTTTTGTGCCAGACCTGGTATTTTAGGCTCTGTTATTGGGCTCTGGTCCTCATATGATTCGTCAACTGAATCTTGCTGCTCCTCCTCATGGTGGGGGCGATCTGGCATCCTGCTTCAGGTGTTTCTAGCGCTGGCTCTCCCATAGGCCCACGCATAGTAAACCCTTTTCCAGGTGCTCCCCGCGTGGGGTCTCCTGTAGGCCCACGCATAGGCAGCCCTCTTTCAGGTGCTGCTGGCGCTGGCTCTCCTGTAGGCCAACGCCTATACTGTCTTCCTTCAGACATTGTTGGCGCTGGCTCTCCTGTAGGCCCACGCATAGGCAGCCCTCTTTCAGGTGCTGCTGGCGCTGGCTCTCCTGTAGGCCAACGCCTATACTGTCTTCCTTCAGACATTGTTGGCGCTGGCTCTCCTGTAGGCCATCGCTGAGCCCGACCCATCCAAGGCACTCCCTGCGCTGGCTCTCCCATAGGCCAACGCGGGCTGTATTCCTCCTGGAGTGGGTCTTGATAAATCATTTTCCCCATAGGAAATTCTAAACTGGCGACCCGAGCAGCCATAACGTCTGCCTGAGGTGGGGTAAACTCCGGGTCTGACTCCTCAGAGTCTAATGGCCGCATGGACTTTTGCCCGGCCTTGCGCCCTAATGGCGCTGCAACAGTACTTTCTTCTACCGCATCTGGAGTTGATGGCCTCGCTGCAACCAACTCCTCAAACGGGCGCCCGCTACCCTCAGACCCGCGGTCTTCTTGAGTTTTACCTGCGGTATGCCTCCTCCCTTTACGCCCTCTCTCCATACTAACTTGTGTTGTCTTACAACTACAAGTCTCTCCGAGGAAGGCGACCTGAAAGCGAAAGTGAAACCACTTACCTTCAGGCTTTTTAAACTTACCGCTTGGAGGAGCTCTGCTCCTCCACAGACGGTCGCTGCGCTATGCATCTGATGATATGACGCATGTGCGGGTGGACGGGGTCTTCTTCACGTAGTCACTCACGTGACTCTGAAGTGAAATTTGCAGTTCCTTCCTACACATAGATAGATTCTTGTTTAATGCGGGTGTCAGGGGTTATGGGGAGAAGGCAGGAGAATGGGGTTAGGAGGGAGAGATAGATCAGCCATGATTGAATGGCGGAATAGACTTGATGGGCCAAATGGCCTAAATCTGCTCATATCACTCATGACCTTATGACCTTATGGCATAAGGAGAAAAGATAGAAGTAGGAGTTGACCATTCAACCCATTATGCCTGATTCAACGTTCAGTAAATTCATAGATGATCTTCTGCCTCAGCATGGTTTACTTTACGTATCCTGTAGTCACATACAACGAGGTACAGTGAAAAGGTTTGTTTTGCACGTTATGCAGTCAATTCAGTTAGTAGTGATACATAAATGCAATCAAGCCAAACTCAAGTACAACAGGTAGAGCAAAGGGAAAGATACAAGGTGCAGAATATAGTTCTAAATGTTGCATCGCACCAAGGTCCAGACAAAATCCAATGTTCCGCAATGGGATAATCTGATAGCAGAGGGGAAGAAGCTGTACCTGAGTCGGGTGGTGCGCCCATTCAAGCTCTGTATCTTCTGTCCGACGGCCTTTCTGGTACGTGATCTGAATTCCTTAATTGCCTTAACCAATTGATCTCCGCAGTCCTCGGGATCTTATAGATGGAGATATTTATTCCCATCTCCGTTCTGAAAGGCCGACCCCTTATGTTAAGGGGTAACATGAACTCTGCATTTACCCTGTTAAGCCCCATAAAAAGCGCATTGCTGGCAAAAAGTGAACGCACTGTATAAACGGAATGCTGCAGGCAGCGTTAAGCAATCACATGATTTACAGAGAAGATTCTATCTCTTAAGTTCAGCTACTGCCAGATATGACTATTGATGGGGAATTGAAGAACTAATGACAGGTGGAACCTTGGTGAATCTCCCCTTTGTCAATGTTGGCAAAGCCCCTCGTGTGAGTATAAAAGACAGAACTGAAGTAGGTAGACACAAAATGCTGGAGTAACTCAGCGGGACAGGCAGCATCTCTGGATAGAAGGAATGGGTGACGTTTTGGGTTGAGACCCTTCTTCAGACCTCCTCCTCTCTCTTCCTTCCTACTCAGAACTGAAGTGCTTGCCCTCATTGTTGGTCAGAAGTGCTGAGGGGATGATCTAACCGGCACCTTTTAAATGCCACCATTTTTCTTCAAGTAATTTAGTTCACTCCACCTGGTGTAAGATCGAGTGCAAACCAGTGACGAAGATCTGTGCTCCTGGGTTAGCTGTATCCTTAAAGAACATTATCCTGTCCATCTATAGCACAATATATGTATGTGGTAACCACCTCATTTTGGCTTGATTTGGCAACATGTTCAGCAGGGGCGGCACGGTGGTGCAGCGGTATAGTCGCTGCCTTACAGCAATTCTACCGCAACTCTACAGCCAGAGAGCCGGGTTCGATCCTGACCACAGGTGCTGCCTGTACGGAGTTTGTAAGTTCTCCCCGTGACCAGCGTGGGTTTTCTCCGAGATCTTCGGTTTCCTCCCACACTGCAAAGACGTCCACGTTTGTGGTGTAAATGTAAATTGTTCCGAGCGTGTGTGAGTGTGTGTGGGGTAGTGTGCGGGGATCGCTGGTCGTTGCGGATTCGGGCGGGCCGAATGGCCTGTTTCTGCACTGTATCTCGAAACTAAACTAAGGGCCTGCTCGTGCATTGTTCTATTTTCCCAAACTCTCGGGCATCTCTCAACTGTCAACTGAACAGAATCACAGAAACGTTACATAGTTTGGGGAATCAAATCTCTGACAATCTATACAAAACAACCAAGCTATCCCACTACAATACAGTTTAGCAGATTATTCTGTTCGGTACTTATTCTGTTCTCCTTCGAACACCACTACTGAATGTACACCTATACATGCACACGTATATGCATACGATTTAGCTTCAACGCCAGGCCACTCAGCCCCACAAACCTGCTCTGCCAGCACAGTACAGTTTAGTTTATTGTCACGTGTACCGAGGTACAGTGAAAAGCTTTTGTTGCGTGCTATCCAGTCAGCAGAAAGACAATACATGATTACAATCGAGCCATTCACAGTGTACAGGTACGTGATAAGGGAATAACATTTAGTGCAAGGCAAAGCCAGCAAAGTCCGATCATGGATAGTCAGGGGGTCTACCAAAGAAGTAGATAGTAGTTTAGCTCTGCTCTCTGGGTGTGGTAACAGCTGGGAAGTAACTGTCCCTGAATCTAGAGGTGTGTGTTTTCACACTTCTATACCTTTTGCCTGATGGGAGAGGGGAGAAGAGGAAGTGGCCAGGATGCGACTCGACCTTGATTATGCTGCTGGCCTTGCCGAGGCAGCGTGAGGTGTAAATGGAGTCAATGGAGGGAGGTTGGTTTGCGTTATGGTCTGGGCTGTGTCCACATTTCGCCACAATTTCTTTCGGTCTTGTATGGAGCTTTTCCCAAACCAAGCTGTAATGCATCATGGTTAAATGCATCTATGGTGCATCTGTAGAAGTTGGTGAGAGTTGTAGGGGCCATTGACTAAAGTAATGGCTGATGACTAGTGATCTACACTCTACATTCCTGCCTCCCAAATCCGTTCACATCCTATTTGTCAATAATCTATCTACCTATATTTCCAACATATTGATCGACTGCTTCAGCTCTCTTTAAGAAAGAGATTTGGTGGGATATTATATGTTTCTATAGTCTCCTCTTACTCTTCTAAACTCCAGCAGATACAAGCCAAGCCTATTCAACTATTCCTCATGACAACGCATCCATTCAAGTTTTCATCCAGAAAACCTTTTCTGAACTGCTTCAGATGCACTAGACTTTAGACTTTAAACAGGTCCTTTGGTGTTTGGCTACCGATTATGCACCGATCAGCGATCATCCCATATGCTAACACTGTCCTGCACACCAGGGACAATTTACAATTTTACCAAAGCCAATTAACCTACAAACCTTTATGTCTTTTAACATCCTTCCGTAATAAAGGAGACCTGTACTTTACACAATCAGCAGAGGTGATCTCACCAATTCCCTGTGCAATTGAAGCATGGCCTCCCTACCTTTTGTATTCATATCATTTTTTAAATTCATTTTTTACATGTGGATATCTACTGCCAACCCTAATTGGTTTGAGAATCACCTTCTTGATTGACTGGAGTAAAGGCTTGGATAGAGTGGATGTGGAGAGGATGTTTTCACTGGTGGTAGAGTCTAGAACTGGAGGTCACAGCCTCAGCATTAAAGGACGTTCTTTTAGGAAGGAGATGAAGAAAATTTTATTTAGTCAGAGGGTGGTGAATTGTTTGCCACAGAAGTCTGTGGAGGCCAAGTCAGTGGACATTTTTGAGGCAGAGATGGATAGATTCTTGATTAGTATGGGTGTCAGAGGTGATGGGAAGAAGGCAGGAGAATGGGGTTAGGAGGGAGAGATAGATCAGCCATGATTGAATGGCGGAATAGACTCGATGGGCCAAATGGCCTAATTCTATTCCTATTCCTTATGACCTTATGAATTCAGTTTGCTGAAGAATTAAGAGGCCAAGTCTTTTTAACATTGAGAGATCCACTAATAATTTCATCTGGAGAATACGCTATAATATTCCTGAACACAAATTTGTAGTTTGGTTCACTTGTTTGAGCTCAAAACAAGAAGATGATAAATCCCTTCATTAGATGAACAAAGCACACATTTGTTTTTCATCTTCGCTGGTTCTGAGTGAATTCTGTTGTGAATTTGCAAAGTACATGTTTGTAGGCTAATTGGCATGGTATAAATGTAAATTGTCCCTAGTGTGTGTGAAGGGCCCCGAACAGGCCTTATGGCAATGCTGTTGGTACTTAATATTGGTAGGGAAACAATTCACCTTCCACTGTTCCCTGTGATCTTGGAAGTCGTGGGATTCCTGGCTTCTGTTTCTCAGACCATCATTGCCCTCTGATTTGATTGTCAATTTAAATTTTCATCAGTTCCTGCCTTGCTCATTTAAGTTTTAACCTAGTTTTTATTTTATGGTTTTTATTTAGCACTCTGAAAGATGCTTACATTACATTTGCGGGCAGCACGGTGGCGCAACGGTAGAGTTGCTGCCTGTCAGCGCCAGAGACCCAGGTTCGATCCTGACTACGGGTGCTTGTCTGTACGGAGTTTGTAATTTCTCCCCGTGACCTGCATGGGATTTCTCCGAGATCTTCCGTTTCCTCTCACACTCCAAAGACGTACAGGTTTGTAGGTTAATTGGCTTGGTATAGGGGTGGGAGATTGCAACCTTCACGTGGTCCGCCCTGTTTCAACGAATGCAATCAACCTGGTGTGCACAATCAAATAAGATCAAATAGAATAAGTTGTCCTACAACTTTAGGCTGTGCACGCCATACGCAAGAAGAAGAAGGCTTGGTATAAATGTAAATTGTCTCCCGTGTGTGTAGAATAGTTTTTATTTGCGGGGATCGCTGGTCGGTGAGGACTCGGTGGGCCGAAGGGCCTGTTTCTGCGCTGTATCTCTAAACAAAAATTGCCCACCAATGATCACTGTTTACCAGCAAAGTCTTTTCAACTGAATTGTTCCTCTTCCTGGGCAAAAATGGAAACTGCTTCTAATTCACAACAAGTTACTCAGAACCAGCAGAGATGAAAGACATACTTGTGGTTTATTCATCTAATGAAGGGATTTGTCATCTTCCAGTTTTGAGCTTTAACAAGTGCAACAAATCACAATTTTGTTTTTCATCTTTGCAGGTTCTGAGTAAGTTGTTATGAATTTGAAGCCGTTTCCATTTTTTTCTGCCAAGTTTCAGCCTCTGAGTCAGAAAGTTGTGGGTTACAGCCTTACATGATGCTGCAGGGCAGTACTGAGGACAGCTTGGAGAACTCCGTTGCTTCACCCCATCTAGTTGTATTGTTCCATCTTAGAAAGAGACTTTGATCCAAAAGTAGTTGACCACTTATTTCCATTCTCCACATAATGTGTGGATCATATTGAACAACAACATGTGGACTCAGTGCAAATGCTTTGCTTTGTAAGAAACAACTTATTTTCCAGTTCTCTTCCATCTTGTCTAGTGTCTCACTAAGGGGCGGCACGATGGCGCAGCGGTAGAGTTTCTGACTTACAGCGCTTTCAGCGCCAGAGACCTGGGTTTGATCCCGACTACGGGTGCTGTCTGCATGGAGTTTGTAAGTTCTCCCCATGACCTGCGTGGGTTTTCTCCGAGATCTTCCGTTTCCTCCCACATTCCAATGATGTACAGGTTTGTAGGTTAATTGGCTTTGTATAAATGTATATTGTCCCGAGTGTTTGTGGAATAGTATTTATAGGATAGTGTTGGGATCGCTGGTCGGCAGGGACTCGGTGAGCCATCTCGGTGTTTCCGCGCTGTATCTCCAAACTAAACTAAACTAATCGAAAAGTCCCAGTGAAGTCCCAAGGATAGTGTGTAGCACTCATAGTTGAGAAGTTCCAGATAGGTCTACAGCTCTGTCGATTTGGTTGAATCTGGGGCCTTCAATACAATTTAAATTTTATTCCCAACTGGCTGGAGTCCTTCACCATCTGTATTCTAGCCAAAATACGCTAGAGACAACCATGATATGTATGTCTTTCTGCAAACATGCTCCTGTTTTGCACGATCCCCAGAGTACAGCCTCTCTTTAGACTAGTTTTTAGAGATGCAGCGCGGAAACAAGCCCTTCGGCCCATCAAGTCCATGCCCACCAGCGATCTCCCATGCACCAGCACTAACCTACACACTAGGGACAATTTTACAACTTACCAAAGACAAATAATCTACAATCTTTAGAGTGTTTGGAAATCGGAGAAAACCCACGTGATCAAAGGAGAATGTTGATACTCCGCAGAGACAGCACCCGTAGTCATGATCGAACCCGGATGTCTGGCACTGTAAGGCAGCAATTCTATCACTGCACCACCGTGCCGCCGCTCCTCAAAGTCCAGGCTTTGTCTCAGCAGACACTAATATATCATCTAGTTAATCAACAAGGTTTGGCAGATCTTGAAGCAAACTATCAGGTGTCCTCCGAAAAACATCCAGAGCTGATGCTATTCCAAAAGAAAGTCTCCTTGTTTCAGAATCATCTAAGGTGAACACTTATCACTGACACTCCTGTGAACCATTGTCTAACTCAAGCTGCTGGCAGGTTTCCCTTCATGTTACAATATTGTGTTTTGCTGCAATTATGGCAACTCCCTTCCAAATAGTTCTCTCGTCTTGAAGATGTTAACACCCTAAGGGTTTGCTGGATGATGCAGCAAATTGTTTAGAGACACAGGAGATTGTGCTTGCTGGAATCTTTCAATTTGACCAGTCTTCAACACTTAGGCAATACCAAGTGTCTACATGCAATTTAGTTTCTTTATGTGTCCCAGCACCTGGAGATGAATTGGAAAATGTCCACCGACAGTGTGATTTGCAGCAAAAAAGATTACCATTCTTTCTGCACAATTAGTCCATTACTTAGCTGATCTATTGAAAGAATTCGAAATGCCATCTATAAACATTTTGACCTGACTAACTGGAAAGCCAAAGAGCCTGTTCCTGTGCTGCACTGTTCTATGTTCTAAGAGATAGCACAACTGACACAAACGCAAACGCTAAATAAATGAATTTCAAACCAATCTCAGTAACCATGCTACTCCACAGCTCCAGGGAGAGAACCTTAAAATGTAACAATGGCACTAAATTTTAACAAGCAACACTTCCTCCTAAAACTATGCCGGTTGACCTTCCTTCATCCTACTTCATGCTGTATCTCTAAAACTATAACATGGAAACATAGACAATAGGTGCAGGAGTAGGCCATTCGGCTTCGAGCCAGCACCGCCATTCAATATGTTCATGGCTGATAATCCAAAATCAGTGCTCCATTCCTCCTTTCTCCCCATATCCCTTGATTCTGTTAGCCCAAAGAGCTATATCTAACTCCAGTGAACGGCCTCCACTGCCTTTTGTAGCAGAGAATTCCACAGATTCACAACTCTCTGGGTGATAAAGTTTTTCCTCATCTCAGTCCGAAATGGCCTACTCCTTATTCCTAAAATGTGACTCCTGGTTCTGGACTCCCCCAACATCGGGAACATTTTTCCTGCAAATAACTAAAACCTAAGTTCAAATGAGAAGGTTCAAAAGTTAACAGTGGCAAGGATGTCCCAGTGATGCGGTGATCGTGTGGACTCAGTGAACTGTGTAATATTTCTCCCTAACTCTATGGTTCGGAAGTGTTTATGTGAGTATGACAGAATATATCAGAGCACCCGTGGGTGTTGGTTTGTGTGCCTGTCTGTAGGAGTGGGTCTGAGAGTCAACGTAAAGGGGATGATGGCATCATCAACTTCCTAATTCATACTGAAGTCATTATCCCAACACCTTCAGGAAGTTACAAAGGGCTCATTCTTGCAAATTCTTACCTCAATATGAATTATGTTTGCTTCCATCTGTAATTAGTTTGATTGAAAACTCCAGACAAACATTTAAAATTACAAAGCCCCCAAATCATTCTCATGTCTTTGATGGGAACTCACAGGGTGGCTGTCAACACTCTTGTCTCCCAGCTCTGAAAGCAGTTCAAAGAATCTCACAGATTCAAAGCGTTATCATGTCACAGGAAGACCAGATCGCCATTTGAGTCCCAGCTGAGCAATCCCATGAGTCCCATTTCCAACAAGGTATCCTTTGGGGGCTATCTCATTCCCTTTAGGAAGCCCAAATTTATTCTGTTTCCAGCATCACTGCAGGACGGCACGGTGGCGCAGCGGTAGAGTTGCTACCTTACAGCGCCAGAGACCTGGGTTTGATCCTGACTGCGGGTGCAGTCTGTGTGGAGTATGTACGTTCTCCCCTTCACCACGTGGGTTTTCTCTGGGTCCTCCACTCTCCAAAGACATGCAGGCTTGTGGGTTAATTGTCTTCTGTAAGTTGTCCCCAGTGCGTAGGGCAGAACTAGTGCACGGCCGATTGCTGGTTGGCATGTACTCAGTGGGTTGAAGGGCCTCTTTCCACGCTGTATCTCAAAACTAAACCACAATAGACAGTAAATTCCAGATCAGCGGCAATCTGAGTGAAACGATTTCCAGTTACATCCCAATTATATCCTTCTTATATCCTTTGTCCAGAATTTTAAACCTATGTCTCCTAGTCGAGCTATCTGGTGATGGGAGCAGCTTCCCTCTATTTACCCTGGAAAAGCCACACCTCTCAAATCCCCTGTCAACCTTCATTGCTCCAAGAAGACCAGCTCCCTGTAGATTGGATCCTGGCTTCCACTTCCATTAAAATATCGTGCATTTTAGTTATCTAAATAACTGGTAAGCAACAATGAGGCAGGAGTGAGAATGGCAATGGTCTACACTCAAGTGGAAACAGTGGTCACGATCATTCCTGAAACATGAAGTGATTGAAAGCAAGGCATCAACCATAGCTTTGGGAATAGGTTGCTACGAATGGTCATGTCTATAGGTTAGAGGTGATTACCTGAGGAAGATTCATCCTGAGGTGACAGAGCTCATGTTACCAATCATTTCGAGAGGATCAGAAGATAAAAACAGGGATGTGATACTGAGGCTTTATAAGGTGCTGGGCAGGCTGCATTGTGAGTAGTTTTGGGCCCTATATCTGAGGAGGGATATTCTGCTGTTGGAGAGGCTCCAGAGGGGGGTTTGCAAGAATGATCCCAGGGGTGATTGGGCTAAAGTATATTGAGTGTTTGATGGCTCTGTTGAGTGTTTGACGTACCCACTGAAGTTTAGAAGGATGTGGGGGGACGTCATTGAAACCTCATTGAGGATAAGACAGATAAGTTTATAGTTGTAACATTGAAGAATAATATATTTCTGGCCGATTTTTCTCCCACATGTTACACCATGAAGTCTTAACATAGCCATCTAATCCTATTTGCATCATCCTTCCTCATCTATATATTTATCAAACTCTCCTTACATAGAGTCATAAAGCCATAGAGTGACACAATGTGGAAACAGGCCCATCAGCCCAACTTGCCCACACCGGCCAACATGTCCCAGCTACACTAGTCCCACCTGCCTGCGGTTGGTCCATATCCCTCCAAACGCGTCCTATCCATGTACCTGTCTAACTGCTTCTTAAACGATGGGATAGTCCCAGCCTCAACAACCTCCTCTGGCAGCTTGTTCCATACAGCCACCACCCTTTGTGTGAAAATGTTACCCCTCAGATTCCTATTAAATCTTTTCCTCTTCACCTTGAACCTATGTCCTCTGGTCCTCAATAACCCGGCTCTGGGCAAGAGATTTTTACGTTCTTAAAATACGTTCGATAGCCACAATATTGTGTGATTTTAAGGGACAAATCCTTTGATTCGGTGAGTATTTTGGAGAATTTTAAAATTGGATTAAAGCGACTAGCGTTATTTTGTCTGCTCGGTGTTTTTAGGACCAAAGGAATGTTGGTTAAATATAAACATTTATTAGAGTAAATTATATAGAACTTTGAATAACATTAATTCTATCTGATTTAAATTATACATTTTAAATTATACGTTACAGCACCTTTGCATAGTTGAATAAAGTGAATACGAATTTTACAAAATGCAAGATACTAAACATGCTGATCATCTAAAGGTCTACTAAAAAATTAACTTGTTCATTCTCCCAGCCTGTAAAACATAAATGGTTTGCAATAAATGATTTATTCATGAAACTGTGGGTTTTATGCTGCTCTGTTAGGCTCATGTAGTTGAGGTACTGTGTCTATTTAATGCTCTGTGCAATTATGGAACATTAGTATACAGAAATTAATTTTAATCTAGCAGCAACCAAACATGTGGACAGTTGAAATCAACTGTGATATTTTTCAGGAAATATAGAATCTTGCAGAGGCCTTTTTGTACTCACATATAGTATGATTTAGGGTCATAAGGTCATACAGCTTGGAAACAGTGTCTTCGGCCCAACATGCCCACGTCAACCAACGTGGCCCATCTCACCCTCGTCCCATCTGCCCGCGCTTGGCCCATATCGCTCTAAACCTATTCTATTTTTGTACCAGTCCAAAAGTCTCTTCATTGTTGTGATAGTACCTGCATTTGACTGGATAGCACACAACGTTTTTTCGACGTATTTCAGTTCACGTGCCAATAAGGAACCAATATCAAAAGAGAAACGGTTTTAAGAAATATTTAGGCACTGCAGATGCTGGTTTAAACTGAAGATAGACACAAAAAGCTGGAAGAACTCAATGGGTCAGACAGCATCTCTGGAGAAAAGGAATAGGTGGATCGAGACCCTTCGTCAGACTGAGAGTCAGGGAAAAGGGAAACAGGAGATATAGACAGTGATATAGAGAGATATAGAACAAATAGAAAATAGACAATAGGTGCAGGAGTAGGCCATTCGGCACTTTGAGTCAGGACCGCCATTCATTGTGATCATGGCTGATCATCCACGATCAGTGCCCCATATCCCTTGACTCCGCTATCTTTAAGAACTCTATCTAACTCTCTCTTGAGAGCATAAAGAGAATGAATGAAAGATATGCAAAGGAAACAGGCTATTATTAGCTGTGGGTTATAATATACCTTTTCAAAAAAGGTTCGGAGAAGCAGAGGGATCCATGGTAAGATTGGACATCCCAGATCAAGCCAAGTTTCTTCCCAATCACGGACAGCATCTGAATTCTCCACTCCCTGACAAGTGTGACTGAAGTTTCTTCAATCGTATCCAGTGGCTTCCTGCAGCCCAGCATTTCACTCCTTCCAACACGTGCTTCTACCTGATACTGAGTTGACCAGCGTCCACGGGTCAAAATATCCCCCGCCTTCCGTTATTGTTGAATTTGTCATTTGAAGCAATCCTTGGTCTTCTTGCTACCCATTCATGGTCCATTTCAGGGGCCCAAATTATTTACGTCATTGAATTGCTTAAGATTGAGTGATTTTGAAAACTAAAATATTGGGTCGTAAGAAGTAGCAGGAAACCATTGTAGATGAGGGCAGAACAGTGGTGGTGCTGCTGCCTTACAGCACCAGAGACCCGGGTTCGATCCTGACTACGGATGCCGTTTGTGTGGAGCTTGTACATTCTCCCTGTGACTGCATGGGTTTTTTTAGGTGGTCCGTATCCCTCCCTCATCCCAAAGACCTGCAGTTTTGTAGGTCAATTGGCCTTTGTGAATTGCCCCTGGTGTGTAGGTTGCAGAAGCGGGGTAACATGGAACTAGCATGTGGGCAATCGTTGGTTGGCGTGGACTTGGTGGGCCGAAGGCCTGTTTTCACGCTGTATTTCCAAACTAAACAAAAAAGAGATGATAATGGGTTAACAAAATATGTTGAGAAACTCTAATAAAAAATAATTACTTTAAAATGCATCAAACGCATACATGTAAACAGCAAATACAAGCTTATGGATTTTTGATGGTGTTTCTGGAGCGAGAATGTTGGCCAAAATGCACTGAAAACTCCCTTCATTTCTTGGAAATGGGCTTCAGATTTTTAGCTTTTAAAGGCAGAACATGTGGCAAGACATGTGGGAATTTCAAAAGCCGACAGAATGATCAGTAGTAATATCCGCACAGGTTGTGCATTTACTGATTTCTCAGTGACTCTTGGGGAGTTACAGACACATTTCTTCCTGAATTTTGACATTAACTCAGCAATTTTGCCCACTGCCAACGGCCTTGTGGACAATACTGCTTCACACTTCAATCCTTGCTGAGGAAGGCAGTGCAATATCCAAGTTGCCACATTGAGGACAACATAGAAGATGGACACAAAATGCCGGAGTAACTCAGCGGGACAGGCAGAACCATGGGAGAGAAGGAATGGATGACATTACGGGTCAAGACGAGGTTGCTGTGGGCTGCGTTAGTGCAGAAATTGAGCATCTAAACTCTAATGCAATTCAGAAATTGAATCCAACTGGCAACCGGGTCTAATTTTCACCCAGTAACTGAAGAAATTGAGGAACAAAGTTACCGAGAGGTCATCAAATTGATGCAGGATTGAGTTCCTGCATGATCTCAGGAACGTTTGACGACACTGGGCCTGTACTCGCTGGAGTTTAGAGAGATCGGGGGGGATTTTATTAAAACTTATCGAACAGTGAGAGGCCTGGGTGGAGTGAATGTGCAAAGGATGTTTCCACCAGTGGGAGAGTCTAGGATCAGAGGCTACAGCCTCAGAATTAAAGGACGTACCTTCAGAAAGGACATGTGAAAGAATTTCTTTAGCCAGAGGGTGGTGGATCTGTGGAATTCTTTGCCACAGACGGCTGTGAAGACCAAAACAATAGATATTTTTCTTGATTAGTACAGGTGTCAGGGGTTCTGAGGCAAAGGCAGGAGAACGGATTAGACTTGATGGGCCGAAAGGCCTAATTCTGCTCCGAGAACTCATGAACTTATGAGGAGTGTGCGCTCTAACATTTAAGATCTGTGATCATCTGTCATTGGGTTCCAAAAACGCAAAACATCTTCATTATATGCCTTAATCCCGATGTATATCATTGCTTGCCTTTAAGTTACAGGGGGACAGGGTGACACAGTGATAGAGTTACTGCCTTACAGCTCTTGCAGCACCAGAGACCCAGGTTCGATCCCGACTACGGGTGCTGTCTGTACGGAGTTTGTACGTTCTCCCCGTGGTCGCGTGGGTTTTCTCCAAGATCTTCGGTTTCCTCCCAAACTCCAAAGACGTGCAGGTTTGTAGGTAAATTGGCTTGATAAATGTAAAAAAAGTCCCTAGTGTGTATAGGATAGTATTAATGTACGGGGATCGCAGGTCGGCGCAGACTCAGTGGGCCGAAGGGCCTGTTTTCGCACTATATCTCTAAAAACTAAACTAAACTAAACTAAACAACACCAAAGATGTCAACTGCTTATTTACAGCAAATTCTTTGTAAACTGATGAGTCTTTTATTCGTTACATGAAAACAGACCCATGGCATTTGGGTAAAAGTTCATATTGTGATTTTCATTTCCTTACAGAGTCCCTCTCAACTGACTTTTCAATTCAGTGTGAGCAATCCTGGTCAAGATTGCCAAAGATGGTTGTGTATCTCCAAACTGTTGTTGGAAAATGATATTTTGCAGCAATTGATTCATTGCACTCTGCAATACATTGTATTCCAGATTCTACTTCTGCTTCGGAGACCATAGTTCCCAGCCATGAAATGTCCCCCACCCTCCATTTCCCAGAGGAGAAAGTGTGAAACTTCTGCCTTGCCAAAGAAAGAAGATATGTGTCAATAAATGCTTATAATGACAGGATAAAAGGAATCCTTTCAAAAGTCTCAACGACCCCCTACATTGTTAATTCCAAAGGACTTCACTGGACAGAGAACCCAGATAGATATAAACCAACGGGCAAAAGGATTAGAGGAAGGTGGAAGTTTTTTTTTTAACACAATAGGAAGAAGAAAGGAAGAGGCGGAGACACTGGGCTGTGGGAGAGCTGGGAAGGGGAGGGGAAGGAGGGAGAAAGCAAGGACTACCTGAAATTGGAGAAGTCAATGTTCATACCGCTAGGGTGTAAACTACCCAGGCGAAATATGAGGTGCTGCTCCTCCAATTTGCAGTGGGACTCACTCTGGCCATGGAAGCCCAGGACAGAAAGGTCAGATAAGGAATGGTAGGGGGAGTTGAAGTGCTGAGCCACCGGGAGATCAGTTTGTTAATGCGAACTGTGCGGAGGTGTTGGGCGAAGCGATCGCCAAGCCTGCGCTTGGTCTCACCGATGTAGAGCAGTTGACACCTAGTGGATGCAATAGATGAGGTTGGAGGAGGTGCAGGTGAACCTCTGCCTCACCTGGAAAGACTGCTTAGGTCCTTGGATGGAGTCGAGGGAGGAAGGTAAAGCGACAAGTGTAGCATTTCCTGCGGTTGCAAGGGAAAGTACCAGGGGAGGGGGTGGTTTGGGTGGGTAGGGACGAATTGACCAGGGAGTTGCGGAGAGAGCGGAATGTCCTCATTCTTCAGGGAACGGGGGTTCCCCTCCCCCACTATAGATGAGGCTCGCACCAGGGTCCCCTCCATACCCCATAACACTGCCCTCTCTCCCCATCCCCCCACTCGCAACAAGGGCAGAGTCCTCACCTTTTACCCCACCAGCCGACACATACAACAAATAGTCCTCCGCCAGTATCGCCACCTCCAACGTGACCCCACCACTCGCCACATCTTCCCATCAGTGGGCTGAAAGATGGCAGATGGAGTTTAATGCTGATAAATGTGAGGTACTACATCTCGGCAGGACAAATCAAAATAGGACGTACATGGTAAATGGTAGAGAATTGAGGAATGCAGTTGAACAGAGGGATCTAGGAATAACTGTGCATAGTTCCCTGAAGGTGGAATCTCATGTAGATAGGGTGGTAAAGAAAGCTTTTGGGGTGCTGGCCTTTATAAATCAGAGCATTGAATATAGAAGTTGGGATGTAATGTTAAAATTGTACAAGGCATTGGTGAGGCCAATTCTGGAGTATGGAGAACAATTTTGGTCGCCTAATTATAGGAAGGATGTCAACAAAATAGAGAGAGTACAGAGGAGATTTACTAGAATGTTGCCTGGGTTTCAGCAACTAAGTTACATAGAAAGGTTGAACAAGTTAGGTCTTTATTCTTTGGAGCGCAGAAGGTTAAGAGGGGACTTGATAGAGGTCTTTAAAATTATGAGCGGGTTAGACAGTGTTGACGTGGATAAGCTTTTTCCATTGAGAGTAGGGAAGATTCAAACAAGGGGACATGACTTGAGAATTAAGGGACAGAAGTTTAGGGGGAACATTAGGGGGAACTTCTTTACTCAGAGAGTGGTAGCTGTGTGGAATGAGCTTCCAGTGGAAGTGGTGGAGGTTGGTTCGATTTTATCCTTTAAAAATAGATTGGATGGGTATATGGACGGGAAAGGAATGGAGGGTTATGGTCTGAGTGCAGGTAGATGGGACTAGGGGGAAGTATTTATTTTTAATTTAAAAAAAAAAAAATTAAATGTTCGGCACGGACTTGAAGGGCCGAGATGGCCTGTTTCCGTGCTGTTATGGTTATATGGTTATATGGTTATATGGTATATCATTGCTTGCCTTTAAGTTACAGGGGGACAGGGTGACACAGTGATAGAGTTACTGCCTTACAGCTCTTGCAGCACCAGAGACCCAGGTTCGATCCCGACTACGGGTGCTGTCTGTACGGAGTTTGTACGTTCTCCCCGTGGTCGCGTGGGTTTTCTCCAAGATCTTCGGTTTCCTCCCAAACTCCAAAGACGTGCAGGTTTGTAGGTAAATTGGCTTGATAAATGTAAAAAAAGTCCCTAGTGTGTATAGGATAGTATTAATGTACGGGGATCGCAGGTCGGTGCAGACTCAGTGGGCCGAAGGGCCTGTTTTCGCACTATATCTCTAAAAACTAAACTAAACTAAACTAAACAACACCAAAGATGTCAACTGCTTATTTACAGCAAATTCTTTGTAAACTGATGAGTCTTTTATTCGTTACATGAAAACAGACCCATGGCATTTGGGTAAAAGTTCATATTGTGATTTTCATTTCCTTACAGAGTCCCTCTCAACTGACTTTTCAATTCAGTGTGAGCAATCCTGGTCAAGATTGCCAAAGATGGTTGTGTATCTCCAAACTGTTGTTGGAAAATGATATTTTGCAGCAATTGATTCATTGCACTCTGCAATACATTGTATTCCAGATTCTACTTCTGCTTCGGAGACCATAGTTCCCAGCCATGAAATGTCCCCCACCCTCCATTTCCCAGAGGAGAAAGTGTGAAACTTCTGCCTTGCCAAAGAAAGAAGATACGTGTCAATAAATGCTGATAATGACAGGATAAAAGGAATCCTTTCAAAAGTCTCAACGACCCCCTACATTGTTAATTCCAAAGGACTTCACTGGACAGAGAACCCAGATAGATATAAGCCAACGGGCAAAAGGATTAGAGGAAGGTGGAAGTTTTTTTTTAAATTGAATGCAAGTGTTGTTATGATCTGGAATGCATTTCCTGAAAGAATGGTGGGAGCAGTTTCCATAGTAACCTTTATAAGCAAACTGAACAAAGACTTGAATAGCGAAAAAAAATTCCAGTGGAATTGGGAAGGGAACAGAAGATTGAATTGGATACCTCTTCAAAGAGCCAGGAGCCACTGAATGAAATGCCTGCCTTCAATTCAGTATGGTTCAACAACAGTCGAGAGAACTTTGTGAGTGCTGTGGAAAGCAATGGCTGAACCTGCATCAGGTCAGGTAAAAGTGTCGGACGTACTTCCCACAACTGAGTACCTATTGCTGAGAAAAAGATGGAGTTAGAGTCATAGAGTGATACAGTGTGGAAACAGGCCCCTCAGCCCAACTTGCCCAACCTGTCTAACTGTGTCTTAAACATTGGGATAGTCCCAGCCTCAATTACCTCTTCTGGCAGCTTGTTCCATGCACCCACCAACCTTTGTGTGAAAAAGTTACCTCTCAGCTTCCTATTCAATCTTTTCCCCTTCATGTTGAACCCATGTTCTCTGGTCCTCGATTCCCCTACTCTGGGCAAGAGACTCTGTGCATCTACCCGATTTATTCCTCTCATGAGTTTATGCAACTTTATAAGATCACCCCTCAATCCTCCTGCGCTCCAGAGAATCGAGACCTAGCCTACTCAACCTCTCCCTATAGCTCAGACCCTCTAGTCCTGGCAGCATCCTCATGAATCTTCTCTGAACCCTTTCAAGCTTGACAATATCTTTCCTGTAACATGATGCCCAGAACTGAGCACAATACTCTAAATGTGGTCTCACCTAACGTCTTATACAACTGCAACACTCACTTTCCAACTCAGGTTCAGGTTCAGGTTATCACACAATAGTTGAAAAGGGACAGGATTTACAACAGAGATTATACCGCTTCTTTAATGTTTTATTAAAAAGTCTGAATGCAAAAAGTGTGGAGGACATTCATTTTGACTAAGGGGCAATGTGAAACTAAAACAGATTTGTAATTTCCTTCTAAGAAATTCTTCTCCCAATGCTACTTTTAAGGATAAGATCTGAATGGGAGCACTGATGATGAGTGACAAGTTAATTTGGTGGTGATATTTCAAGGAACCTGATGCAAAGACTAGGATTATGTGCAAAGGAAATTGTGAGAGAGAACATGTGGAAGAAATAGCCACCCTTGGGCCTGGTCATGGTGGCACACCCGAGATCAGTGAGCATAAGGAGGTGGCACAGTGGCGCAGTGGTAGAGTGGTTTGCCTTACAGCGCCAGAGACCCGGGTTCGAGTGCTGTTTGTACGGAGTTTGTACGTTCTCCCCGTGACCACGTGGGTTTTCTCCAGGATCTTCGGTTTCCTCCAAAGACGTACAGATTTGTAGGTTAATTGGCTTTGTATAAGTGTAAAATTGTCCCTTGTAGGATAGTATTAATGTACGGGGATCACTGGTCGGTGCGGACTTGGTGGGCCGAAGGGCCTGTTTCCGCGCTGATCTCTAAACTAAACTAAACCAAGGACATCAGTGATATATTCTGGAGTAGATCATCTGGTCCATCTACCCTGAGGATGGGACACCAAAAGTGTTGGTATAGTGGTCTGCAGAGAACGTTATCTATGAATACAATGGGATCTTGATCAGCTGAGCCAATGGACCAAGAATGGCAAATACAGTTTAATTCAGATAAATGCAAGTTGTGGTATTGTGGTAGGACAACAGTACACAGTAAATGGTAACACTCTGGGGAGTGTTGAGAACAGAGCAAAGTTGGGATACAGGTACATAATTTCATGAAAGTAGCAACACAGGGAGAGAGGATGGTGCAAAAAGCATTTGGCACACTTGCCTTCACGGGTCAAGGTGCTGAGTACAGGACATCATGTAACAAATGTACAAGATGTGGGTAGGGCCACAATCCCATTCCCATTCCCACACTGACCATTCCGTCCTGAGCCTCCTCCGCTGTCAGAGTGAGGCCACACGCAATTTGGAGGAACAGCGCCTCATATTTCGCTTGGGCAGCTTACAACCCAGTGGTATGAATATTGATTTTTAAAATTTCAATTAACATTCCCTCTCTCACCGTCCCTCCCCCACTCTGGTCATCCTGCTAGTTTCACTGTTCGCATCCCTTCCACTTCCAACAATGAACCATTGTGGGCTCAACCTTTCCTTGGTCATCGTTGCCGGCTCCGATCTGCTCTGAACCTTTTCATACCTCTCCTCTGACACTCAGTCTGAAGAAGGATGTCAACCCGAAACGTCACCTATTCCTTTTCTCCAGAGATGTTCCCTGACCCACTGAGTTATTTCAGTATTTTGTGTCTCTCTTCGGTGTAAACCAGCATCGGCAGTTCCTTCCTACACACTAAGACTCACCATCATCCATAAGGCACACATTAGGAGTGCGATGGAATATATTCCCCTCCATGAAAGCAGCTCTAATCACACCCAACAAACAAATAATCATCTAAGACAAAGCAGACCAAATTGAATGTGATCACATCCAGCCACTAAACCTTTACTCCGCTCATCTCTTGTTCACCATCTACAAAATGGTGCACGGTGTCGCAGTGATGGAGTTGCTGCCTTACAGCTCCAGAAACCCAGATTCAATCCTGACTTTGGGTGCTTGTCTGTACGGAGTTTGTACGTTCTCCCAGTGACCTGCGTGGGTTTTCTCAGAGATCCTCAGTTTCCTCCCACAATCCAAAGACGTACAGATTAATTGGCTTGGTAAACATGTAATCGTATCTAGTGGGTGTAGGATAGAGTTAATGTGTGTTAATAAAAATTGTCGCTAGTGTGGGATAGTGTTAATGTGCGGGGTTCACTGGTCGGTGCGGACTCGGTGCCTGTTTCCGCGCTGTATCTCTAAACTAAACTAAAAAAATGCATTGCAATAACTTGCAAAGACTTTTAAAATGGAAGCTCACTAAACTGCAGAATCTGTCACTAAGAAGGACAAGGTCAGCAGGCACATGTAAACATAAGTCCATGTTAGACACCTTTCTGGCCTAGAAATGTACCATCGTGCCTTCACCGTCGCCGGCTCAATCTCCTGGCAAGTTCCTAGTCAACTGCGCCATGGAAGCAGTTTCTTCCGGCATCCTTCGGCAATCCAGAACGATGTTCTCATCCATGAAGTTCTCTGTGAAATCCTCAGATTCTGCCACAGATTAGGGTGAGAGCTAATAAATGGGGTGGACAGGTGTGTTGTGTGTGAGTATCTTCACCAAATCGGCTGCAGCACCCACCACCACCTTCCCATTGGTAATTTGGGATAAAGAACTATTGCTAGTCTTGCCAGTGAGCATGACATCTCAAACATTTAAGAATTCAAGAACGCCCCGTTTAGAAATACCAAAGCGGTTTGAACAATCTTGGCTTCAAGCGAGAACATTGGTTTATAGAATGTCGAGATCTGCTTTTATTGCAAGACGTTTACAGAATTTTTACTGGCAATTTTGGAAGACTGTCGTCTATGATCTGTTTTGCAGCAGTCGAATAAATTAAATCCCATTTTTATTAGCTATTATTCTGCTGTTTGTGAATTAGGCTTTGTGTGGAAAGCAAAGGTCATTGACATTAACTGTTGCCTCAGTTAGACTGTCGATATTGGGATAGGTCCGGGCAATACATCCAATTCAAATGTTTCACCAAATGATATGGCCATTGATCTTGGCTCACTATCCTGTTCATACTTCTCCAATTTCAGGTAGTCCTTGCTTTCTCCCTCATTTCCCTCCCCTTCCCAGCTCTCCCACAGCCTGTCTCCACCTCTTCCTTTCTTCTTCCCGCCCCCCGCCCCCACCCCCACATCAGTCTGAAGAGGGGTCTCGACCCAAAACGTCACCTATTCCTTCTCACCATAGATGCTGCCTCACCCGCTGAGTTTCTCCAGCATTTTTGTCTACCTTCGATTTTTCCAGCATCTGCAGTTCTTTCCTAAACATTAAAATACCAAGTCATTGATTTATTGATTTTTTAAATTTCAATTAACCTTCACATTCCCACTCTCACCGTCCCTCCCCCACTCTGGTCATCCTGCTAGTTTCACTGTTTGCATCCCTTCCACTTCCAACAATGAACCATTGTGGGCTCAACCTTTCCTTGGTCATCGTTGCCGGCTCCGATCTGCTCTGAACCTTTTCATACCTCTCCCCTGACACTCAGTCTGAAGAAGGATGTCAACCCGAAACGTCACCTATTCCTTTTCTCCAGAGATGTTCCCTGACCCACTGAGTTATTCCAGTATTTTGTGTCTCTCTTCGGTGTAAACCAGCATCGACAGTTCCTTCCTACACAGACTCACCATCATCCACAAGGCACACATTAGGAGTGCGATGGAATATATTCCCCTCCATGAAAGCAGCTCTAATCACACCCAACAAACAAATAATCATCTAAGACAAAGCAGGCCAAATTGAATGTGATCACATGCACCTCACTCAAAGTCAAAGTCAATTATGCGTTATTGTCATTCAGACTTTTCAGTCTGAACGAAATGTCGTGCCTTGCAGTGATACCATAGAACAAAATAACAAAACACACAATGAACACAGATTTAACATCCATCCACTAAACCTTTACTCCGCTCATCTCTTGTTCACCATCTACAAAATGGTGCAAGGTGGCGCAGTGATGGAGTTGCTGCCTTACAGCTCCAAAAACCCGGATTCAATCCTGACTTTGGGTGCTTGTCTGTACGGAGTTTGTACGTTCTCCCAGTGACCTGTGTGGGTTTTCTCAGAGATCCTCAGTTTCCTCCCACAATCCAAAGACGTACAGATTAATTGGCTTGGTAAACATGTAATCGTATCTAGTGTGTGTAGGATAGAGTTAATGTGCATTAATAAAAATTGTCGCTAGTGTGGGATAGTGTTAATGTGCGGGGTTCACTGGTCGGTGCGGACTCGGTGCCTGTTTCCGCGCTGTATCTCTAAACTAAACTAAAAAAAATGCATTGCAATAACTTGCAAAGACTTTTACAATGGAAGCTCACTAAACTGCAGAATCTGTCACTAAGAAGGACAAGGTCAGCAGGCACGTAAACATAAGTCCATGTTAGACACCATTCTGGCTTAGAAATGTACCATCGTGCCTTCACCGTCGCCGGCTCAAACTCCTGGCAAGTTCCTAGTCAACTGCGCCATGGAAGCAATTTCTTCCGGCATCCTTCGGCAATCCAGAACGATGTTCTCATCCATGAAGTTCTCTGTGAAATCCTCAGATTCTGCCACAGATTAGGGTGAGAGCTAATAAATGTGGTGGACAGGTGTGTTGTGTGTGAGTATCTTCACCAAATCGGCTGCAGCACCCACCACCACCTTCCCATTGGTAATTTGGGATAAAGAACTATTGCTAGTCTTGCCAGTGAGCATGACATCTCAAACGTTTAAGAATTCAAGAACGCCCCGTTTAGAAATACCAAAGCGGTTTGAACAATCTTGGCTTCAAGCGAGAACATTGGTTTATAGAATGTCGAGAACTGCTTTTATTGCAAGACGTTTACAGAATTTTTACTGGCAATTTTGGAAGACTGTAGTCTATGATCTGTTTTGCGGCAGTTGAATAAATTAAATCCCATTTTTATTAGCTATTATTCTGCTGTTTGTGAATTAGGCTTTGTGTGGAAAGCAAAGGTCATTGACATTAACTGTTGCCTCAGTTAGACTGTCGATATTGGGATAGGTCCGGGCAATACATCCAATTCAAATGTTTCACCAAATGATATGGCCATTGATCTTGGCTCACTATCCTGTTCATACTTCTCCAATTTCAGGTAGTCCTTGCTTTCTCCCTCATTTCCCTCCCCTTCCCAGCTCTCCCACAGCCTATTGTCTCCACCTCTTCCTTTCTTCTTCCCGCCCCCCGCCCCCCCCCCCACCCCCACATCAGTCTGAAGAGGGGTCTCGACCCAAAACGTCACCTATTCCTTCTCACCATAGACGCTGCCTCACCCGCTGAGTTTCTCCAGCATTTTTGTCTACCTTCGATTTTTCCAGCATCTGCAATTCTTTCCTAAACATTAAAATACCAAGTCATTGATTTATTGATTTTTTTAATTTCAATTGACCTTCACATTCCCACTCTCACCGTCCCCCCCCCCCCCACTCTGGTCATCCTGCTAGTTTCACTGTTTGCATCCCTTCCACTTCCAACAATGAACCATTGTGGGCTCAACCTTTCCTTGGTCATCGTTGCCGGCTCTGATCTGCTCTGAACCTTTTCATACCTCTCCCGACACTCAGTCTGAAGAAGAATGTCAACCCGAAACGTCACCTATTCCTTTTCTCCAGAGATGTTCCCTGACCCACTGAGTTATTCCAGTATTTTGTGTCTCTCTTCGGTGTAAACCAGCATCGACAGTTCCTTCCTACACAGACTCACCATCATCCACAAGGCACACATTAGGAGTGTGATGGAATATATTCCCCTCCATGAAAGCAGCTCTAATCACACCCAACAAACAAATAATCATCTAAGACAAAGCAGACCAAATTGAATGTGATCACATGCACCTCACTCAAAGTCAAAGTCAATTATCCGTTATTGTCATTCAGACTTTTCAGTCTGAACGAAATTTCGTGCCTTGCAGTGATACCATAGAACAAAATAACAAAACACACAATGAACACAGATTTAACATCCATCCACTAAACCTTTACTCCGCTCATCTCTTTTGCACCATCTACAAAATGGTGCAAGGTGGCGCAGTGATGGAGTTTACAGCTCCAGAAACCCGGATTCAATCCTGACTTTGGGTGCTTGTCTGTACGGAGTTTGTACGTTCTCCCAGTGACCTGCGTGGGTTTTCTCAGAGATCCTCAGTTTCCTCCCACGCTCCAAAGACGTACAGATTAATTGTCTTGGTAAACATGTAAATCATATCTAGTGTGTGTAGGATAGAGTTAATGTGCGTTAATAAAAATTGTCGCTAGTGTGGGATAGTGTTAATGTGCGGGGCTCACTGGTCGGTGTGGACTCGGTGCCTGTTTCCGCGCTGTATCTCTAAACTAAACTAAAAAAAATGCATTGCAATAACTTGCAAAGACTTTTACAATGGAAGCTCACTAAACTGCATAATCTGTCACTAAGAAGGACAAGGTCAGCAGGCACATGTAAACATAAGTCCATGTTAGACACCATTCTGGCTTAGAAATGTACCATCGTGCCTTCACCGTCGCCGGCTCAAACTCCTGGCAAGTTCCTAGTCAACTGCGCCATGGAAGCAATTTCTTCCGGCATCCTTCGGCAATCCAGAACGATGTTCTCATCCATGAAGTTCTCTGTGAAATCCTCAGATTCTGCCACAGATTAGGGTGAGAGCTAATAAATGGGGTGGACAGGTGTGTTGTGTGTGAGTATCTTCACCAAATCGGCTGCAGCACCCACCACCACCTTCCCATTGGTAATTTGGGATAAAGAACTATTGCTAGTCTTGCCAGTGAGCATGACATCTCAAACGTTTAAGAATTTAAGAACGCCTCGATTAGAAATACCAAAGCGGTTTGAACAATCTTGGCTTCAAGCGAGAACATTGGTTTATAGAATGTCGAGATCTGCTTTTATTGCAGGACGTTTACAGAATTTTTACTGGCAATTTTGGAAGACTGTAGTCTATGATCTGTTTTGCGGCAGTCGAATAAATTAAATCCCATTTTTATTAGCTATTATTCTGCTGTTTGTGAATTAGGCTTTGTGTGGAAAGCAAAGGTCATTGACATTAACTGTTACCTCAGTTAGACTGTTGATATTGGGATAGGTCCGGGCAATACATCCAATTCAAATGTTTCACCAAATGATATGGCCATTGATCTTGGCTCACTATCCTGTTCATACTTCTCCAATTTCAGGTAGTCCTTGCTTTCTCCCTCATTTCCCTCCCCTTCCCAGCTCTCCCACAGCCTATTGTCTCCACCTCTTCCTTTCTTCTTCCCGCCCCCCGCCCCCCCCCACTCCCACATCAGTCTGAAGAGGGGTCTCGACCCAAAACGTCACCTATTCCTTCTCACCATAGATGCTGCCTCACCCGCTGAGTTTCTCCAGCATTTTTGTCTACCTTCGATTTTTCCAGCATCTGCAGTTCTTTCCTAAACATTAAAATACCAAGTCATTGATTTATTGATTTTTAAAATTTCAATTAACCTTCACATTCCCACTCTCACCGTCCCTCCCCCACTGTGGTCATCCTGCTAGTTTCACTGTTTGCATCCCTTCGACTTCCAACAATGAACCATTGTGGGCTCAACCTTTCCTTGGTCATCGTTGCCGGCTCCGATCTGCTCTGAACCTTTTCATACCTCTCCCCTGACACTCAGTCTGAAGAAGGATGTCAACCCGAAACGTCACCTATTCCTTTTCTCCAGAGATGTTCCCTGACCCACTGTGTTATTCCAGTATTTCGTGTCTCTCTTCGGTGTAAACCAGCATCGACAGTTCCTTCCTACACAGACTCACCATCATCCACAAGGCACACATTAGGAGTGCGATGGAATATATTTCCCTCCATGAAAGCAGCTCTAATCACACCCAACAAACAAATAATCATCTAAGACAAAGCAGACCAAATTGAATGTGATCACATGCACCTCACTCAAAGTCAAAGTCAAAGTATCCGTTATTGTCATTCAGACTTTTCAGTCTGAACGAAATTTCGTGCCTTGCAGTCATACCATAGAACAAAATAACAAAACACACAATGAACACAGATTTAACATCCATCCACTAAACCTTTACTCCGCTCATCTCTTTTGCACCATCTACAAAATGGTGCACGGTGTCGCAGTGATGGAGTTGCTGCCTTACAGCTCCAGAAACCCGGATTCAATCCTGACTTTGGGTGCTTGTCTGTACGGAGTCTGTACGTTCTCCCAGTGACCTGCGTGGGTTTTCTCAGAGATCCTCAGTTTCCTCCCACAATCCAAAGACGTACAGATTAATTGTCTTGGTAAACATGTAAATCATATCTAGTGTGTGTAGGATAGAGTTAATGTGCGTTAATACAAATTGTCGCTAGTGTGGGATAGTGTTAATGTGTGGGGTTCACTGGTCGGTGTGGACTCGGTGCCTGTTTCCGCGCTGTATCTCTAAACTAAACTAAAAAAAATGCATTGCAATAACTTGCAAAGACTTTTACAATGGAAGCTCACTAAACTGCATAATCTGTCACTAAGAAGGACAAGGTCAGCAGGCACATGTAAACATAAGTCTATGTTAGACACCATTCTGGCTTAGAAATGTACCATCGTGCCTTCACCGTCGCCGGCTCAAACTCCTGGCAAGTTCCTAGTCAACTGCGCCATGGAAGCAGTTTCTTCCGGCATCCTTCGGCAATCCAGAACGATGTTCTCATCCATGAAGTTCTCTGTGAAATCCTCAGATTCTGCCACAGATTAGGGTGAGAGCTAATAAATGGGGTGGACAGGTGTGTTGTGTGTAAGTATCTTCACCAAATCGGCTGCAGCACCCACCACCACCTTCCCATTGGTAATTTGGGATAAAGAACTATTGCTAGTCTTGCCAGTGAGCATGACATCTCAAACGTTTAAGAATTCAAGAACGCCCCGTTTAGAAATACCAAAGCGGTTTGAACAATCTTGGCTTCAAGCGAGAATATTGGTTTATAGAATGTCGAGATCTGCTTTTATTGCAAGACGTTTACAGAATTTTTACTGGCAATTTTGGAAGACTGTAGTCTATGATCTGTTTTGCGGCAGTCGAATAAATTAAATCCCATTTTTATTAGCTATTATTCTGCTGTTTGTGAATTAGGCTTTGTGTGGAAAGCAAAGGTCATTGACATTAACTGTTGCCTCAGTTAGACTGTCGATATTGGGATAGGTCCGAGCAATACATCCAATTCAAATGTTTCACCAAATGATATGGCCATTGATCTTGGCTCACTATCCTGTTCATACTTCTCCAATTTCAGGTAGTCCTTGCTTTCTCCCTCATTTCCCTCCCCTTCCCAGCTCTCCCACAGCCTATTGTCTCCACCTCTTCCTTTCTTCTTCCCGCCCCCCACCCCCCCCCCCCACCCCCCCCACCCCCACATCAGTCTGAAGAGGGGTCTCGACCCAAAACGTCACCTATTCCTTCTCTCCATAGATGCTGCCTCACCCGCTGAGTTTCTCCAGCATTTTTGTCTACCTTCGATTTTTCCAGCATCTGCAGTTCTTTCTTAAACATTAAAATACTAAGTCATTTCCCTCACTATATCCAGCTCTGGATCAATATTTGAGCCGGAGGACACGCCACCGGGAACAAAGGAGGACCCGGCTTGGGGGGGCCGTCGTGAGGGGGGAGGGTGGAATAAAGGACTCGGCATGGGGGGACCGCCGTGTGGGGGGGGGGGGGTGGGAAAGAACAAAGGAGGACCCGGCATGGGGGAACTACCATGAGGGGAGCCGGGGGGGGGGCGAACAAAGTTGGACCCGGCATGGGATACCTTGTAACTTTGTCAGCGCTCTTTATGTGGTGACTCTTTGCATACCATGCGAATGCAAAACATAGAATCTCACTGTGACAATAAAGTGTTCATTCATTCATATTAAGTCATCTGAGCAGTGGTCTTGACCCCATGTGTGAGTATGTGTATATACACACACACTGAACTTTTATTTTCTCTCTCGTTTATTATATTGTTTACAGTGTACTATGTTTACATATCCTGTTGTGCTGCAGCAAGTAATGGTTTCATTGTTCTATCTGGTTCATATGACAATAAAACATTCTCGACTCTTGACTCTCATGATGCATGATCTAGTACAGAATCATTGACTTGCAGAGCACAGAACCAGGGTCTTTCAGTCCACCACATCCATGCCAGCTGTGATACCTATCTGCAGTAATCCCATCTGCCTACATTTGGTCCACATCTGCGCCCTTCCTCTCTAGGTACCTATCTACGCCTAGAATTGTCATTAATGACTTGGATATTTCAACAAAAATGCTACAATAAAGACACTTAACGCGGCTGCCACAACAGAAAATCTGGTCATTTCGATTTAAAGTGAAAGAATAAAACACCTTTAAAATATTATTTCAGCACATACCAGGTCACATCTAATATACTAACTGTGCGCATGAAGAGTTATAGATATGGAGTTTTCCACATGTAATAATAAACAGGCTTTCTCATGACACTATGACTATGCAAATCAGCAACCTTTGGTTTTGAAAGACCATATGAAAGCAGCCTTAATGCCATGAGGAACATAGGAACAGGATTAAGCAACGGGAATAGAAGTTTTGTATTACCTCAGTTAGAAGTCCTTTTGTGGTTGAGGCACAGTGTTTGTGTTTGGGTCCAATAGATGAATTCATCCTTGACGACAGCTCATCCACAATGGCAATGGCTAAAATGGAAGATAAGTCTACTTACTGCTCTCTTTGTCAGAGATAGGTGGCCCAAATCTCCGTGACCCGCTGCCCCCAACCCGCCCCCAGCTTTCAATTTCAATCTCTCGAGTAGAGATATTCAACTGGAGCGTAACACATACATGAGGTCATAAGGAATAGGAGTAGGTTTAGGCCATTCGGCCCATCAAGTCTACTCCGCCATTCAATCATGACGGATCTATCTTTTCCTCCTAACCCCATTCTCCTGCCTTCTCCCCATAGCCCGTACTAATCATGCCGTACTAATCAACCCGTGCTAATACAGACGTCCAATTGATTCAGTTTAGTTTAGTTTATTGTCACGTGCATCGTGGTACAGTGAAAAGCTTTTGTTGTGTGCTATCCAGTCAGCAGAAAGACGGGGTGGGAGATTGCAACCTTCACGTGGTCCGCCCTGTTTCGACGAATGCAATCAACCTGCCGTGCACAATCAAATAAGATCAAATAAAACAAGTTGCCCTACAACTTTAGGCTTTGCACATCATACAGAAGAAGTAGAAGCAGAAAGACAATACAATCAAGCCATTCACTGTGTATAGATACATGAAATGGGAATAATGTTTAGTGCAAGGTAAAGCCAATTATATACTCACCACTGCTCATGATATCAGACCAGGTGACCAAAGGCAACTGATCCAACCACCACCCACATTACCCTCAGCCTCACACTTTCTGAACTTGGATGTTTCCTTGCTTGTTTCCAATCCACTCACCCCTCCTCCCAATCATTTATGCTTAATAGTAAGATTAAATGAGAACTTACCGGTTTGAAGTTTGATCTTTATTTTATGAGGAGTTACGTTGAGCGATTACGTGAAGAAGGCCGTCAGCCCGCATGCGCGTCAATCTTCAAAGCAGCGGTGTGAAATCACAGATAACAGTAGTTGACCTGAACATAGTAAGATTGGAGAGAACTAGAACTACCAGATGACCTTTATAATATGAGGGTTGGGAGCGGTGGGCACGTAATCGCTCATCGTAACTCCTCATAAAATAAAGATCAAACTTCAAACTGATAAGTTCTCATTTAATCTTACTATTTTACTTCGGAGTCATGTGAGTGACTACGTGAAGACTTTGAAGCTCTGTGATTTCATGCCGGATACGAGTCCAGGCGTCACATACTGCATCAATTGACCATGGATGAGTGAAAAAGATTAATGCATTCAGCCATGACATAGTTTGTTAAAAATGCTGATGCTTTTAATCCTTAAAGTAAAATAATAGTGACCCCTATCATCCTGGGGGAAACTATGAAACAAAACATAAATGGAATTTTGGCAAAATCCCCGGTCTGGCAAAGGGTTATTAAAAAATGTTGGAAAGTTCGTTCATTTGACCATCCTGCAGCCGCTAGGATGTGGTCCAGAGGAACGTACATAACCCTTGCCGCTAATATTGTAGCAGCCCTAGTGGAGTGAGATAGAAATATTAGTATCTACTGCTGCATAAGCCAAAACCCATTTGACCACCTGGAGATGGTCTGGATTGATACCTTCATGAGGTTTTTAGTAACTAACAAACATAGCTAGTGCAGAGCCTTTAAGGCTCTTGGTGACCTTGACGTATTGTTGTAAATGTGTGACCACAGACAACCAAAGGTCCATGGGGTATGCCATGAAAAAAATGTTTAGGACCTGATGCCCCTGGTCTGCTCTGCTTAACTATATCATAAAATAAAATATTATATTATTAGCAGATGTAACCATCCTGTCCAGTCACAATTTAAGTAGTGGCTGGAACCGTAGCGCTGAGACTGGCGCCATGAGCATAACCACTTTGAAAGTGGGTTTGACCAGGGATAGAGATGTAGCTGGGCCCTACTGGTGAAGCAGTTTTTAGAACAATTACTAACATCCCATATCTCCGAGTACCTGGGCCTGGGAGAATTTGCTTAAAAAATATCCTTTAGAAATCTAGATATGAGAGGGTGAGACCCGACAGAGTGGGTCCCGAAAGCTGCAGCAACTATGATGAGAAAGCACGTTGGCACAGTTAATGGTACTGTAACTTAATTAATTGTCAAAGACCCATCTTGTAAATGAACTCCGAGACGTTAGTTATCCGTGCCGTATTATATGAAACATAGGCACTAAAAACAAAACACTTCCCATCTCCTGATGAGGAAAAATGTGCTGCTTTTTCGGTGCTATCCCTGCACTCTGCAGTGAGCACGTACATAGATCAGTCTAGCAACCCGAGCCAACGAAACGGTCTCTCAGAGTCTGCAAGTCTATAAATTGATTTTATCATGCAGAAGATGGTTTCCCGAGTCACGGGGTTGAACCATCCAATTTAAGTGTTTAGGATAACCATATACGGTCCTATATTATTCCCAACATTTAGCGGGAACCATGGCTGCATAGGCCAGTCAGGCAGTACGAAATGCCTCAGGCGAGACCTTGCTGGATTTTGTGCAAGACCCGACTGATGAGGCAAAATGGAGGAAAGACATAAAGAACATTCCTCCTCAGTGTAGCGAGAATACATCTATCGCCACTGTGCCACATATTTTTACAATGGTGATTGAGCCTGGATGTAAACATATTGAAATTTGGTGTTCCATCGAACCACAATGTCATTAAATACTTTGTGATACAACATCCATTCTGTGTTGTCATAGATTTTTACATGATGATATTCCAGTGCCAAATTAGGTTAGGTAAATTATCACAGGATATTTAACTTGACTGCACCCTTGTGATTAACATATGCCACCACCATAGTGTATCAACTTGGAGTTGAGCATGCAGATTATGCATATTCGCACAATAAACTTTTAACCCATAGAATACACCTAGTGTCTTATAGGTAGTTGATACCATATAACTGAAAATGGTAATTCATGCAAAGCCAATCCGCCTGCGTAACTAGAGATGGTATTCGTAAATTTTCATCTTTGAGGACTAGCATCAGTTTGTAATATAACTGAAGAGTTACTGAGCAAAAGTTACAGGAGCAATGTTGAATACTGTTCATCCACCATTGTGACTTTGATAGCTTCAGCTGATAATAGTATAGGTCTGTTAATAATGACATATGGCACTGAAGAAGTTACTCCTTTGCACATTGTAAGTTCTGATAATGCAAAGGTCCAAATGAACAGCTGAAAACACAGCCACTATATTGCCAATTACACTTGATGAATAGAGGCTGTTTCATAACAACAAGGTTGTTACAGGCTTAATTAATTCCAATCTCTTCTCGCAGGGCGGAGTCACAGTAAATTAATAGATAGATCCCAATAACCAATAACTCTAGTTGGTATCAACTTAAACTTAACAGGATGGATGAGAAACCCCAATTCCTTAAATATAGTGTGCGGCCGAAACAGTTTAATTTTAGCAAAATACTGCGTTTAGAATATCATGTAGTTAGGCCATAACAAGTGTTTTTTGAGCTCTAAGCAGCCCAAGCACCGATTTTAGTAATTTGGCAAATAGCCTGGGAACTGAAGTTAGCATATTTTGCAACGCTTTAACTGTTATCATTGCCCCATCCAGCTAAATTTCAAAAATCTCCGGTAATCCCTGTGAATGAGAACTGAACAGTATGCATCTTTGAGATCAATGCATTCCATAAAGATCAGTTGTTAGACAGTAACGGAGTTTGCTATGCTGAAATGTTTATACCGCACATGCAAGTTAATCAGGGATGAACCGACATCCTGCATCTTACACAACGATCAGGCCATGCCTGCCATAGTTTCGAGACTGCTTTGAAAAACCACTCTGGTCATATTTCCGAGCCTGTGTCGAAAGGCAATCCTGGCCATAATACTGAGTCTGCCTTGAAAGACAACTCTGACCATCATTCTGTGCCTGCCCATATTTCCGAGCCTGTCTCATAAGGCAAACCTGTCCATAATACTGAGGCTGCTTCGAAAGACAACTCTGGCCATAATTCCAAGCCTGCTTGGAATCCTAGTATACTGTGCAGTATAAACTAATCACATGTTCATTTTGTCATTTGTACAAAAAAGAAGCGTAAATATTACCAACTTGTAAATGGTCCACATACCCCATGTTTTGGAAAGAACCAGACCCACCTACCTTCATGGTTACTGGTGGTCTTGTGGTAAGCCCAAAGACCCGTGATGCGGGTTCTATTTCCGTCCTTGATTGGAGAGTAGGACTGGTAGGGTACGTGGATCCATATTTTTCGTGAGACCGGCTTGGGCGTTGGCCTAAAAGACCTCTGCCCAGCTTGCTGGCTGCCACCAGCTTCAGTGAACCGCTTACTGCCGATGGAGGCGTGGGGTGTGTTGTTGCCGAAACGATGAGGTTGTACTCGTAGTTCGACAGCTTTAGCTCCCTCATGCAGGTCCACCTGTTGAATGGGCTTACCTGAAGAGAAGATTCGGCGGCTGGTTTCCTGAGGTTCTATGCCCCTCCAAAGTCACCCCTGATAGCGCTGTTCACTGCCGGCACTTTCAGGAACAATTTAGAGGTGCATGGTATCTCACAGCTGTCACCTGTTCCTGTTATGACGTGACGTGAGGTTTTGCTGCCAACGGCTGGAACTACTCTTCCTGCAGCACTCCTTCGCTTGCGAGGATGTCGCAAACCTGGATGCCATGACAGACATTTCTTGTACCTCACACACGTACTCCAGTATGTTTCACGGACTTACTTCCCAGTTTGGAGTCAGTTACACACTGACCCCTCGCATCCTCTCCATAGCGAGGGCGATAGTAAGCAGCCCTGAAACAGGTGCTGCTGCAGGCCCCCGAGGAGACCTGCGCTGATATGGCCCCTCCACGGACCATACCCTTCGTGCCTCGTGGTACCGAACTCCGAGTCAGACAGAGCTGACCCTGACTGCTCCCCTCCTCAGAGGGGAGACACTGTGCAGCCCTATAAACAGGTGCCGCTGCCGCTGCCGCGGGCCCCGAGTAGACCCGCGGTGATAAAACTCCCTCCTTGGAGCATACCATTGTGGAGCACCTCTCCATCAGCTGCTCCATGTGGGTTAGACGTCTGAAGACGCTACCCATTGAAGGAGGGGATCCTCTCCATCAGGAATCCTCCTGGCCCGACTCGTTTGAGTCAACGGGCCTCTTCCCTAGGCTCCCCTCCTCAGAGAGGGAGATATAATTTAATGGCTTACCCACCCAAGCGGGTTTGCCAAGGTGCTACCGGCACCAGTCTGAAGCCGCTGGCTTCACCGCCAGCGACTCGGAAGGCGAATTTTGACCGCCGCCCGCTACCCGCACTTCCGCGGTCTCCGTAGCCGGTTCCCCGTGGTCCGTGGCCGGGATTCCCCGAGGTCATGACCGGGATTCCCCACGGTCCGTGACTGGGATTACCCCGCAGTCCATAAAGGTTTCCCCGCAGCCCGTCCCGACTTCACGCCGAAATCCAGCAGGAAACTCTGTGAGGAGAGATTTCTGTAATAGAAAACATAACCTGAGAAGTTTAAAACTTACCTGCAGGTTTAAACTTACCGCTGGCAGGAGCAGAGCGCCTGCCAGTCAGCGCGTTGCGCAATGGGCTAGACGTAATTACGCGCATGCGGGCTGACGGCCTTCTTCAGTAGTCACTCACGTGACTCCGAAGTCAAATCAGTGTAAATGCTGCATTCCCCAAGTTTCCAATGTGATGCTGTTTCTGGGGCTGCATGAATTATGAAACCACCTCAGGTCTTCCATTGCTCAACCCACAATCTGCAAGGAATACGAGAACTATAATGGAATACTCTCCACTTTCCTAGATGAGTGCACTTCCAATGACACCTAGAATTCTTGACTCATGCCCAACTGACCAAGGCAAACAACCCATTTGATGAGCGCCCAGTCTTTCACTCTGAACATTCACATCCGACACAATGATACACCATGGCTGCAGTGTGTACCATCGACAACATACAATGGAGTTATTCACCCAATTGCACCGCCCAAACTCACAACAAGAATGATTCCAGGAATGAGTGGGTTAGCATATGATGAGCGTTCGACAGCGCTGGGCCTCTACTCGCTGGAGTTTCGAAGGTTGAGGGGGGACCTCATTGAAACTTACATAATAATGAAAGGCACCAATAGAGTGGATGTGGAAAGGATGTTTCCACTGGTGGGAGCGCGTAGGACCAGAGGTCATAGCCTCAGAATTAAAGGGCGCTCTTTTAGAAAGGAGGTGAGGAGGAAATTCTTCAGTCAGAGGGTGGTTAATCTGTGGAACTCATTGCCACAGAGGGTTGTGGAGGCCAAGTTAGTGGGTATTTTTAAGGCAGAGATAGACAAATTCTTGATTAGAACGGGTGTCAAGGGTTATGGGGAGAAGGCAGGAGAATAGGATTAGGAGGCAGAGATCACCCATGATTGAATGGCGGAGTAGATTCGATGGGCCGAATGACCTAATTCTACTCCTATAACTTCTGAACGTGAACATTTCCCCCACAGGATAGGTGGCACACCAGTAGGATCTCCTTCAAGCGGTGCACCATCCTGACTTGGAAATGTATAACAGTTGCAGCAATGTCCTTGAAGCTGTGGCCTGGATCTCACTTCACAACAGCATTATGAGAGTATCTTTCACCAGAAGGGCTGTAGAATTATTTAAAAAGGTGCAAGAAAAATTCACAGGCAATTAAATATGGGCAACAAATATTGGTAACATCGTCATTCCACAAAAAATAATTTAATAAAAATCACTCCGTTTTTCTTTGTTCGCTGGCCAAGTCTTTAGAATTTTTCAATAGTGACTACAACTCTCAAGGGACAGAAAGTTGTGTAAATCCATTAATGACTCATCATAGAAACCCCCAACTAAACAACAACAGAGGCTCCGATCATCCCTTAAGTATGTTCAGTTCCTTAAAGGAATGCAACTGGGAAAACAATCTCCGAACTTTTGCACAATCAAGGCTGAAGAAAGAAATACAGTTAATTAAAATAAAGAAGATATTACAAAACAGCAGATACTGGAAATCTAAAACAAAAACAGGAAGAACTCAACTCAGCATCCATTTAGTTTAGAGATACAGTGTGGAAACGGGTCCTTCGGCACGCCTAGTCCACGCCGACCAGCGATCACCCATACGCTAGTTCTATCCGACACACTAGGGACAATTTACAGAAGCCAATTAACCTACACATCTGCACATCTTTGGGATGTGGGATGGAACCAGAACACCCGGAAAAACCCCACAAGGTCACAGGGAGATCGTACGAACTCCGTACAGACAGCACCCATAATCAGGATCAAACCCGGACCTCTGGTGCTCTAAGACAGCAGCTCTACCACTGCGCCACTGTGCCGTCCATAGATAGAGAAACCACCAATGACTCAGATCCCAGCATGATGATCTTCGAGCATGGATCGACTGGGCTTGTATTCACTGGAATTTAGAAGGATAAGTGGGGATCTTATAGAAACATATAAAACTCTTAAGGAATTGGACAGGCTAGATGCAGGAAAAAATGTTCCCAATGTTGGGGGAGTACAGAACCAGGGATCACAGTTTATGAATAAGGGGTAGGCCATTTAGAACTAAGATGAGGAAAAACTTTTTCGACCAGAGAGTTGTGAATCTGTGGAATTCTGCCACAGAAGCCAGTGGGGGCCAATTCACTGGATGTTTTCAAAAAAGAGTTAGTTACAGCTCTTAGGGCTAATGAAATCAAGGGATGTGGGGGGAAAGCAGGAACGGGTACTGATTTTAGATGATCAGCCATGATCATCGGCTCGAAGGGCTGAATGGCCTACTCCTTCGCCTATTTTCTATGTTTTTATGTTTCTGAGATACCTGGGGGTTGAAGTGATGTTATATTTAACTGCTGGCACTGAACTGTATGTAATGTGGACTATCACTTTAAGATCACTTCGCAAAGAAGAGGAAAATAATCATACAATCATAATATTGTTGGGCACAACCACTTAAAAAGTCAACGCAAGCAACTGGCAGGGCAATCTCCATGGTCCTACCTTCCTGCTCGTTTTACTATATCACTGCAAATTATGCTCTCTCATGAAAGCTTTGCTTGGTTTTATTTACAGATAATGAGTTGAGTTCCAAATCAACGTGACTTTGTGTGAAACAAACCTTTCCACAAACTTTTGTATCTTCTGCCATGTATTTTATCTGTAGCTCCCGATCCGAAAAGCATTTGCCAATTCATATGTTCTAGGAACAGAATTAGGCTGTTTGGCTCATCAAGTCCACTCCACCATTCAATCATGGCTGATCTATCTTTCCCTCTTATTCCCCCATTCTCCTGCCTTCTCCCCATAATCCCTGACACCCTTACTCATCAAGAATCTGTCAATCTCCGCCTTAAAAATACCCATTGACTTGGCCTCCACAGCCATCTGTGGCAATTAATTCCACAGATTCATCACCCTCTGACTAAAGAAATTCCTCCTCATCTCCTGTGGAATTGGAACGGCTTCTCACGTGTATAATCTTCTACATAATTTTATAAAGCGTTGACTTAATAGAGCTAATAATCTGTATTAAATAAATTTTATAAAATTATGTAACTGTTTATATACTTGAGGTAGGGAGAAGCTAACCTGTATTATCTCAAATAATATCAGGGACTATTTATTAGGTTTAAAGAACATTCTCAGCTATTCCAATCTAAAAGGCACACTCTGAGCAGTGTTGAACAAATTACTGCAGGAAGTTACTGCAGATTGGCAATTGCTTCATACACTCTACCCCTGGGATAAGGTTAGGTTAAAAATGTCAGAAGAACAAGAAGGAAATGACTGTTTTTCTCCCTTTTCCACACTCGAGGCTTTGAAGACCAAAGATTGAAGAGTGACGGGCCTGTGCTAGGTGCATGGATTTTATAGAATCAGATTGATTGTACTACATATTTGGACAGTCACCCAATTTATCTCTCTAGTTTCCTGTCTCCGCTGACTGCAAAAACTCAATTGTTACTGCACCATTTCTCATTTGGACTGGCAAACCTTTCAGCTTTAATTGTCCTTGAAGCTAAATGCATCGATACTGGGAAAGAAAGGAAATAAACTTTACATCCTTTTCCACTTTTGTGACAATTATTGGAGATGATTGGAGCAATAACGCGGGAGGAAAACACTCCAGCATTTGCAATATTTTGATTTTTCTTTTTGTGCAAGCTGTAAAGTTTTGTTCTCTATTCTCATGAGCATTATTTAAAGGGGAAATAACCTTGCCAAAATAAGAAACGACTTTGGCAAACTTTTCAGAATTAGTTTGCAGATGGTTTAGTGGTATAAATCATACTGAAATACTCAGGGATATATGTGCAAGTGATTTTGAGTAGAAAATATCACCTTTCCATCTTATGAGTCCTCCTTCACACCAATTTAAAAAAAAGATGGATTTCACAATACATTTGGTTAAAGATGATATTCGTTTAGATATTGGCTTCATTCCAGAGTCCAAACAGTTAAATACTTTCACAAGCAATCCATTATAATTTCCTCGTACGTTGTCTAGCAAAGTTGCAGATTGCCATGAATCAGATATTTATAGCTTGTGTCTCATGAAAACAGGAAAAATTAAATGGTTGGGAAAGAGTAAGTTTGGCAGCCAATGTTTCTAACTGGCAGCTTACTGAAGAATAATTTCAATAGAATAGTCAGTTGGATCGATGTACATGTTCAGTGCTTTAATACCTTCACTAGTTTCTAAATGTCAGCTATGGGTCAGTGTCATATTCATGACCCTAAATCAGATGACTGTAGGTTTGTGTCACAATGGCAAGTCAAATTTCACTACACCAATGGTGTATGTGATAATAAACGTCCTTTGTTTTGTATAGTCATAGAGTCATTCAGCATGGAAACAGACCCTTAGGCCCAAGCTGCCCATGTCGACTAACATGCCCCGTTTACACTAGTCCCAGCTACCTGCATTTGTCCTACATCCCTCTAAACCCATCCATGTACCTGTCTAAATGTTTTTTTAAACATTGCAATAATACCTGCCTCAACTCACTCCTCCTTTGGCAGCTCGTTCCATGCACACACAACCCTTTGTGTCAAAATATTACCCCTCAGGTTCCTAGTAAATCTTTCCTCCTCTCACCTTAAACTTATGTCCTCTGGTTGATTGATTGATTGATTTATTTCTTGTCATTTGAACCTCAAAGAGGCTCAAACGAAACTCCGTTTCCACAGCCATACAAACAAAACAATTCCTACACGACACACAAACAATTCAATTTACAGAAAAACATCCATCACAGTGAATCTCCTCCTCACTGTGATGGAAGGCAAAGTCATTTCTCTCCCCTGCACCATTTTTCTCCCGATGTTGAAGCCCCAGTCGGGCAATGTTAAGTCCCACGGGCGTTGAGGCCGCGCCGGGCGGTGTACGGCCCCGCTCCAGTCCAAAAGTCACAAAGTTGGAGCCCCCGGCGGGCGCTGGAATATCCCGCCGCCATTAAAGACGCGCCGGGCGATTTACGGCCCCGCTCCGGGTCGTTCCAATCCCGCGACACGGGCGGGAGAAGTTGCGTTGCGGGAGCTCCGGAAAGCGGTCTCTCACCCGGACCCGCGAGCTCCCGATATCACAGTCCACGGGTCTGCAGCTGCAGCTGGAGCTTCGGAGTGAGCAGCAACGAGTCACCACCGCTCCCTGCGCTCCGAGGACGGCCAGCCCCACGATGGTAAGTCCGCAGCTCCGCAGGCTCCGCGACTGGAGCCCCCAGGTCATCCCGGTCGGAGGCCGCTCCACGGAGCTAGGCACCAACGACAACGACAATGGTTCTCGATTCCCCTACTCTTGGCAAAAGACTTTGTGCATCTACCCGATCTATTCCTCATGATTTTGGACATCTCTATAAGGTGTATATAAGGTGATACCTCATCCTCCTGCGCTCCAAGGAATAAAGTCCAAATCTGCTCAACATCTCCCTATAGCTCAGACCCTCGAGTCCTGGCAACATCCTCATAAATCTTCCATACATCCTTGCCAGCTCGACAACATCTTTCCTACAACATGGTGACCAAGACTGAACTCAATACTCTAAGTGTGGCCTCACTGACGTCTTATATAACTGGAACGTGACCTCCCAACTTCTATACTCACACTTCACAATTCAGGAACTTCACAGAAGTCTGGGCTGAGACTTTAATATTGTTCCCTGGTGTGCTTCAAGTTTAGAGGTACCACCTATTGGATAAAATGTTCAGTCATGGTCCCATCTGCCTTGGATTCCTGTTTGAAGAAGAGTTTTTGCGGTGCTTAGCCAATGTGAAATAGTCTTCTTTCCTACTGCATCTACAACCCCTGCCAAAGCAACCCCCTCCTCTTTCTTCTGATTAAAATGATTAAAACACTTGCTATAATACTGCTGACTGTCCCAGCAGAGATGGGACTAGCAATTTTGGCCCTGAGTCTGATGATCACGGTTTCAAGGGCGGCACGGTGGAAGAGTTGCTGCCTTACAGTGTTTGCAGCACCAGAGACCCAGGTTCGATCCTGACTACGGGTGCTGTCTGTACAGAGTTTGTACCTTCTCCCCGTGACCTGCGTGGATTTCCTCTGAGTGCTCCGGTTTCTTCCCACACTCCCAAGACGTACAGGTTTGTAGGTTTATTGGCTTGGTAGAAATGTAAATTGTCCCTTGTGTGTTAGGATAGCGTTAATTTGCGAGGATCACTGGTCAGTGCGGACTTGGTGGGCCGAAAGGCTTGATAGCTCTAAACTTAAAACTAAACTTAAAACTAAATTAAATATGCTCCTTAGAACTGAGTGGAAAATTTTGATTATTGATATACTGCTACACTGAGATTAGTGACATCTTTCAGATGAATTATTTAACCATAGCCCATGTCAGCCAATGGAGGACCTGGCGTGGGGCGACCGCCGTGAGGGGGGGAGGGGAAGAACAATGGACAATAAGGGTGGGGGGTGGGGGTCAGACAAAGGACAATGGGGACCCGGCGTGGGGGAACCGCTGGTGGGCGGGGGGGAGAACAAAAGGAGGAGCCGGTGTTCTTTGTATCTTTGTCAGCGCCGTAGATGGCCGCTATTTGTATACATTGGGTATGCAAGCAAAGAACGTCACTGTGCCTAGTCACATGTGACAATGAAGTATTCCTATTCCTTCCCAGATGAGTAAGGAAGATCCCATGGAATTTTTGAAGGAGACAGGAGTTATTCCCCAATGTTGCAGCCAATTCTAATTCCTCTACTCACGTTGTACAACAACAGATGAAGTTAGCACTTTGCTGTCCCTGGACATTGCTTCACACAATCTGATTACTGTGTTGCCTGTGCCACATTACTGATTGCAGTTCAAAGATAATGAACCACCATGGCCTAAAAATCCATCAGGTGAGAATGAAATGCTCGGAGAAGGAGAAAGAGGTGCAGCGCACAGGCCTTGAACCTGTTGAGACGCAGGAGGAGCCCGGCCAGGACTCACCCCACAGAGCCCAGTCCCTCCACGCACTAGAGTCTCCCAACCCCTGCAGAGTAGTTATTAAGATGGCTGATCCGTGGGCGGTTGCTGCTGGGACGCAAGTCGGGGCCTGATCAACCCCGGCTGGGTCGCCTGGGAGAGGGTGTCTGATGTTGTGAGACCCGAAACATCCGATGCCCCCAGGTCACATCAATGAGGATGCATCCCAGCGCATCTAGAAGATGTATATTGTTCACACTGTTGACCCAAAAAATGTTTCTGGTCATCTTAAAATTGCAAAACATGCTACAGAGATATTTCGGAAACGCAAGGAACGCAGATGCTGAAATTTTGAGCAGAACCCAAAGTGCTGCAGGCTCAGCAGGTCAGGTGGCATCTATAGAGGGAATGGATAGGTGACTTTTTGGGTTGGGATCATTCTTCAACACAGTGGTGCAGCGGTAGAGTTCCTGCCTTAGAGCGCTTGCAGCACCAGAGACGCGGGTTCGATCCCAACTACGGGTGCTGTCTGTACGGAGTTTGTACGATCTCCAAGAACTTCGGTTTTTTCCCACACTCCAAAGACGTACAGTACAGGTTTGTAGGTTAATTGGCTTGGTATAAGTGTAAATTGTCCCTAGTGTGTGTAGGATAGTGTTAATGTGGGGATCACTGGTCGGCGCGGACTCAGTGGGCCAAAGGGCCTGTTTCCGCGCTGTATCCATAAACTAAACTAAACTAAATTTCAGACTATAAATATTAATTTTCACTTGTGGTCAATATTCAGCTGCTTAACATTCAATAGTGTTCCCAATCTTTCCTAATAATAATAATAATAATAATAATAATAATAATAATAATAATAATAATATTAATAATAATAATAATATTAATAATAAATGTATTGGTATAGCACTTTTAATACAATTGAATGCGGCCCAAAGTGCTTCTCACGAAAACACAGGTCCAAACAAAAATACAATTTAAAACAGTAAGGACATGGACAGTTAATAACATAAAAAGCACAGATTTATATAAAAATATAAAATAAAAAATAAAAAATTGAGTGTAAAAGGACAAAAACAAAAATACTGAGGTCAAATACAGAGTCCCATATACTACATAGATACATATATACATAGAAAATAGGTGCAGGAGTAGGCCATTCGGCCCTTCGAGCCTGCACCGCCATTCAATGTGATCATGGCTGATCATCCAACTCAGTATCCCGTACCTGCCTTCTCTCCATACCCCCTGATTCCCTTAGCCACAAGGGCCACATCTAACTCCCTCTTAAATATAATGAGCTACATGAGCACACAGGCTGCTGAAGGGTTTGCTGAGATAAATACAAGAGAATAAAGGTAATTTTTACAATGTCATCAGAAGAATTAAAGTCAGTTAAAAGCTGGATTGAAAAGAGAAGTTTTTAGCTGCCGTTTAAAAATGTCAACTGAGTGGGCGGGCGTCTCTCATAGCCCTGGGTAGGGTATTCCACAGCTTGCGGGCGTAATTGAAAAAGGCTGCTTCACCAATTTTCCTATTGCTGCGGCATTGAGAGGCTAACAGGCCGGCATCAGTGGACCTGAGCGCTCGAGTAGGGGCGTAGGGAAGGAGGGACTTTGTAAAATATGCTGCTCCTAGTGGGCCTGTCCCACTTAGGCGACTTTTTAGGTGACTCCAGGAGACTATGCGGTCGCCACATGGTCGCCACGTGTTGGCGGGTGGTTGCCGGGGAGTCGCCTTCATGGTCGTGTGTAGTTCCCGCATTCTCGTAACTGGTCGCGGCTTCCTTCTGGTCGCCGCAAATTTTTCAACATTAGCGGCGACCAGAATTTTGCCGCCATGAAGAGTAGCGAGAATTCTCATGCCGTAGGTGCAGTGGGAGTGGGTCGCCAGGAGGTCGTAGGTTGTCGTAGGTTGTCGTAGGTTGTCGCCGGTGCTGACCAGTGAATTTCATTGGCTCATTGGGGGGAAAAAACATAAACAGTAGTTTTCAGAACCAAGGATAATCGACCGGTAATGTTAATGTCCGCCGAGCTTCACAGCCGTGTATCTCTGGCTTCTTAAAAGTTGTCTTCACTCCTTCTCCCCACCCCGACTCCTCCCTTCTCCCCCTGCTCCCCCCTGCTCCCCCCTCTCCTCCCCCCCCCTCTTTTAAAGGACTTAAGTGACCCTTTCGCCGTCTTAATTACAGCGCCAACCTTCCTGTTCATTGCGGTGTGTGTCTGTATAACATTGTCTTTGCACCGTGTGAATTTCACTCAGACAGCGCTCCCCCCGCTTGCCCTGTCCCCCGCCTGCATAACTGGCTGGTGAAGGAAGCGATGTGTGTGTCAGTGTTCCACTCTCACAGTCGCCGTTCCAGTCGCCGTTCCAGTCGCCGTTCCAGTCGCCGTTTTTTCAGCGACCTGCTACGACTTAACAGCCGCTGGCAGTCGCCTGAAAAATTGCCTGTGGGAAAGGCCCATAAGCCATTTAGGGCTTTATAGGCAAGAAGGAGGACTTTATAGTCTATCCTGGATCTCACGGAGCCAATTAAAGGAGTATAATATTGGGGTGATATGTTCCCTTTTCTTGGTATTTGTTAAAAGCCGGGTTGCGGCATTTTGAATGAGCTGTAACTTGTTGGTGGATTTTGAAGATGTGAGATGACCTGTTAGATCCAGACTTGGCTATTCCAACATATTCATGGCTGTCTGCCTTCTCTACTCTCCTTGACCTTACGGCCATGCCCTGTGGTCTATCTCCTAACTTCAACAATGTCTACTTCCCTCTTACCCCTGTAACAGTCAACCAACACTGACTCTTGTTGCCAAAGACACCTTTTTCATAGTCTCACCATAGTTTTCAGATCCTGCCATAGCATCAACCCAACCTATTGGATAATATAATAATAATAATAATAATAATATATCTTTTATTGTCATTGCACGTCAGTGCAACGAGATTTAGTATGCAGCTCCACCGATGTACAAGAAAAGTAAAATAAAACTAAAATAAATAAATAAGCAAGCTGAGCAAGCTGAGTGACGTGACCATCCGAGGGAGACTGTCCAGATGGGTTAACATACGATGAGCGTTTGACGGCATTGGGCCTGTACTCGCTGGAGTTTAGAAGGATGAGGGGGGGGCCTATTTGAAACTTATCTAATAGTGAAAGGCTTGGATAAAGTTGATGTGGAGTGGATGTTTCCACTAGGACCAGAAGTCGTAGCTTCAGGATTAAAGGACGTTCCTTTAAGAAGGAGATGAGAAGGAATTTATTTGGTCAGAGGGTGGTGAATCTGTGGAATTCTTTGCCACAGCAGGCTGTGGAGGCCAAGCCAATGGATATCTTTATGGCAGAGATAGATAGATTCTTGATTATTATGGGTTTCAAGGGATATGGGGAGAAGGCAGGAGAATGGGGTTAGGAGGGAGGGATAGATCAGCCATGATTGAATGGCAGAGTAGACTTGATGGGCTGAATGGCCTAATTTTTCTCCTATCACTTATGACCTTATGACCTTATGATCTCTATCTGTTATCTCTTACAGCCCTATAACTCTCTGAGATGTCTCCACACCTCAAGATTTAGCCTCCAAATATAATCACTCCATCTTTGGTTGTCCTGCTTTCAGTTGGTAGGATCCTAGAAAATGGAGCTCTGGAATTTCCTTCTGACACATCCTTGTCTTCTCCTTGAAACATCCTTTAGACTTTAAACTTTAGACCTTAGAGGTACAGTGTGGAAACTGGCCCTTTGGCCCATCATGCCGCCGCCCACCAGTGATCACCCCGTAGACTAGCAGTATCCTACACTTTAGGGGCAATTTGCAGAAGCCAATTAACCTACAAATCTTTGGAATGTGGGAGGAAACCAGAGCACCTGGAGAAAACCTGGAGAAGGTACAAACTCCATACAGACAGCACCCATAGTCAGGATCGAACCTAGGTCTCTGGCACTGTAAGGCTGCAACTCTACCTCTGTGCCACTGTGCCATCCTCCTGACCAAACCCCATTTGACCATCTAACACCTTATTTGATTGAGCATCAATGCTGTTATTTGATATAATTCCTGGGAAACACCAAGGGGTGGCATTGGAATATTAGAAGACTGCAAGGAAAATCAAAGATGGTGGGTAGACACCAGACCAGATTTCGGAAGTGAACATTGTTTAGCAATTAGGGATGTGCAAGTGTGTAGATAGGTGAAGATGTGGCACGAACTATATACTACCAACAAAGAACTTCATCATTCCAGATGGAACTACCTTAGATAGAGGGAACGTCTTCCTTCACATAACGACAGGAAAGAGCTAGCACATTCCTCAAACAGGTACTGTTGAGTAGATCAACACTTTGTGGATTCCATATATTGTTTTGCAAAAAACATTGCGAAGAAAGGCATGTTATCTTTTTCAAAATCAAATCACTTATTCATGTGTTTACTGGGAGGCCTGCTAGACTTATTTAGCATTCCACGACTCACCTAAACACAGACGTCTTGCCTCATCGAACATGTGGCTTCTGCTTTTCTGGGGGCTTTGATGTCAGAAGCCTTTGATCTTCCAACATCTGTGCGTTTTTTTTCCCTCTCAGCCACTCTTCCCCCTCCCCGCCTCAGGAACAACCCTTTATCTTCCCCGCCCCCACTCAACCCCCCCCTTCTCCTCCCATCCCCACCAACGCTCTCACCCATTCATGTCCCCCTCTTCATTGTCAAGTGCTGACTGATGTGGTCCTTCAGCAAGTTTGCGACCTCTTGCTTCGGGTCACCAGGCCTGACTGTACAGCGGTTTCAACTTAGCAATAATTTGCGACAATCCGTTTCTAAGAAAAAGCAGCCTTCCTGGCATGAGCTTGGCCATATCGCCAGCTTTCCGAAAATTACATCTCAATTTGAGTAAACGGTAATGAAACGACTTTATGCATTGCATGAATTCATTGACTCATTACATCCACTCATAAGGCCTCCCGACTCAATCCTGTATCAATTTTCACCGCTCACTGTGCAATAGCACGCAACCCCTGCCTCTCCCCTCCCCCCCCCCCCCCCGTTCCAAAAACCACCCCAGTCCTTCCACCAGATCAGACACTGCTCACGCTAGAATGATCCAAATAATTCAATTTGCTTGTTCCATTTTGAACACAGATGAAATGCAGCGAGCAACCGGCCAAAATGTCAGATGGAGACAACAGCATGATACTGGGATCTGGTCACGTGTGCTCAATGTGTGCTCTTGTTAATACATTTTGTTTAGATTGAGGGAATGATTTAAACAGGCTGTGGAGGAATATTTATGCGTTTGGCTAATGTTATCTCTGGTTTAGAAGAAAGGGAATGAATGAACAGCAGCATTTTCTGGCAAATGGCACGAGTTTTTCTTTCCCAGCGCTGGCACGTTTGCTCAGTTCTTCAAGGACGTGACAGACAGCGGAGGATGTCAATCATTGTCCAACACATCTGTCCCAGGAAACACTGTCAAAAGGTGCACTGTGGCCAGGAGCAAATTGCAAGTCCATCTGAAATCTGTTCTCACTCTATTAGATTAGAGATACAGCGCGGAAACAGGCCCTTCGGCCCTCTGACCAGCGTTCCCCTATCCTACACACTAGGGACAATTTATGTTTCTACCAAGCCAATTAAGCTACAAACCTGTTCGTCTTTGGAGTGTAGGAGGAAAGCGGAGCTGGTTACAGGGGGGAGAACCTTTTTTAGTTTAGTTTAGAGATACAGCGTGGAAACAGGCCCTTCGGCCCACCGAGTCTGCACCGACCAGTGATGCCTGCACACTAGCACTATCCTACACACACAGGGACAAGTTACAATTTTACCAAAGCCAATTAACCTACAAACCTGTACGTCTTTGGATTGTGGGAGGAAACGGGGAATCCCGGGAAAACCCCACACAGGTCATGGGGAGATGATACAAACTCCGCACAGACAGCACCCGTAGTCAGGATCGAACCCGGGGCTCTGGCGCTGTAAGGCAGTAGCTCTACCCACTGTGCCACCGTGCCCCCCTCGAAACCTAAGCAAAACTTTGACCCCACCATGAAATATAGACAGGTTTATTTATTTATTGCCTTTTGACCTTTGAATATGCTCAAGTTTAGACCAATCTGAAAAAGGATCTTGACCCAAAACGTCACCTATTCCTTTTCTCCAGAGATGCTGCCTGATACGTTGAGTTACTCCAGCATTTTGAATATCCCAACCTGCTTTTACAGCCAATTAAGATTTATTTTTCAGCTGTAGGCTAATTTTACCCAGCGTGGGGAATTAGGAACCAGAGGATATTGTTTTTTTAAGGTGAGAGGGGATGAATTTAATAGGAACCAGGGGGTCAATTCTTTTTCACTCAGATGGCGTTGATTGAATGGAATGAGCTGCCAGAGGAGGTACGTGAGACAGGTACAATAACAACATTTCAAAGACACTTGGTCGGCTACTTGGATAGGAAAGGTTTAAGAAGGATATGGGCCAAATGCAAGCAGGTGGGACATGTAAATGGGGCATGTTGGTCAGTATGGGCAAGTTGGGCCAAAGGGCCTGTTTCAACTCTATGAGGAACCTGAGAGTTAACTCGCATGGTGGGTATATGCAATGAGCTGCAGAGGAAGTAGTTGAGGCAGGTACAATAGCGACATTTTAAAGACACTTGCACTGATACGTGGATAGGAAAGAGTTAGAGGGATATGGACCAAGTGCTGGCAAATGAGACTAGCTTAGAGGGGGCACCTTGGACTGAAGGGCCTGTTTCTGTGCTGATTGACTCTATGACTTTATGAGGCAAGTAGGCACTGCAGCAAGGTAGACACAAAGTGCTGGAGTAACAAAGGGGTCAGGCAGCATCTCTGGAGTAAAAGGATGGAAACAGAAAGACACACTGCCACCTCCCACAACCACCCAAGGAGTATACCAGATGCACTCTACTCAAAATAATGCTGTGGGGTCTTTATTGGATCACAATGAGATCCACCTGAAGGGCAGGTAAGCTTTAAGATTTCATTAAAGGCTCTGTCTTACCTGTTTGCGGTCATCGGCGGTGAAGCGCGGCGTCGCCGGTAGCGAGGACCGCGCGGCAACGGCGAGAGCGTCGAACCTATCCACCGGAGCGCCGCACGGATGCTGCGCGGGGGCCGAGTTAATTCAAATACGGCTGGTCCCACGTGCTTGCGGTAAGTAAATAAAAGGGCGGGCCGACTGCGATGACGTCGGCCCGCCGCACGTGACTCACCAGCGGCGGCTGTGGCGGCGGCCATCCTGATCGCGGCGCTGTAGCGGTGGCTGTGCCTGCGGCCATGCAGCACACGTGCCTCACTGGCGGAGGCTGTGGCAGTGGAGGTTTGACGCACGGCGCTCGAGCCACACTGGCGGCGTACAACTCTCCGCTAGCACTCTACTGAAGTGTTGCTGTTTTGGTCCTCAACCCTTTGGAATGGGCCTGGAGACTCATATCCTTCTAACACAGAAGTGAGAACACAGCTGACAATACTGCATGGTGGCGTAGTGGTCTACAGCGCCAGAGACCCAGGTTCGAGATAGATCAGCCATGATTGAATGGCAGAGTAGACTTGATGGGGCCGAATGGCCTAATTCTGCTCCTATCACTAATGACCTTATCTTGATATAGTACGGGTGTCAGGGGTTATGGGGAGAAGGCAGGAGAATGGGGTTAGGAGGGAGAGATAGATCAGCCATGATTGAATGGCAGAGTAGACTTGATGGGCCGAATGGCCTAATTCTGCTCCTATCACTTATGACATTATGACCCGAAGGAAGGAGCCGCTGGAGATGTCGGACGTGAGGAGACGGTAGAAGGGTGAACTGGGGTGATGCCTCCAATGTCTTGAAGGTCAGCTGCAGGAGGCGGCCTCGGGACACCAAGATGGCCGGGGGAGGAGAGGGGCGCCGGTTCGTGGGCCGATCTGGTCGAAGACAATGGGGGGAATGCTTCTAAAGTGTGGAGGGTTTAGTTTTTAATGATATGTAAGAATATGCATCACACGGTGGTTCAGATGAGTGCAATAGTTTAGTTTAGTTTAGTTTAAAGATACAGCGCAGAAACAGGCCCTGGAAACAGGGGCAATTTACACTTACACCAACTCAATTAATCGACAAACCCATACGACTTCGGAGTGTGGGAGGAAACCGAAGATCTCGGAGAAAACCCACGTGGTCACAGGGAGAACGTACAAACTCCGTACAGACAGCACCCGTAGTTGGGATCAAACCCGGGTCTCCGGCGCTATAAGCGCTGTGAGGCAGCAACTCTACCGCTGCGCCACCGTGCCGCCCCATTGGGAATCACATTGACAATAAATTGAATATCAGTCAGAGGTATCATGGTATGCAATTAACCCTTGCTTATTTATTGTGTTACAGGTAGCCTGTTATACACATGCTGCCCACTATGTTAAATAACATCATGGGTGGCCACTGCTACTTCAAAGCACCCAGCACCTCTTAACGGAGAGATGGAAAAATCAGGAGTAAATTCATCCTCTCTAGTGTGCAAGGTGAGAGTGTGTACGACAGAGAGTGTTAGGTGACAGAGTGAAGCTCATGGTGTGCAAAGTGAGAGTGTATAACATTCTTAAAGGATTGGACAGGGTGGATGAGGGAAAAATGTTCCCCATGTTGGCGGAGTCCAGAACCAGGGGTCACCATATAAGAATAAGGGGTAGGCCATTTAGGACTGAGATCGGGAAAAGATTTTTCACCCAGAGAGTTGTGAATCTGTGGAATTCTCTGCCACAAAAGGCAGTGGAGGCCAATTCACTGGATGTTTTCAAGTGAGAGTTAGATGTACAGTAGCTCTCAGGGCTAACGGAATCAAGGGATATGGGGAGAAAGCAGTAACAGGGTACTGATTTTGGATGATCAGCCACGATCATATTGAATGGTGGTGCTGGCTCGAAGGGCCGAATGGCCTACTCCTGCACCTATTGTCAATGTTTCTATATTTTACTGTGTCTCTGGACCAGGAATATCCTGACAGCCTCAAGACATTGGGTGTGGCAGGTGTGTGGATTAGCCATGGTGGTTTACTTCAGAGGAGGAAACGGATGGAGTGTCTTTGATTCTTCCTGTGTTAGAACAATTTGAGAGAAACTTACTGTACCATATGGACAGTTTCATCCCGCCAGACATGTTAAGGTCATGATTTCCTGTATTCAAACATAAATCTCCTTACTCATCCCAAAGGTGGGAAAGATCATGTTTGTTTAGTTTAGTATAGTTTAGAGACACACCGCGGAAACAGGTCGTTCGGCCCACCGATCCTGCGCCAACCAGCGATCCCCATACGCTAACACTACTCTACACACTAGGGTCAATTTTTACCATTTACTTACCATTTGCCAATTAACCTACAGACCTGCATGTCTTTGGAGTGTGGGAGGAGAAAACCCAGGTGGTCATGGGGAGAACGTACAAACTCCTTACAGACAGCACCCGTGGTCAGGATCAAACCCGGGTCTCTGGCGCTGTAAGGCAGCAACTCTACCGCTGCACCACCATGCTGCCCTTGATGAAGGGAACTACTAAATTTCATAAATATTGTGGGATGGACATTGCGGTTTGAACATTGATTTCTCCAATTTCCGGTAGCCCCTGCTGTCTCCTCCACTTCTCAGCTCTCCCTCAGCCCTCGGGCTCCTCCTCTTCCTTTCTTCTTCCCCCCTCCCCCCCCCCCCCCCAACCCTGCATCAGTCTGAAGAAGGGTTTCGGCCCAAAACGTTGCCTATTTCCTTCGCTCCACAGATGCTGCCGCACCCGCTGAGTTTCTCCAGCACTTTTGTCCTGTTTCACCGCTGGGCGTGAGATTTCTACAGAAGAGTCCGGTCAGGATGAGGGTTCAGGGAAAGGTAGGGATGGGGATGAATCTGCCATATCTTGTAAAAAAAAAAAATCTCAAGCCTAACATAAACTGCTCAGAGTGACTCGAGGAACCGCAGATGCCAGAATCACGAGCAAAACACAACGTGCTGGAGTAACTCAGGCAACATTTTCTTCAGTTTTAAGTAACACTCTCCCTCCTTGCCCCTCTTCTTGTGCCCGAAACACCCCAACCCATTACGCACCCATTTCTCCCACCATCCTCCTCCTCTACCCCATCCCCGCAACCCCTATCCCTCTTCCACCTACGTATGTCCCTTCCTGTGGCTTGGCTTTACATTTCACTCCTCTTCTCTCTTTATCTGTCACCCTTTTGTCAACTCCTTTACTCTAGCCTTCAGCTAACTATCTGCCAGTCAACGCTCCCCCCCCCTGCCCCCCACCGTGCCACCCCTAAGTAGTGCATGTCATAGTCATAGAGTGATACAGTGTGGAAACTGGCCCTTCAGCCCAACTTGCCCACATTGTCCAACATGTCCCAGCTACACAAGTCCCACCTGCCTGCACTTGGTCCATATCTCTCCAAATTTGTCCTATCCATGCCTAACTGTTTCTTAAACGTAGGATAGTCCCAGTCTCAACTACCTCCTCTGGCAGCTTGTTCCATACACCCATCACCCTTTGTGTGAAAACGTTACCCCTCAGATTCCAATTAAATCTTTTCCCCTTCACCTTGAACCTATGTCCTCTGGTCCTCGATTCATTTACTCTGGGCAAGAGACTCTTTGCATCGACCCGATTTATTCCTCTCATGATTTTATACACCTCTATAAGATCACCCCTCATCCTCCTGCACTCTAGGGAATAGAGTCCCAGCCTACTCAACCTCTCTCTATAGGTCAGACCCTCTAGTCCTGGCAACATCCTCATAAATCTTCTCTGTACCCTTTCCAGTTTGACAACATCTTTCCTATAACATGGTGCCCAGAACTGAACACAATGTCTAGAGGCTGTCAGGATGTTCTAGATTCAGAGACCCAGGAAACATAGAAACATAGAAAATAGATGCAGGAGTAGGCCATTTGGCCCTTTGAGCCAGCATCGCCATTCAATATGATCTTGATGATCATCCAAAATCAGTACCCAGTTCCTCCTCTCTCCCCATATCCCTTGATTTTGTTAGTTCTAAGAGCTACATCTAACTCTCTCTTGAAAACACCCAGTGAATTGACCTCCACTGCCTTCTGTGGCAGTTAAATCCACTAGATTCACAACTCTCTGGGTGAAAAGGGTTTTCCTCATCTTAGTTCTAAATGGCCTACCCCTTATTCTTAAACTGTGGCTCCTGGTTCTGGGCTCCCCCAAATTAGGGAATTTTTTTCCTGCATCTAGCCTGTCCAATCCCTTAAGAATGTTATGTGTTTCTATAAGATCCACTCTCATCCTTCTAAATCCCAGTGAATACAAGCCCAGGCGACCCATTCTTTCATCATATGCCAGTCCCGCCATCCCGGGAATTAACCTGGTGAACCTACTCTGCACTCCCTCAATAGCAAGAATGTCCCTCCTCAAATTAGGAGACCAAAACTGCACACAATCCTCCATCGCCTGAGGCCCAGTTACTGCTTGTCGCCCCCACTTTGCATCAAGGGGCAATCAGCGGGGACGGGTCTTAAACTCAACTGGAACCGTGGAGCTGCTAATGTTGATTGCAGCCAGGGGAAAAGTACTGAAGCCAAGCACAATCCAGCCCATTAAAAGGGGCCAATAAAGAACTGCCAGAGGAGTTGGAGTGTTAGGAAAGCGCCAGACTAGTTGACAGGACTTGAGGCATGATTGTAACCAGGAACGAGTGAAGCTATCCTGCGCTGACATGAAATAAGTAAATGGTTTTCATGCAATTTTTTTTTCCCCAAGAAACCAGTGACAGAGAAATTCTTCATTTTAAGTGTGCATTTCCATGAAAATAATTCATTTCAACTGGATTTATTACTTCTTTGAATGAAATATGGATCACAGGCGTCCCACGTGCAGAGTGTGTGAGCTACAGTGAGATGTTGAGCAGGCTGAGACTCTATTCCCTGGAGGGCAGGAGGTGGAGGGATGATATTATAGAAGAGTATAAAATTGTGAGAGATCGGGTGGACGCACCAAGTCTCTTGCCCAGAGTAGGTGAATCGAGAACCAGAGGGCATAGGTTTAGGCTGAAGGGGGGAAAGATTTTATAGGAATATGAGGGGTAACTTTTACATGCAAAGGATGGTGGGTGTATGGAACAAGCTGCCAGAGGAGGTAGTTGAGGCAGGAACTACTGCAATGTTTAAAGAGCAATTAAACCAGTACATGGATAGGACAGGTTAAGAGGGATATGGGTCAAATGCAGGCAATTGGGACTAGTGTAGATGGGGCATGTTGGTTGGTGTGGACAAGTTGGGCCGAAGGGCATGTTTCCACGCTGTATGACTCTATTAGCTCTTGATTCAGCTTGTTCTCTGGAGGTCGAGAGTCAACCTCACAAGATATTCGCACAATTCTCTCTCCTCCCTCTCTCTCTCTCTCTCTCTCTCGATCTGAGCATCGACCTCTAAGCACGCCCCCACTGCACCAAGTTCCTGGCTGCACCTTACCCGCACACACGAGGGTGGCAGAGTAGACGGCTCAACCCTCCATACCCAGAGCTGACATGTTGAAAATAACCACGAGATACCATGATAGCTAGTTGCTCCACACTCTCCCTATCACTGCCAACTTACTACCTCTACAACGTTTCCATTTCCTTGTATATTACAGGCCGCGCGGCAGAAAGGATTGTCGGGCGGGGCCATACCCTGGCCACAGGCCCGGCTCACCCACCGCAGAACCGGGAAACCCGCAAGAAGAGAGAAGCCTCCCAGCCCGACCCCTGCTCATGCCTGTCCCCGAGGGCCGGAGAACTGGAGAGGAGGGCGGAGGGAGTCGGCAATGATGGCAGACGCAAGGACGAAGGGCCGGTAAGAAGAACCGGGGGGGGGTCTTACCTTCCGCACCTCAAGGTCGGCTGCGGGAGGTGCCCCCGGGGTACCGGTGACCGGACGAGGGGAGGGAAAACGGTTCGCGGGACAATCCGGAAGGAGGCGACGGTGGCAACACGGGCCTTTATGGCCAACTCCATCTTGGACTTTGAAAATGGTGCCAAAACCTGGTGACTCTTGTATATGCTCTCAGTGGGCTGTCTCTGTACACTTTGTACTTAATCTGTGTGAGTATTTATGAATAGTAATAATTTACAGAAATGAATGCAAAACAGGAATTTCACTGTACCGTGATAATAAAGAACCACAGATCCATTGATCCATTGATCCATTGATCCATTGATCCATTGAAAGATTATTTTTTTTTAATGTTACCCTTTCTCTAACCTCTGGACATCCCCTATAAACTTTCTTACCATTTAAAGCCTCTTAAAGTGTTCTAATTTTGTCAAAACCACAACCATACCAATGGTTGCGCATAAACATACCAGCGATGCAAACAACCTAGCTCAATAATGTTTTTCTGTATAAAATCTTTTTGTCATTTTTCAACTAGGATAATTCATATGACGCTTGCATTCAGATTGACCAGACATCAGAAAGTGGGATAAAAAAGCTTTCAAATCCAGGCTTGGCTAGTGACTGACATCCCAAAAATCATATCAAATTAATTCATGGAAATTCAACCTCATGGAAACATTCCAGTTACAAATGTTTTAATGCTCATATGGTGGCTGCCAAAACCATTTTAAATAGCCCGCATTTCTGGGTTAATCTGCGGCCTAGTTCAGCTTCCGTGTCTATGTGCTGCTTTGGAGATGAGTCAAGTATCCTCACACAGCCAGGATTTACTCTTTGGAGTATTGCAGCCTTTATCTCTATACCAACTCCTCAAGTTTAATTCACCCCTAAGTCATAGAACCATAGACTCATACAACATGGAAACAGGGCATTTGGCCTAACTCACCTCTGCCGTACATTGGGCACCCTTGTTAATCCCATATTTATAAATTCATGAATGATAGGAGCAGAATTAGGCCATTCGGCCCATCAAGTCTACTCCACCATTCAATCATGACTGCTCTATCTCTCCCTCCTAACCCCATACTCGTGCCCTCTCCCCACAAACCCTGACACCCTTACTAATCAAGAATCTATCTATGCCTTAAAAATATCCACTGACTTGGCCTGCACAGCCTTCTGTGGCAATGAATTCCACAGATTCACCACCCTCGGACTAAAGGAATTCCTCCTCATCTCCTTCCTAAAGGAACGTCAAAGACAATTCTTTGCAATTCTAAGCAATACAACGTGGAAACTGAGCATTGGGCCTAACTTGCGTCAGCCGTTCATTGGGCATCCTTGTGATTTAATCCCATCTCCCTGCACTTGGTCCATCGCTCTCTTTTTCTGAGCAATTCAAGTGCCCAGATGGAAACTTTTTAAATACTGCCAATGACCCAGCTTCAGTCACTCTCTCAGCCAGTGCATTCCAGGTACTTACAATATCTATATTTCTCCGATGCCTCAAATTACTTCCACAATATCAACAACTTAAGTTTACTAATTTTCTTTTAAAACTCATCCCAGCACATTTTGAACTGTTGCTGGCCCTCCCCCATCAATAATTCGCTGGTTCTCATAGAGTCACAGAGTCATAGAGTGATACAGTGTGGAAACAGGCCCTTTGGCCCAACTTGCCCACACCGGCCAACATGTCTCAGCTACACCAGTCCCACCTGGCTGCGTTTGTTCCATATCCCTCCAAACTTGTCCTATCCATGTACCTATCAAACTGTTTCTTAAACGTTGGGATAATCCCAGCCTCAACTACCTCCTCTGGCAGCTTGTTCCATACACCCAACACCGTTTGTGTGAAAAAGTTACCCCTCAGATTCCTATTAAATCTTTTCCCCTTCACCTTGAACCTATGTTCTCTGGTCCTCGATTCCCCTACTCTGGGCAAGAGATTTTGTGCATCTACTCCATTTATTCCTCTCATGATTTTATACACTTTCTTTGCTTATTCTCACCTGAGATAGGCCCTCATTTTTCTCTTTAACCACACTTCAATATCCCTAGATACAATGAGTTCACGAAACGTATTACCCCAGCCTCTTCCCATACATGGGCAATGATTGGTATGACCAAGAGGCCTCCTTCCCCATGTATGACTTGATGTTTAGACTTTCACCTCTCTGCTTACCACTCTCACCATGAATGATGCAATGAGACATATTCAGGGAAAATGATTGGAAACTTTTAGTTTGGTTTGGAGATACAGCGTGAAAACAGGCCCTTCGGCCCACCGAGTCCGCGCCGCACACGAGGGACAATGCACAATTGTACCAAGCCAATTCGCCTGCAAACCTGTACGTCTTTGGTGTGTGGGAGGAAACCGGTCTATGAAAGTAAGCATGCAGGTATAGCAGGCAGTGAAGAAAGCAAATGGCATGTTGGCCTTTATAAAAAGAGGAATCGAATATAGGAGCAAAGAGGTCCTTCTGCAGTTGTACAGAGCCCTAGTGAGACCACACCTGGAGTATTGTGTGCAGTTTTGGTCCCCTAATTTGAGGAGGGACATTCTTGCTATTGAGGGAGTGCAGCATAGGTTTATAAGGTTAATTCCCGGGATGGCGGGACTGTCATATGCTGAGAGAATGGAGCAGCTGGGCTTGTACACTGGAGTTTAGAAGGATGAAAGGATATCTCATTGAAACATATAAGATTGTTAAGGGCTTGGACACGCTAGAGGCAGGAAACATGTTCCCGATGTTGGGGGAGTCCAGAACCAGGGGCCACAATTTAAGAATAAGGAGTAACCCATTTAGAACGGAGAGGAGGAAACACTTTTTCTCACAGAGAGTGGTGAGTCTGTGGAATTCTCTGCCTCAGAGGGTGGTGGAGGCAGTTTCTCTGGATGCTTTCAAGAGAGAGCTAGATAGAGCTCTTAAAAATAGCGGAGTCAGGGGATATGGGGAGAAGGCAGGAACGGGGTACTGATTGGGGATGATCAGCCATGATCACATTGAATGGCGGTGCTGGCTTGAAGGGCCAAATGGCCTACTCCTGCACCTATTGTCTATTGTCTATTGTCTGTTGTCACCTGGAGAAAACTCACGCAGGTCAAGGGGAGAACGTACAAACTTCATGCAGACAGCACCAGTAGCCAGGATCGAACCCAGGTCCCTGGCGCTGTAAGGCAGCAACTCTACCGCTGCGCCACCATGCCACTTTGAGAAATTTGTTGCGAATCTTTTGTAGTACTAGTTCTGCTGATAGCTCTCTCAACTCTGATATTTGTCCTCAGATTGAATAAGAGGTTCACTTTGCAAAAACCCCTAGGCTGGGTGTGATTTTTTCATAGCCAGTGCTGGGTGGTCTAATCAGTTTTATTTATATTAGGTATTTATATTGCGGGATTTAGATGACTGAATGATTAGCAAAGCCTTTCAGAGGGCAGTAAACAGCGTTCTATTGGTACTACTTTATTTATTATATTGTATACATTGCACACAATGTGCGGAGATTAACTGCAGATTCAGTTGATTTTGATCTTTGGGATAGCTATTTTAACTCTCTATCTACTTTCATTCTAACTTCCCCGCAGATGTCAAGGGCCTGTCCCACTTAAGTGATTTTTTGGGTGACTGCCGGCGACTAGGTTGTCGCCACACGGTTGCCAGGGTGTCGCCTGTATGGTCGTGAGTAGTCTCCTCAGTCGCCTAAAGAGTCGTAGCGTTTTTCTGGTCGCCACTGGATTTTGAAATGTCCAAAACTTTTCGCCGACAGTCGGCGACCGTGGGTTTGTCGTAGCTTATCGTCTCCTGACGTAGGTGCTGTCGTAGGTTGTCGTAGGTTGTCGCCAGGTGACGTAAGTTGTCGCCGGTGCTGACTTCGTGAATTCCATTGTCGTATACGCCGGCAGTTGCCTAAAAATCGCCTAAGTGGGGACAGGCCCATTAGTCCAGTCGCCGTTTTTTCGGCGACCTGCTACGACAATAACAGTCGCCGGCAGTCGCCAAAAAAAAATCACCTAGGCCCTTTACTCTGTTCTAGGAGCAGCAGAAAATCTTGACATTTGGCACTTTCTAATCTTTTAGATTCAATACTAAATTAAATGAGAGAAACGTGGATAGGTGACATTTCAAGTCGGGACCCTTGTTCAGACTGATTGTGGTGGGGTGAGGGGGGGGGAGAAAACTGGAAGCAAGGAGTGGCAGGACAAAGCCTGACGAGTGATAGGTGGAGTAGGAGTGATAGGTGGATGCAGGTGAGGGAGGTATTTTGAAAGGCAATTGGTTGGAGAAAGGCCAAAGATGAAAAGACAAAAGTGAAGTGAACAGTGACTCATTACATATAACAAGACATATCAGAAGATAGTCACAAAATGTTGGAGTAACTCAGGCAGCATCTCTGGAGAGAAGGAATGCGAGATGTTTCAGGTCGAGACACTTCTTCAGACTGAGAGTCAAGGGAGAGAGAAACTGGAGATATGGAAAGGTAATTCTCGATGGGTTAACAATCATGAGTTAAGAATCTATAGCATTTGTATTCCTTCCTGGGCTGTGATGTTGCTGCCATTACCAACCTTTATTGTTTTTTCCTCATGGTGAGAGTGTTAATTCATGGATGTTGTCTGGAGTCACATGGAAGCCAAATTTGAGAAGGGTTTCAGTGAATCAGATGCATTTTCTTTTTTGACAAGCTGGGGGTTTAATGGCCACTCTTCCTGATTCCAGCTTTTTTAATCCCAGATCTATATAAATACTGTTCCCAGTAAAGAATGTTCCCAATGATACCAGCCTTAATGTGACATTATCACTACATTGTGAATATTCTTGAACTATTTGTTAGCTCATCAAACTGTCTGTACAAGGGCACGAATGACTGATGTTATCACAGTGGGATTGAAGTTACTGGAATAA
>CM075978.1:6184131-6232049 GCA_038087875.1 Malacoraja senta
GGAGAAAGTGGCCGACGCCGACCAGTTGCAGTGGCAGTGTGCATGTGCAGGGCGGCACATGCGCACAACCACGGACGATGATGTGCTGACCAAAGATCCTCGCTATAGGATCTTTGGTGCTGGCAGTGGTTGTGCGCATGTGTAAGGCGGCCTGCTGTGCCGGCGGACGAGAGCGGGCGGAGACCCGAGACACGGACACGGATAGCGGGCGGAGACGGAGAGTGACAGAGAGAGAGAGAAAGATAGCGAGGGGGCCGCTCAGAATTAAACGATTGGTGTCCCGGGTGCTTGCCAAGCCCGGCATGGCTTTTAGGTTGCCCGTTGGGACTGTAGGTTGCCACGGCAACCGGGCAACCGCTAATTTTCGAGCCTTGTATATATGTGTGTGCATATGCATATATATGAGTATATGTATATATATATATCTATATAACTAAAAGTCTCATCTTGACCACTTCCTGTCTGCACTGTTAGAAAAAACGCTACCATATATCGCTATGATTTTTGGCCATCTTACTCACAGTCCTCCTCCGCTGAGGCAGCCCAGAGGATTTTTCCGATCGATCAAAAAAAAAGTTATGAATGTTTAAAAAATCTTGAGATCAGCTGATTGGTCCTCTCGCCTGTCAATCACCATGATGAAGGTAACGCCCCTTCCTGGGAGGCCAGGAGTATAAAGCCCAAATGGTATGAAATTGCATTTGAATTTGGTGCCCTGCACTCAGCTTGAAATTGTATAAAATTGCATTTGAATTTGGTGGCCTGTACTCTGCTTGAAATTTCAAGGAATAGCCATCAGTGAACTGCCAGCCACCAGCTTTGAGTCAATCAACTGCCAGCCCACCAGCCGTGAGTCAAGTGCCAGCCCAACAGTCTTGAATGAGTGAACTGCCAGCCACCAGCCCTGAGTGACTGAACTGCCAGCCCACCAGCCCTGAGTGAATGAGCTGCCAGCCCAAGAATCCATTCGGCCCACAATGTCCATACTAGCCCTCTGGAAACCATTCCTTCAGCCCACAACAACCATACTAGTGCTCAGAAAGCCCCCCCCAAAGTCTGTCCACACAGTCAGTACACCTCTCCTACACTTGTCTCCCGTACTAAGTCACCCCAACCCCCACCTCCCCCCACTCCCCTCCTCCCCCTCCCCCTCCCTCCTCCCCCTTCCCCCCTCCCCCTCCCCCTCCCCCCTCCCCCCTCCCCCCTCCCCTACCCCCTCCCCCCTCCCCCTCCCCCCTCTCCCCTCCCCCCTCCCCCCTCCCCCCCCACCTTTCCCTCCAGTCCCGTCCCGACCACCTGGGAAACTGAAGGGAGCGACAATCAAATGCCACGGATACAAATGATGTCCTACACAAGAAAGGGCAGATACTGGTTGACAAAAAGTGAACATACAGTGCTGGAGTAACACAAAGACGTAGCAGAATTTAGAAACGTCATCCCGTCACACATTCCTTCTCTCCAGAGATGCTGCCTGTCCCGCTGAGTTTAAGAGTGCCCACGGTAGACTCACGAGTCACTACGGTAAACTCACGGGCTACTACGTTCTTACAACGAGTTTATAAGTTTAACATTTTTATTTCAAGAGTAAATTTGACTCGTGGAAATCTTTCATCATGTTGAAAATTTTCACGAGTTAACAAGTTTCCCGAATACCTGCCGTTAGCGTTACGAGTCACTAAGTTACGTCCATGAGTTCTGACGTTCCCGCTACGTTAATTCTACGTGATTTCCACGAGTTTGATTTGTTTTAAACTCGGGATCACTCATGGGTGGACTCGCACCGTGAGACAGGGGTTTAAGCATTTCATTGCTGTGTTTGGGAGTTTGGGACATACGACAATAAAACACTCTTGACTTGACTTGAGTCTTGACTCTTGACTTCCTTCCTCCATCCCCAAACCTCTTTCTCCATCTGTGTAATTCTCTCAGTCTTGAATATGCTCAATGACAGAACATCCACTACTTTTCTGAGGGGAATTCTAAAAACTCGCAGCCTCCTGAGGGAAGAAATTTCTCCCCGTCTTCTAAAGGGTCAACCTGTTGTCCTCACGCCTTGCTCTCAACACTGCAACCAGAGGAAGCTCTCAGCGTTTACTAAGTGAATCTTTACACATCTTAAAGAGATCATCTATCCATCTATAAAATGCTAAATATACGTTCTGTTTGATACCTCCTTTAAGAACATCTCTTTCATTCCTGGGCTTTGTAGTGTTTCATCTAACGGAATTATAACATAAAAAGGCCAACCATGTACAAATGTCTCCAGGTGTGGTCTCACAAATGCTTATATAATTACAGGAAGCTTTACTTATGTTTGTACTTCAACCCCCTTTTAATAAAGGCCACCATACCAGTTGCCTTTCTATTTATTTGCTTTCCTTGCACGTTAACTTTCTGTGAACCCTCTGAGTACCAATGTTTATTTCACACACTCATAAAAACATTTCTGTTCTCCTTTCTTCACACCAAAGTGGATATTAGTACTCTCCCGACACTATACTCCAATTTCCACTTTCCAATTTCCACTTTCTAAGCATTTTCCTGATGCAACGTTGCTAAGACTTTAATAATTGATGGTAACGGACCCTTTATTCACCCTCCCCAGCTTTTATGTCTCTGACAGCATCTCCTCAACTCGAGGGCGGCACGGTGGCACAGCGGTAGAGTTGCTGCCTTTACAGCACCATGCAGTGGGTCTGGCTCTCTGGAGAAAAGGAATTGGTGACATTTTCTGTCGAGACCCCTCTTCAGACTAAGCTCAAAGGTCAAAATGCATTGAAGAAACATGTCTATATTGCATGGTGGCATCAAGTTTTTGCTTAGGTTTTGAGGGCAGCACGGTGACGCAGTGGAAGAGTTGCTGCCTTACAGCGCCAGAGACCCGGGTTCGATCCTGACTACGGGTGCTTGTCTGTACGGAGTTTGTACGTTCTCCCCATGATCTGCGTGGGTTTTCTCCGGGAGCTCCGGTTTCCTCCCACACTCCAAAGATGTACAGGTTTGTAGACTAATTGGCTTAGCAAAATTGTAAATTGTCTTTATTGTGTGTATGATAGTGCTAGTGTACGGGGATCGCTGGTCGGCGCGGACTCGGTAGGCCGAAGGGCCCTGCTTCCGTGCTGTATATCTAAACTAAACTAAACTATTTATTCTCAGCCTATCATGAAAACACAGACATTTAAAGCACAGAGAAAGGTCATTCAACCATTGTGTCCCTGCTAGCTGCCAAAAAAATATTCCTCTTCCCAACTTTGATCCAGCATCTTGTAGGTTAAAGCACAAATAGACCAATCTATAGTTTAAGAAGGAACTGCAGATGCTGGAAAATCGAAGGTAGACAAAAATGCTGGAGAAACTCAGCGGGTGAGGCAGCATCTATGGAGCGAAGGAAATAGGCAACGTTCGGGTCGAAAACCCTTCTTCAGACCTTAGACCGATGTATAATTATCTTGTAAACCCAATTTACAACCAAATATTACTTCAGTTCTTCTTTTAATGTGCTTCACTGACAATTGTATATTGGCTCATTTCTATTCATTATTCTCAGGAATGTTTTAATCATTATCCTCTAATTGGATTTAAAGCTTGCTAATATTAAAAGTAGCTTCTCGCTCTGTATTTGCATTGCAAGCCAACTAATCTGTTTAAATGTATATCATCTTCCGGATTTAAAACATTTGATTCATGTCTATCCACATCTTTCTTTCACCAGTGTAACTTGATCTGCCTATCTAAGTCTCTTTTCGTAACTCACTATTCCAAACTTCCGGAACCATCAGTTGCCTTTCGGTTCACCAACCCAACATGCTTTTAATTAAGGACGCGAAAGGTCTATAATATTCCATCGAAGCCTCTTCAGGAGACTATAACATGTTGAAATAACTTACTTTATTTCTAATCAACGGTCCTTGGAATAAATCCTGGCCTTTGATTTCCTTCCCTTCCTGAGGGTACGGGATCAGTGTACGTTTAGCCCCAGGGGTCACGAGATGGCGACGAACTGCGGAAAACCCTGCAGATTTTATCCATTAACCTTGAGTGTTAAGGCCAACCACTGCCCTGAAATCTGCTAACTCAGCACAGATCCTGGTTTTCATGTGTTCTTTTTACTAAACCAAATAGGACCTTTGGCCACAGGCTATTATTTTTTTTAACATAAATCCACATTCCTTGAAACGTTGAATACAAAAGGAAGACTTGTATTGATATAGTATCTTTCATAACCTTGGGGCATAGTAAAACAGTTCATTTTCCATCAGTTAGTTTAAATTGCGCTCATTGCTTTCACGTAGGAAAATGATCATATTTTCATATTTGAAAATAATCTTTCCTTCAGAATGTCCAATGAATGTGTTGAATAGTCTAACATCAGGTCTGGCACAAGTCAATATAATTCACACTAAATCATCGTGTGAAAGGAGAATTATTGGAATTTATAGTTATGCCATCAATCCTGCAGTTTGCTGACTATTCAAGAGTCTTGCGTGCATAAGATCACCAGGCAAGATTTTACTTTCCATTCTTATTATTCCATGTGCACCAGACCAGGTGAAGATGGAAGATTTCCCTTCCTCAACAAGATGTGTTTTTTAGTGACAATTCCAGTGGTTTCTTGGTCAGTATTGCTGACATCAGCTTCTTAATTTCAGACTTATTTAGATGTCTAAATGTAAACTCGTTAGATGAGAGGCAGGCAGGATTTGAACTCACATTGCCAGATCAAGTTCTGGTCTTTGAGATTCCAGCACAATGTTTTGGGGCATTGGAACAGATCAAACCCCAAACCATGCGTGACGGTTTAGTTTAGCTTCGGGGTACAGCCTGGAAACAGGCCCTTTCGGCCCACAGAGTCCGCGCCGACCAGCAATCCCCGGCCTCTAACACTATCCTACACACTAGGGGAAATTTGCAATTATACCAAGCCAATTAACTGACAAACCTGTACGTCTTTGGAGTGTGGGAGGAACCTGGAGCATCCGGAGGAAACCCATGCAGTCGCGGGGAGAACGTACAAACTCCAGACAGACATCACCTGTAGTCAGATCGAACAGACAAGTGTCAAGGGAGACTCAAGAGTCAAGAGTAATAAGAGTTTTGTTATCACAAATACTGAAATGGAACAATTAAATTCTTACTTGCTGCAGCACAACAGGTTTGTAAACACGGTACTCAACAGATAATATATTAATAACCATTAAAAAAGTTAAATTTTAAAAAACAATATAATGCAATACAAAGTCCTAGTGCAACCAAGACAGTTCGTTGTTCGCTGTTCTTCAAAGTCTAAAGTAAAGTCTAAAGTTAAGTTGGAGGAAACGGAATAGGAATAATTGAAGATAGACACAAAATGCTGGAGTAACTCAGCGGGACAGGCAGCATCTCTGGATAGAGGAATTTGGTGACATTTTGGGTTGAGACCATTCCTCAATCTATTTTGAATCTATTTTGGCCTGGCATTGAGTAACCACAATGGTGCCACAGGGATCACATCTTGGGTCTCAGCTATTCATGATATATATCATAAGTTATATGGAGGAATTGTCTAACATCATTAAACTGGGTGGCACAGTGAATTAGACAATAATCGACAATAGGTGCAGGAGGCCATTCAGCCCTTTGGGCCAGCACCGCCATTCAATATGATCATGGCTGATCATCCACAATCAGTACCCCGTTCCTGCCTTCTCGCCATATCCCCTGACTCCCCTATCGAACTCTTGAATGCATCCAGAGAATTGGCCTCCACTGCATCCAGAGAATTCCACAGATTCACAACCCCCTGTGTGAAAATGTTTTTCCTCATCTCCGTTCTAATTGGCTTACCCCTTATTGTGGCCCCTGGTTCTGGACTCCCCCAACATCAGGAACATGGGGAATTACAAGATGGAAGGAGGGATGGAAGGAGGCTTCAAGGCAACTTGGACAGATTGAGCGAATGGGCCAGATATGCAAGAAGTAGTATGACATGGATACATGTGACATGGATATGCCCAATTTAGGAGAAAAGGCAGAAAAGTGCCATTCTATTTGACTGGTAAGTATCAAGACTTGGGTGTCCTTCTACACTAATTACTGAAAACAAACATGCAGATGTATCTCATAGTTAAGAGGTCAAATGGTGTCGAACATGGGGCTTAGTATCATCAACAAATGTAATAATACCCCCAAGAGATATTGCTACATTTAAATTGCTACAAAAGGTCACAATGTGCTGGATTAACTCAGCGGATCAAGGGCCTGTCCCACGAGCAGGCGATTCCATGCGGCAAGCGCGACCTCCCCGGAAGCGGGGGCCGCGCGGGGTCCGAGTGATCACCGTACGGCCTGTCCCACGGGCATGCGCTTCCATGCGGCGAGCGCGACCTTACCAGAAGCGGGGGGTGAGCGGACGTCCAGTTCGAGCAAAGTCCGTTGGAAGCTCGAGCGGTTTTTATGTAGGTGAACACGGGTAGGTGATGTTTCGGTTTTTATGTAGGTGAACACGGGTAGGTGATGTTTTGGGTCGAGACCCTTCCTCAGACCATAGAAGACTGCAGAAGACTTCAGTCCGAAGAAGGTGTCTCGACCCGAAACACCACCTGTCCACAGAAGCTGCCTGATCTACTGAGTTAATTACTCCAGCATTCTTGGTGTGTCCATCTTCGGTGTAAATGGGCATCTGCAGTTCCTTGTAACTCAATTTCAATGTAACATCCAGCAAGGACCTTCTCAATTGCGGCATTATTCCTGAAATCTGGTTCAAAAGATCTGGTGAAACAGATATGTGATTCATTCTTTAATTGGGGGGGTGGGGGGGGGGGGGGTCAGAGGATGATCTTTGGTTCAGAGCTGGTTAACGTTTTGAGCAGTCTTGGCGGGGTGAATCCAGTCGACCCGTGTTTTAAAGGGACAGGCCACCCTGAATGAACATGTCTTTGCGCGAAGAGCAAAAACTGGTGGAGGAACTCAGCGGGTCAGGCAGCATCTGTGGAGGGAAATGCACAGACGACGTTTCACACTGATGAAAGGTCTCGATTCGAAACATCGCCTGTCCATTTCCTTCCACAGATGCTGCCTGACCCGCTGAGTTCCTCCAGCAAATTGCTTTTTTACTGGAGATTCCAATATCTGCGTTTACTTGTGTCTCCACACAATGAGTAATGCCTTTACAGTCAAGTTTACTGGCTCGCAGCAAAGGGAGGCGATCTTTATTGCTGGTCAATTCAAAGATATTATTATTAAACGCGGTTCCTTCCTTCACAACAATTCCAGAGTTGACGGAGACGGTGCACGCGGCGTCGAGGCTGTGGGGCGGCAGGGCGTTGCCGCGCGGAATTTTTGAACAGTGTCGGTTTTTCGGAGCCCCGCGCGGTGTCGGGACCAACAACATACGGCTCCGGCGATCTACGTGGGACCGACCCCGCGACCTCCGCGCAGTCCCCACGCGGCCCCCGCTTCCTGTTAGGTCGCGCTTGCCGCATGGAATCGCCTGCCCGTGGGACAGGCCCTTCAGGCTGCACCTCTGGAGAACATGGATAGGTGATGTATCGGTTGAAACCCATTTCAGAGTGAGAGTAAAGGGCCTGCCCCACTTGGGCGATTTTTCAGCGGACTGCCGGCGACTGTCAAGTTCGCGGCAGTGGCCTGAATAAACGGGAACAGGAACGGCGACTGTCAGAGTGGAGCACACACACAAACACATCGCGGGTGCGGCGGGGACTTACCATCCGGAGCGGGAGCCCTCCCCAGGGATCTCTGGAGGGGAGCTCGGACCGCCGGCCCTGCAGTCTGCGGTGCTTCTGGCTGCGGTGCGGCCGGGACTTTAGATCTTCGACCACCGGCCTGCAGCCTACACCAACTTGAAACCGCGGTCTCCGGTGGGGAGGCACCAATTCAGGACTTACCTGGACTTACCTTGTCTGAACATCTGGACGCCCGCAGCGGCAACTGCGGAGGGTTGAGGTCCCGACCACGGGGGAAAATGGAGGAGGACTGACCAAATTTTGTGCCTTCCACCACAGTGATGAATGCTGTGGTGGATGTTTGTGTTCAATTTTTATTGTGTATTGTGTGTTCTTTTTTTATTGTACTGCTGCTGGCAAATTCATTTCACTTGCACTTTATGTGCAAATGACAAATAAAACTTGACTTGACCTGACATCGCAAAGGCGGGGGCCAGGGAAAGTGGGGGAGCACTGTTTGAAATTCACATGGCGCAAAGCCAAGGTGATACAGACATACACCACAATGAACAGGAAGGTTAAGATGGCTAGCACAGTGCACGGTAAGTCCTTTAAAAGTGGGGGGAGGTGGGGGGGAGGGGAGAAGGGGGGAGAAGGGGGGAGGATAAGGGGGGAGCAGGAGTGGAGACACTTTTAAGAAGCCAGACAACTTTTAATAAGAGAGATACACAGCGGTGAAGTTTGGCGGGCATTTAACATTCCCGGTCGGTTATCCTTGGTTCTGAAAACTTGTGCATACGTTCCCAGAATGCGGATATTCCTCGCGACCATGAAGGAGACTCACCAGAGACCACCAGCGAACATGTGGCGACCATGTAGCGATCATGAGGCGAGCGCAGAGTCTCCTGCACTCGCCTAAAAAGATGCCTAAGTGGGACAGGCCCATTAGGGGAGAGGCAGGACAAAGTATGGCAGGTAAAGTCTCCCTTTTTCCAACTTTCTTCCCCCAACCCCCCCTACAATCAGTCCGAAGAGGGATCCCAACCCGAAACGTCACCTCTTCATATTTTCCAGAGATGCTGCCTGACCTGTTGAGTTACTCCAGCACTTTGTTTCCTTTCGTGTGTTAACCAGCATCCGCAGTTCCACATTCAACGTTGCCACACCATGTCTCCAATAAAGCCATGCTCTCCTTATCACCTACTACTTCCTGTATGAAGAAGGGTCTCGACCCGAAACGTCACCCATTCCTTCTCCCCAGAGATGCTGCCTGTGCCGTTAAGTTACACCAGCTTTTTGTGTCTACCTTCCTGTATCAAACCAGTTTTCATTAGTTAGCTTGCTATTAACTCAATAAATATTACCTTTCCTTTATATAATTCCAATGAAGCAGGAACCATCAGATTATCACATTTGGTCTTTGTTTTTCCTAAACCTGGCATAAACTCAGTATCAATACAATATATCTCCCATGTTAGAATCACAGGTTCACTTGCTCAGATTTCAGGACCTCCCAAGGAAAAGTGGATCAGTGGGAGACCCCCTCCAGTGTTTAACGTGAAAGAATGAGAAAGTGATAATGATGCCTTTGAAAGTTTGTTTACTTCTTTGGGAAGATTTGTTTTTTTCACTTAGTGATCTTGCTTTATACTGCCAAGCTGACAATAAAATGCTGGAGTAACTCAGCGGGACAGGCAGCATCTCTGGAGAGAAGGAATGGGTGACGTTTCGGGTTGAGACCCTTCTTCAGACTGATGTCACGGGAGTGGGTGGTACAGAGATAAAATGTAGTCGGGAGGGGATGGAGAGAGAGGGAAAGTAAGGGCTATTTGAAATTTAAATTCAAATTCAAATTCAAATTCAAATTCAAATTCAAAATTCAAATTCAAATTCAAATTCAAATTCAAATTCAAATTCAAAATTCAAATTCAAAATTCAAATTCAAATTCAAAATTCAAATTCAAATTCACATTTATTGTCACATGCACCAATTAAGGTACAGTGATATTTGAGTTACCATACAATTAAAAGAACACAACACAATTAAAAGAATGATAGAAGTTAACATAAACATCCACCACAGTGATCACTGTGATGGAAGGCAACAAAGTTCAGACAATCTTCCTCCTTTTGTTCACCTGTGTATGGTGCCTTGACCCTCCGCAGTCGCCACTATGGATGGCCCGACTGTACAGGCCCTCTCGTCGGGATGATCGAAGCACCGATGTCGGGACGGATGAAACACACTCCGCGGCTTGGAGTGCCCGAATCGGCCACTTTCTTACGTTAGAGACGTTGAAGTTAGAGATGTCAACATTAAAGTCAGAGACATCAACGTTCATACCACTGGGGTGGAAGCTACCCAAGTGAAATATGAGGTGTTGTTCTTCGATTTAAACCAGCACCTGCAGTTCTTTCCTACACAATAAAAACAGCAACACAGCCAACAGAAGGCATCAAAATGTATGTTCACTAAGTTTGGGCGGCACAGTGGCGCAGCGGTAGAGTTGCTGCATTACAGCGCCAGAGATCCGGTTTTGTTCCTGTCTGTACGGAGTTTGTACGTTTGTCCTGTGACCACGTGGTTTTTCTCCGGGTGCTCCGGTTTCCTCCCACACTCCAAAGACGTAAGGGTTTGGAGGGTAATTGGCTTCTGTAAAATTATAAATTATCCCTAGTGCATAGGACAGTGCTAGTGTACGGGGTGATCGCTGGTCGCTGGTCGGAGCAGACTCGGTGGAATGAAGGCCCTGTTTCCATGTGGTATCTCTAAAGTCTAAAGTTTAAAGTCTAAAGTACAGTTAGTCACAGACCAGAGCTCACTCTCACTACTTTTATCTTTCCATTTACCAATCATTAAAGCTGTGTAATTGGGCACAGAACACGATTTATTTTGTTAACCACGCTTTAGATTTGAAAGTGATTTGCGCTGACTGGTTCCCACCTCGTCTGTGTATTTATAAGGTTCAAGCCTGGAACTTAATGCTCCTTGAGAGATTGTGGTGCTGGGAACTGTAAATGTAGGATTTGTTTAGATTATGGATGGAGGATGAAGAGAAGGGAAGATGGCATTAAATTGACTTCTGCTTGGATAAAACTATAATTCAATGCCTTCATGTCCTTTTGGATGATAGCAGGCCATTCAGCCCTTCTAGCAATTCTATTTTATTTACATAGTTTTATATTCCTTACCCAACAATTTTACGCATCTTAATCTAATCTGCTAAATGCACAGTATTAAGGTCATGTGATAGGAGCAGAATTAGGCCATTCGACCCATCAAGTCTACTCTGCCATTCAATCATGGCTGATCTATCTCTTCTTCCTAACCCCATTCTCCTGCCTTCTCAGCATAGCCCTTGAGACTATTCTGGGGGGGGGGGGGGGAGAGAACATAGGAACTCTACCACCCCTTTGGGTGAAAATGTGTTTCATGTCAGCACCTCATACTCCGCTTGTCTCTCACCTAACCACTTTCCCTTGGAAGGTCCTGCAATCTGAGCTAGTGAAATTAAATTGTGATTTTAACATTGACGATAAATAGCATTGACACCGAGTTTTAGACTTTAGACTGTAGAGATACAGTCAGAAAACAGGCCCTTTGGCTCACCGAGCACGCCAACCAGTGATCGCTTCCTCCCTCTCGTACACTAGTACACTCCTACACACCACGAACAATTGACAATTTTTTACCAAAGCCAATTAACCTACAAACCTGTACATCTTTGGGTGAGTGTGGGAGGAAACTGGCGCACCTGGTGAAAACCCACGTGGTCACAGGGAGAATGTATAAACTCTGTACAGACAGTACCCATAGTCAGGATCGAACCCGGGTCTCTGGCATTGTAAGGCAGCAACTCTACCACTGCGCCACCGTGCTACCCTAATTATTCCAGTTTTTTTCCAGCATCTGCAGTCTCTTGTGTCTGCATCCCGATTCCTCTCTTAAATCTCCATGTATGAATATTGAACTCTCCAATAACAGATAAATCAACACTTTTCCCCCATTCTCCTTTAAACCTGTCCAAGTCCTCTCACACACATCTTACTTTCATCTTATATCTTCCTTTACCCCCCTACACCTCCTCCGTCTGCTCACTACCTACTCCTACTACCCCTGAGCCCCCTCTATCCCCACACCACCCCCAATACCATCTACCCACTGTTCTTCCCTGGTTCCACGTTTCACTCCTCACCTTCCTTTCCTATCAGATGACACTATTCGCAGCTTTTTGTCTTCTCCACTTCTCACCTCCAGTCTTGGTGAACATCTCCACGCTCCTCTCTCCCACGTGACTCACTCGCCATTCAATCCCTCCTTACATGGATCCACCTTTCACTTGTCCCACCCTTTTCTCCCTCCTCTTCCTACCAGGTATCCTCCCTCTAATCCAGTCTTGAACAATAGTTAGTCCCAACCCAAAACGTGTGCTGACCATTTCCCTCCCCAGATGCTGCCAGACCCACTGAGTCCCTCCAGCAATATGTTCTTTGCTGAAGATTCCAGCATCTCCAGTTCTTTTGTGTCTTCATCTTGAGGTGGCATGGTGGCGCAGCGGTAGAGTTGCTGCCTTACAAACTCATACATCGCCAGAGACCCGGCTTCGATCCCGGACTACAGGTGGTGTCTGTACGGAGTTTGTACGTTCCCCCCGTGACCGCGTGGATTTTCTCCAAGATTTACGCTTCCTCCCACACTCCAAAGACGTACAGGTCTATAGGTTAATTGGCTTGGTATAAAAGTAAATTGTCCCTGGTGTGTGTAGGATAGTGTTGATATATGGGAATCGCTGGTCGGTGCGGACTCGATGGGCCGAAGGGCCACTGATACTCTAAACTAAACTAAACTAAACGGACCCAGACCTACTTTTCAGAAAATGTCATTATTTCCGTTGCTTTTCCCAACATAGGAAATAGTTTCTCACTATCAAAAAAAAAAAAAAAATGATACATACTTCAATCATAGCACCCATTAATATCCTTTACTCAAAGGAATATTTTTGTAAAATATTTTTGCAAGGACATCCCAAAACACTTTGCAGCTAATTAAATGTAGTCAGTGATGTAGAAAACAAGCCTAGTTTGTGCTGTGTGTCATGAAAAGGTCTCATAAAACCATGGGGTCACTTTTAACATATGTCAGACCGGTATAAATGGGGTTTGTGAACCGATGGATCTGAACAACATTATTAAGAAAATTAATCATCAAAAGTGGGTTATGCCGCAATTTAGCATGCAGACCTGTTGGAATCAATTTCCTTTTTTTCCTCAATTTAAAATTTATAAAGACAGAATGTTCAGACTTCCCACCATTCAAGCTCACCATCTATCGCCACAGATGGTCTATTTTCTGCCATTGTTATCTTTATTTCTACAGTGGCCAATCTTTGTTCCATCCCGCTCAAAATCTGATTTGTACAAAGCAGAGCACAACGTGATAGAGGAACTAGCAGTGGGTCAGGCACGACCCTTCTTAAGACTGAAGACTTACCATCAGTCTGTGGATGGGCTTATTTCAGTGTAGTTTAGAGATGCAGCATGGAGACTGGACCTTCGGCCCACCAAGTCCGTACCGACCAGCGATCCCCGCACATTAACACTACACACTAGCGACAATTTTACACTTATACCAAGCCAATTAACCTAAGGGCCTCTTCCAGTGCTGCACTGTTCTGTGTTCCATCATCGATGTTCTAACCATTTCCCCCATCTGTGTGGTGAGCCCGTGATCATTTATGATCAATTATTGTCTGAGTTTGATATGTCTGTGACTGCATGAACGTGGGTGATCTGTCCAAGATTTGTCCAAGACATGAGGGACTGTGCAATGGCAAAAGGAAGATAAACATTTTTATCAACTGAACCACTCCAGTTCTCTCAGTCTGAAGAAGGGTCTCGACCCAAAACATCAGCCATTCCTTCTATCCAGAGAAGCTGCCTGTCCCACTGAGTTACTCCATCACTTTGTGTCTATCTTCGGTGTAAACCAGCATCTGCCATTTCTTCCTGCACACTCTAGTTGTTCTGCTGATAGTGCGAGAGTGATGTTTTATTTCAGCAGGCAGAGGGTTAATGTCAGAGCAATAGCACTGCCCTTTGTGTCATGTTCAATAGCACTTGATAGACCCCAGACGCTTTGAATCGCCAAAATCACTTTATGTGAGTGCAGTCCTTACTCTTTCCAAATTGCTCTGTCTGACCCTGGGACTGAGAATTTAATCTGATTGGAATCACAGGAAATAATTACTGCCATGCCTCAAACTGTTGTCTTTGCCTGTTTGCCAGGATTTTCTTTAGCCTGGTGTCTAGTCAGCTGCTTGTATTAACACCAGGGTTCTTTAACTTTTGAGATTGTGTGGCTGATTATCTGTGAAGAACATATTGGCCTTAATGAAGTCTGTTTCATTGGAAGATGAATCTGTTGAACAAAACATTAACCCTCTCCAAACATTAAAGTCACTGATGCCTGTACCTCATCCAGCAGAGGTACGTGGCTTTTATAGCGTCATAGAGTGATACAGCGTGGAAACAGGCCCTTCAACCCAACATGCCCACACCGGCCAACATATCCCAGCTACACTAGTCCCATCTGCCTGCGCTTGGTCCATATCCCTCCAAACCTGTCCTATCCATGTACCTGTCTAACTGTTTCTTAAAAGTTGGGATAGTCAACGTTTCTCCAAACTTTTTCACATAAAGGGTGGTGGTTGTGACTGGGACCATCGCAAAATTTAAGAAACGTTTAGACAGGAACATGGATAGGACAGATTTAGAGGGATAAGGGCCAAACACAGGCAGGTAGGACTAGTGTAGATGGGACACCAGCAGACTGATGAAGGGTCTCAACCCAAAACGTCACCTATTCATTTTCTCCAGAGATGCTGCCTGACCTGCTGAGTTACTCCATCATTTTGTGTCTATCTTAGATGGGACATGTTGGCCGCTATGGGCACTTTGGGCTGAAGGGCCAGTTTCCACGCTGAAAGACTCAATGACTGGATGACTCTACTAATGCCCCAAATTCTCATTATCACTTTGCTTGTTTCTTTACAATGTTGTGTAGCAAATGGAGGAGTTATCTCTGCTCTTAATTCATCTCCACTGTTTAGACCCTGTAGCCCATACACTTCTTTCCCGTAAAGTTACGAGCATCTTAAAAGTACGTGGCGCAGGTGGTAGAGCTGCTGCCTTACAGCGCAAGAGACCCAGGTTGTTCATGACCTCGGGTGCTTTCTGTGTGGAGTTTACAAGTTCTCCCTGTCACTGCCTGGGTTTTCTCTGGGTGCTCTGGTTTCCTCCCACATCCCAAAGGCGTGCGCATTTGTAAGTTAATTGGCCCCTGTAAATTGCCCCTGGTGTTGTAAGGAGTGGATACGAAAGTAGCATGGCGTAGGGCAGCACAATGGTGTAGTGGTAGAGTTGCTGCCTTACAGCGCCAGAGGCCCGAATTCAATCCCCATACGAGTTCTGCCTGTACGGAGTTTGTACGTTCTCCCCGGGTTTTCTCCGTGATCTTCGGTTTCCTCCCAAAGACGTGCAGATTTGTAGGTTAATTGGCTTGGTATAAATGTAAATTGTCCCTAGTGTGTGTGTAGGGTAGCGTTAATGTGTGAGGAATCGCTGGTCGGCGCGGACTCGGTGGGCCGAAAGGCCTGTTTCCGCCCTGTATCTCTAAATTAAACTGAACTAAACTAGAACTAGTGTTAACAGATGTCTAATGTAATCATGGACTCAGTGGGCCGAATGGTCTGTTTCCATGCTGTATCGTTCAGTTAAAAAATGCACAAAGCAGTGGTGTACATAATGCAAAATGTTTATGTTCCCTCTGCATGTTCCATCTGTAAATCTGCATGTCAATATATAATACATAAAACAACTATTCCCTAACATATTAAATAATGTGGAGAACATTTCTCTCCTTCTTGTCGAGGCAGTAACAGAATTTTGCGTTTTAACATAGTCATAGTCGTAGAGTGATACAGTGTGGAAACAGGCCCTTCGGCCCAACTTGCCCACACTGGCCAACACTGTCCCAGCTACACTCGTCCCACTTGCCATCATTTGGTCCATATCCCTCCAAACCTGTCCTATCCATGTACCTGTCTAACTGCTTCCTAAATGTTGGGATAGTCCCTGCCTCAACTCCCTCCTCTGGCAGCTTGTTCCGTACACCCACCACCCTTTGTGTGAAAAAGTTACCCCTCAGATTCCTATTAAATCTTTTCCCCTTCACCTTCATATCTTGGTGGGTTCTTTCAGCATTTTATTTCAAGATAAATTTGAGACTGAGTTAAAGATCTCAACCAGTTACGAAAGGATTTGGGAGCCTTCTGTCGATCATTAGTCTGAGCCTACGGATAATTCACCCAGCAACACAGCCACGGCCAGCTTTTGCCCCTCCATATCTGCACAGGTTTCTGGTCATTTAATGTCCTGGGCATAAATACAGTCATGCTTCCTTAGATCTAAATGCTGCTCCGCACTTGATTCACGTTCATCGTTTGATCCACACAGGGCAATAGCCCCAGGTGCAGCAAGAGAAAAATGTGCCCTTGTTACTTCCAATACAAATCAATGACACTGTGTGAGCATGTGCGTCATGAAAGTTCTCCTCGGTATGCTGAACCAACTCGTTTGGAATTATTCACTGTATTAACAACAGCATTTAATGCAACAAAACGTTTCAAGAATCATCGACAAATTAGGCACTCGGCCAGAATAGATAATTATAAAGTCTGCGTACAAAGGCTGGGTCAGTGGCATTTTTTTATTTATTTGCCCAGGATATAGGAAGGTCCCTTTTAGTCAGAGGGTGGTGAATCTGTGGAATTGATTGCCACAGGCGACTGTGGAGGCCAAGTTAATGGATATTTTTAAGGTGGGGATTGACAGATTCTTGATCAGTAGAGGTATCAGGGGTTATCGGGAGAAGGCAGGAGAATGGGGTCGAGAGAGAGAGACATGGCTGACTGGCGGAGTAGACCTTCTTCAAAGTAGGCATACCTTGACGAGATTTCGCAGTGGAGTAGACAAAGTGTTAAAGAAGGAACTGCAGATGCTGGAAAATCGAAGGTACACAAAAATGCTGGAGAAACTCAGCGGGTGCAGCAGCATCTATGGAGCGAAGGAAATAGGTAACGTTTCGGGCCGAAACCCTTCTTCAGACCTGATGGGCTGAATGGCCTAATTAATTCTGCTCCTAGAACCTACGGACCTATGATGTGGACATTGCTAGTAAACCAGCGATTATTTAAGGGGTGCAGAGAAGATTATGAGAATGTTGCCAAGACTTGAGGGCCTGAGCTATAGGAAGAGGCAGGCTAGGAATTTATTCCTTGGAGATTGAGGGGTGATCTAATAGGGGTATCATGAGGAGAATAAATGGGGTGAATGCACAGTCTTATACCCAGGTTGGTGGAATCACAAACCAGAGGACATAGGTTTAAGGTGAGCAGGGCAAGATCTAATAGGAATCTGAGGGGCAACTGTTTCATTCATAGGGTGGCTGGAAAATGGAATGAGCTGCCAGAGGAGGTAGTTGCGGCAGGTACTATTAAGCATTGAAACATTACTTGGACAGGTACATAGATAGAAAAAGTTTAGAGGGATATGTACCAAATGCAGTCAAATGTGACTAGTGTGAATGGGGCAACTTGGTTGGCAAGAACGAGTTGGGCCAAAGGGCCTGTTTCCATGTTGTACTCCAACGACTCTATTGACCATGACGCAGAAAAAGATGTAGAAACAAAGAACTGCAGTTGCTGATTTATACCAGACAGTCTGAAGAAGTGTCCTGACCCGAAACGTCATCCATCCTTTTTCTCCAGAGATGTTGCCGGACCCGCAGGGTTACTCCAGCAGTCTGTGTCTATTTTACTCAGAAAAAGATGGTGGATTCGCTCTCTGAACCAGCTTCCATTAGTGAAGCAGGTGCTTTTCTTTAAACCAATGTGGTCGTTTCATGCTCATTTTTACTGAGACTATCTTTCCTCTCCAGATATCTTTAATCAGTGGTCCAAGCCTCTGAGTGTCAGCCCAATAACTTAACGGTATTGCCACCATGACCAGAAACGAGGAGAAAGCAGTAGAGAGGTTGAGAGAGTTTTAGGAAGTTAATTCCTGGACCTTGGCCACATAAATTATAGCCACAGGCATTAGCATATGTGAAATAAATAGACAAACGTAAATGAGTTAGTGTCTCTGTCAAGTTAGTTTAGTTTAGAGATACAGTGCGGAAACAGGCCCTTCAGCCGACCGAGTCCGCACCGACAAGCGATTCCCGCACATTAACATAATCCTACACACACTAGGGACAATTTACACATACACCAAGCCAATTTACCTTCATACCTGTACGTCTTTGGAGTGTGGGTGGAAACCGAAGATCTCGGAGACAACCCACGCAGGTCACTGGGAGAGCGGACAAACTCCGTACAGACAGTACCCGTAGTCGGGATCGAGCCCGGGTCTCCGCAGCAACTCTACCGCTGCGCCTCCATAGCCGTCCGAGTGTTAAGGAAAGTGTCGAGCAAATAGTCATGCACACTTAATTCACCACATTATCTCAGTGTTTATGTGCTGCTGTATTCTAATTCCTCCCATCTGCAGATTGTTCCAACTCACTCACACTTTTCAAACAACCCATACAAAATGTGGAAAATGTGTGAATCATTGTTTGCACATTGAGCCGTGTTCAAAGAAACCGCACATGGACCATGTGAATAAATCTGACCATATTCCATGACTGTCGCATCAAATATATACTCCAGCCCTTGCTATTCTAACAGATTTATAATCTTCCCCATCGTCTTCCCGTACACGATCTAGAATACTTTGAGATCCTACTTGGAACTAATTTAAGGTACAACTAAGAAGTTTGAATCCAGATGATCAAACACTTGCTATTTGCAGACCATGTTATCTGTGGCATTCCACCAATGCAGATCGTAATGATATATTCACAGGCTGTAGTGCAACCATTTCCAAGTAGCAATGTTGCCAGTTCCAGCATTATGTTTCCTTTGGCCGGGATCCTAACCCCTGCTTTGTCAAAGATGAATTAAAGCGGGCTCTAATGGTTTACCTTGTAGCAACGACCAAAGCACTAAATGAGTTGGGACCCTGTCAAGTCCGTGCCGAGAGGAATTACAAACGAACCAATTATCGAGAGTGGGACTAACAGACCCGTTATTTTATTCGCGCTTTCTGGGTGTTGAAAGCATTGAATGGTGGTCAGAGTGAAATTTGTCAAGTGACCCGGGTTCAATCCTGATCTCGGGTGCACGCATGACTCCACACCCACTGATCTGGGCACTTCCGCATCCCCCAAAAATGATCAGTTTTGTACGTCAATTGGCCTCTGTAAATTGTCCCACATGTGGAGGTGAGTGGTGGAATCTTATGGGGAGTTGTTGGGAATGTTGGGAGAGTGAAATGGGTTACGGTTGAATGGTCATCAGCACGCCATCGATGGGCCGAAGGGCCTGTTTCTTTACTGTGTTTCACTATGTCAGAGGGTGGTGAACTGCAGAGGGTCGAAGAATGGCAAGATCTTGTGCATTGACAACTACCTTCCAGTGGCCTTGACATCCATCATCATGAAGTGCTTTGAGAGGCTGGTTATGGAATCCATTAAATCTAGACTACCAAGCAACCTTGACCTACTGTAGTTTGCCTACCGCCACAACAGGTCCATGGATCATGCCATCTCCCTGGCCCAACACTCAACCCTGGAACCCCTGGATAAGAGAGACACATACGTCAGACTTCCATTCAGGGACTACAGCTCTGCTTTTAATACCATGATCCCACCCAAGCTCATCACCAAACTCATGGAACTTGGAGTCAGGGCTCATCTCTGCAACTGGATCCGCGACTTCCTGACTAACAGACCACAATCAGTGAAGATAGGTGACAAATCATCCTCTATAATAATCCTCAGCAAGGAAGCATTCTCAGCCCCCTCCTTTAGTCCTTATGACTGTACAGCCACGTACAAATCCAACTCAATTTGCAAATTCACAAACAACACCACCATTGTGGGCTGGATATCAAATAATGATGACACGAAGTAAAGGAAGGAGATTGAAAACCTCGTAACCTGGTGTAAAGAACACAACCTTCATCTCAATGTCAGCAAGACAAAGAAGATAGTGATCGACTTCAGGAAGTGAAGTGGTACACATGCCCCAGTATAGAATGATGGCACAGAAGTAGAGATGGTTGAAAACTTCAAGTTCCTTGGAGTAAATATCACCAACAACATGTCCTGGATGAGCCATATTGAAGCAATGACCAAGAAAGCACATCAACACTGTACTTCCTTAGAAGGCTTAGGGAGCTTGGCATGTCTCCAATAACTCTCACCAACTTCTACAGATGCGCCGTAGAAGGCATTTTATCGGGATGTGTCATAGCATGGTTTGGGAACAGCTGCATCCAAGATCGTAAGAAATTGCAGAGAATTATGGATGAAGCCTAGGCATCCATAATTACGACCAACCTCCCTTCCATTAACTCCATTTGCACATCACGCTGCCTCGGCAAGGCCACTAACATAATCATCGACAAGTCTCACCCCAGTCACCCCCTCTTCTTCTCTAACCAACAGGCAAGAGGTACAGAAGTGTGAAAATGTCACCTCCAGATTTCCCAGCAGTTATCAGGCAAATGAATCATCCTACCGCACTCAGAGAGCAGTGCTGAACTACTATCTACCTCTTTGGTGACCCTCGGACTATCCTTGATCTTGGACTTTGCTGGCTTTACCTTGCACCAAACGTTATTCCCTTATCATGTATCTGTACACTGTAACTAGCTCGACTGTAATCATTTATTTGGGTGCCTTGTTGCCCTTTATTGGTATGACTGTATGGCAAATCAAATTCCTCGTATGTTGTAAAGCATACTTGGCTAATAAATTACTAATATGATTATGATTATGATGTATTGCCTTTCTGCTGACTGGGTAGCACACAACAAAAGCTTTTCCGTGTACCTCGTGACAATAATCTAAACTGAACTGAGATTCAGGGACAGTTTCTTCCCAGTTGTCATGAGACAACTGAACCATCCTATCAACAACAAGAGAGCAGTCCTGAGCTATCATCTACCATTGGATACCCTTGGACTATCTTTAATCTGACTTTACCTGACTATACATTATCCCCTTTATCCTGTTTGTGTACACTGTGGATGGCAATAGACAATAGACAATAGATAATAGGTGCAGGAGTAGGCCATTTGGCCCTTCGAGCCAGCACCGCCATTCAATGTGATCGTGGCTGATCATCCCCAATCAGTACCCCGTTCCTGCCTTCTCCCCATATCCCCTGACCCCGCTATTTTTAAGAGCCCTATCTAGCTCTCTGTTGAAAGCATCCAGAGAACCTGCCTCCACCACCCTCTGAGGCAGAGAATTCCACAGACTCACCACTCTCTGTGAGAAAAAGTGTTTCCTCGTCTCCGTTTTAAGTGGCTTACCCCTTATTCTTAAACTGTGGTCCCTGGTTCTGGACTCCCCCAACATCGGGAACATGTTTCCTGCCTCTAGTGTGTCCAAGCCCTTAACAATCTTATATGTTTCAATCTTATATGTTTCAATGGCTTGATTGTAATCATGTATATTATTTCCACTGACTGGATAGCACGCAACACAAAGGTTTTCACTGTGCCTCGGTACACGTGACAATTAACTAAACTAAACTATACAGTACTAAACTAAACCAAACTAAACTGAACTGAACTGAACTAAACAAAACAAAACTAAACTCAACTAAATTAAACAAAGGTGCATGAGTCTGAACAAATCGATAACAAGCAGGTTTCTGTTGTACAGATCATCACTTGAGAGAGAAGGAGCAGCGTAGCCACAAGCCATGGAATCACAAGATTACATGACTTTACCAGACCACATTACCAGACCACAATTCCCAGCTGGAAGCGGTTGAATTTCCAGAGTGGTCTTAGAAATTATCCCTATAACATACCATGCTGGAAAAACAATTTTAAAAAATCATACACTTAGTATTGAACAAAAGTAGTAATGCACATCTGAACACCAAGGCCAATTTAGAGAGAGGTTCAATTTGGCCGATCTGGATCGGTCCAATTTATTCCGACTTTATTTGTTCACTGGCTGTGGATGCTATTGGTCATGCCAGCATATATATATATTCCACCTCTAATTGCAGTTGAACTGATGGGGCAGTCGAGAGTCTCCCAGATCGGTGGGGAGTGGTGTCACATGCGGGCCAGGCTGGGTAAGGGCAGCAGACTGAGTGAGGGCGCAACGGTGGCGCAGCATTAGAGTTGCTGCCTTACTGTGCCAGAGACCAGTCCTGACTAAGATTGCTGTCTGTACGGAGTTTGTACGTTCTCCCCGTGACTGGCGTGGGTTTTCTACGCGATCTCCAGTTTCCTCCCACACTCCAAACACGTGCAGGATCGTAGACTAATTGGCTTCGTTATAAGGGTAAATTGTCCCTAGTGTGTGCAGAATAGTGTTAGCGAGCGGGGATCGATGGTCGGCGTGGACTCGGTGGGCCGAAGGGCCTGTTTCCGAGCTATATCTGTAGACCAAACTAAACTAAATGACCTCCAATTGGGGGGGGGGGGTGGGCGATTAGGGATGCAGATGGATATTTCCAACAAGCCAGTCATCCTGTCGTTTCTGTAAGTGTAGCTGGTTCTGTTTTACTGGCAAAATCACTGTGTGCGTTGCAGGGTTCTAGCCAATCCACGTGGCAGCCCGTGAATATTATTGTCCACCCACATGTATGTCGCTGTGTGGCTGCTTCACCACTTCCTGCTTGGTTTAGTTTAGTTTAGTTTAGAGATACAGACAGCGCGGAAACAGACCCTTCAGCCCACCGAGTCCGCACCAACCGATGATCCCTGCACATTAACATTATCCTTACACACACTGGGGACAATGTACACATTTACACCAAGCCAATTAACCTACAAACCTGTACGTCTTTGGAGTGTGGGAGGAAACCGAAGATCCCGGGGAGAACGTGCAAACTCCGTACAGACAGCACCCGTAGTCGGGATCGAACCCAGGTTGCCGGCGCTGCAAGCGCTGTAAGGCAGCAACTCTACCGCTGCGCCGCCGTGGCTGCCCAAAGTCGACCTGCAATGCCCAAAGTGCTAACTCTTTCATCGCAACAATGACCACAAAGTACTCTTTGGCTGAAAAGTGCTTTCAGTCCCGTGAACATGAAAAAAGTCCCGTAAAACATGAAAAGCTTGCATTTATAAAGTTCCCTTCAATTTCCTCCCTGTCCTTCGCTTCAACCAGAGTTTAATAGGAACACTTTTTGGCGAGTTCTGCCGTCCTTCGTCGCTTTTCTTTTATTGCAGCTATTTACTTATTTTTCATAATTATAACCTTCTGTGTGTGTAAAGAGGTTTTCAGCTGGGGCAGGGGGGGGTTGGTGCCAAGATAGCCAAACGCTTATCCCTAGCATTGCAGAGGAGCCTCTGGAACTATCACTGTATTGGATTTATACGGGAGAGAAATGGAAGAAAATAGGATTGTCGCTTGGGATGGAGCCCCTGTGTGGAATGTGGGGGGGGGGGGGGGTAGATTAGCTCACACCCAGCCCTCCACCCCCTCCAGGCCAAGTGCACAGACTGTGCAAAGAGTACGCAACATAAAACTAAACTGCACAAGGAGACTATGCCTCTCCAGGGAGTTGAGGAGAAATTTCTATCGTCTGTTGCCAGCCTTCAAGGCAATAATTGCGCTGATTAAAGCAGCGGAGGTCATTTCAACCATAAATGCTTTTGTGCTTTGTTCCTTTCCCAGCTACCATTAGCACAGCCGACCAACCTGTGGTCTTCATGGGACTGGGGTGCGTGGTTGTGTTTGCCCGAACAAACATTTCCACTCCCGACCACAAGGAATTCAAGAATCAACAGCCTGCATTTACATAGGACCTTTCAGATCATCCCCTAAAGCTCTGTGCATCAAATATGTCAAATTGAAGAATATACAGATGGTGGAAGGGTCCTGGCCCAAAACGTCCCTTTCCATCTCCTCCAGATCACCTACACTGGGGTAATCTCATTAGCCCAGATCCCCGACTGTGGGTGCTTCTTCTTATCCAGTTAGATCTTCTCATAGGTCCCTGATTCCCTGGAGTGGGATATTGTCTGGGCTCCAAATCTCTTCCAAAATTATCTTCTCATAGGTCCCAGATCTCCTACTGTGGAATCTTCTTCTCATGGGTCCCAGATCCCCTGGAGTGGGATCCTCTCATAGGTTCCAGATGCTAAACAATGGGACCTTCCCATAGGTCCCATAATAGTGAATATTCGTAGGTCCCATATCCCCTGCAGTAGGACCCTCATAGCCACAAATCCACCAGAGTTGGGTCTTCCCATGGGTCCCAGATCTCCTGCAATGAGGGCTTCTCATGGATTCCAGATGTCCTACAGTAGGATCTTCTCATGGGTGACATGTCCTCTGCAGTGGGACCTTCTCATAGTCACAGATCCGCCATCATAGGATCTTCTCCAAGGTCCCAGATCCCCTACAGTGGGACCTTCTTCTTCTGGGTCCCAGATCCCCTGGAGTGGGACCCTCTCATAGGTCCCCGCAGGGTGGGCCTTAGGAGGTCCAATTGGGAACAATTTTGGTGAGCCCCAGGTTCCCAGCCAAGGTATGTAGAATTATAGAAATATAAATAAAGTCTATTAAGGGGGAGGGGGGGTGGGTGGGTGGGTGGGTGTGTGTGTGTGCGTGCGTGCGTGCGTGTGTGTGTGTGTGGAGAAGGGAGGAAGGAGAGAAGGGAGGAAGGAGAGAAGGGAGGAAGGAGAGAAGCGTGAAAGGAGAGAAGGGAGGAAGGAGAGAAGGAGGGAAAGAAGGGAGGGAAGGAGAGAAAGAAGGGAGGGAGGGAAGGAGAGAAGGGAAAAGAGAGAGAGCAGGGAGGGAAGGAGAGAAGGGAGGGATGGAAGAAGGGAAGGGAGGGAGGGAAGGGAAGGAGAGAAGGGATGGAGAGGGCCGGCAGCAGGAGTGGATGCCGGGGTCCGGGTGTGAACTGAGGCCGAGGTTTGTAAACGTTGCTCCAACCCCCGGCCCGGCCCTCCCTGTAATGTTCACCGCGTCTCCCCGGGGGTAGAGAGAGGGGTGGAGCCTGGGCTGTGTGCGTGAAGCACGGCAACTGGAGGGGCGGGAGCGCTGCCCCGGGACTGTGAGGGAACGACCCACTTCCCCTCTCCCCCTTCTCCATTCCACCTCACACCCCCATCCCCGTCTACCCCTTTGTTCCCCCTCCACCCCTCTACTCCCTCTCCACCCCTCTCTCCCCCCTCCACCCAGGGTAGATCTACCCAAGCCGAGAGTAGATGACTCTAGCGCGGGTCCCCCTTGGGCGCAGGGCCCAATTGGGAGCAATTGGTCCAATTGGCTTAAGGCCGGCCCTGGGTCCCCGTACCCTCGTGCAATGGGAATTTTTCAGTGGTCCCATATTCTCTGCAGAGGTACCTTCTCATGGTCTCAGACACACCAGCTTAGGAACTTCTCATGGGGCCCAGATCTCCCACACTGTGAGATTCTCATGGGTTCAACCGCCTTCAGTGGTATTTTCACACGAGTCCCTCGGGTGAGCATGCTTTCAGACTCCTGAGGTCTGGAAATCACCATTTAAAAGCCCACAAGATGTTTTGTTGGCTTGTGGCCTTTTACCACTGACCACAAAATCCAAGCTGTTTTTTAAAAATATAGTTTTAGCGAGCAAATGTGTGTCCAGTGCATGAATCTTTGGTTTTAATTGAAAACACCCTTGAAATCCTATTCTGTGTTGTCCGGGGGTGTTGCAATTGGCTTTCAAAGTGTTTGCGAGGTTTTGACAGGATAAATGCGTGCAAATGTTTCCTCTTGTCTGAAACAATAAATCAGAAGTGGAAGTTAGAAATTTTGGATAAAGATAATAATGATCGGCAATCCAACTGAAGATCCTGGGAGGTTTTGACGTGGTTGATTTGTGGAGATGTTTCCTTTCATGGAAGAATCTAGAACTAGAATTCATTGTTTAAAAATAAATAGTTGCCCTTTAAGGGAAGATTTTAAAAAAATTCTCGGGGAGGGTGGTGAACCTTTGGAAGCCTCTTCCTCAAAGTCTGTCCATTCCTTCCACATTTGCAGACGGCACAGTGGCGCAGAAGCCTTCCAGCGCCAGAGACCCAGGTTTGATCCTGACCAAAGGTGCTGTCTGTACGAGACTTGTACGTCCTCCCCGTGACAGCGTTGTTTTCTCTCCGGGTGCTCCGGTTTCCTTCCACACTACAAAGACGAACAGTTTTGTGGGTTAATTGAGGAATATCTGAAGTCTGGAGAAGTCTGAAGAAGGGTCTCGACCCAAAAGGTCACCCATTGCTTCTCTCCAGAGATGCTGCCTGTCCCGCTGAGTTACTGCAGCATTTTGTGTCTACCTTTGATTTAAACCAGCAGTCCTTTCCTACAGGTTTGTAGGTTAATTGGCTTTGGTTGAAAAAAAAGTAAAAATTGTTCCTGATGTGTAGGATAGTGCTTGTGTATGGGGTGATCATTGGTCAGCATGGACCTGGTGGATCGAAGGACCCGTTTCCACATGGTATCTCGCAGGTCTAAAGTAAAATCGAAATATGCTGCCTGACCTGTTGAGTTTCTCCAAGCTTTTGTGTTTTGGTCAAGATTCCAGAATCAACAGTTTCTTGGGTGACTCCATCTTTCTCAAAGATGGTGAATATTTTTAAGCCAGAGGTGGGTGGATTCTTGGAGAGCATGTTTGTAAAGCATTACTGCAGTAGATGGGAATGTGGACTTCAGATTAAGCCAGATCAGCCATAGTCTTTTCAAATAGCCAAGCTAGTACGAAGGGCCGAGTGGCCTGCTCCTGCACCCAGTTTGTGTGTTCATGTGTACTGATAGATTTGACACATGTAATGGTCAGTGGATGAGCTAACAAGACACTGGCAATTTTTTTCTATGTATTATTACTATTAATATGCGCGTTATTCTTACCAATTTAAATTTTATGCACTCCATAGAAACCAAAAGATTTTGCGATTTTTAAAAGATTTTTTAAAGAGGGCATAGGTTTAAGGTGAAGGGGGAAAGATTTTTTAGGAATCTGAGAGGTAACTTTTTCACAAAAAGGGTGGTGGGTGTATGGAACGAGCTGCCAGTGGAGGTAATCACCAGGGCCTGATGGTCTGCATCCCAGGGTACATAAGGAAGTGGCTCTAGAAATCGTGGATGCATTGGTGATCATTTTCCAATGCTCTATAGATTCAGGATCAGTTCTTGTGGATTGGAGGGTAGCTAATGTTATCCCACTTTTTAAGAAAGGCGGGAGAGGGGAAACGGAATTATAGACCAGTTAGCCTGACTTCGGTTGTGGGGAAGATGCTGGAGTCAATCATAAAAGATGAAATAGCGGCACATTTGGATAGCAGTAACAGGATTGGTCCCAGTCAGCATGGATTTACGAAGGGGAAATCATGTTTGACTAATCTTTTGGAATTTCTTGAGGATGTAACTAGGAAAATGGACAAGGGAGAGCAAATGGATGTAGTGTGCCTGGACTTTCAGAAAGCATTTGTTAAGGTCCCACATAGATTAGTGGGCAAAATTAGGGCACATGGTATTGGGGATAGATTGCTGACATGGATAGAAAATTGGTTGGCAGACAGGAAACAAAGAGTAGGGATTAACGGGTCCCTTTCAGAATGGCAGGCAGTGACTAGTGGGGTACTGCAAGGCTCGGTGCTGGGACTGCAGCCATTTACAATATATATTAATGATTTAGATGAAGGGATTACAAGTAACATTAGCAAAATTGCAGATGACACAAAGCTGTGTGGCAGTGTGAACTGTGAGGAGGATGCTATGAGAAGGCAGGGTGACTTGGACAGGTTGGGTGAGTGGGCAGATGCAGTTTAATGTGGATAAATGTGAGGTTATCCACTTTGGTGGCAAAAACAGCAAGGCAGCTATTTTATCTAAATAGTGTCGTTGGGAAAAGGGGAAGTACAACGGGATCTGGGGGTCCTTGTTCATCAGTAAACATGCAGGTACAGCAGGCTGTGAAGAAAGCGAATGGCATGTTGGCCTTCATAAAAAGAGGAGTTGAGTTTCAAAGCAAAGAGGTCCTTCTGCAGTTGTACAGGGCCCTAGTGAGACCACACCTGGAGTATTGTGTGCAGTTTTGGTCCCCTAATTTGAGGAAGGACATTCTTGCTATTGAGGGAGTGCAGCGTAGGTTTACATGGTTAATTCCTGGGATGGCAGGACTGTCATATGCTGAGAGAATGGAGCGGCTGGGCTTGTATACTCTAGAATTTAGAAGAATGAGAGGGGATCTTATTGAAACATATAAGATTATCAAGGGTTTGGACACACTAGAGGCAGGAAACATGTTCCCGATGTTGGGGGAGTCCAGAATCAGGGGCCACAGTTTAAGAATAAGGGGTAAGCCATTTAGAACGGAGATGATGAAACACTTTTTCACACAGAGAGTAGTGAGTCTGTGGAATTCTCTTCCTCAGTGGAGGCCGATTCTCTGGATACTTTCAAGAGAGAGCTAGATAGGGCTCTTAAAGATAGCAGAGTCAGGGGATATGGGGAGAAGGCAGGAACGGGGTACTGATTGTGGATGATCAGCCATGACCACATCGGATGCCGGTGCTGGCTCAAAGGGCCGAATGGCCTGCTCCTGCACCTATTGTCTATTGTAATTGAGACAGGGACTATCGCAGTGTTAAGAAGCAATTAGACAGGTACATGCATAGGACATATTTGGGGGATATAGGACAAACGCAGGCAAGTATGACTAGTGTAGATGGGACATGTTGGTTGGTCTGGGCAAGTTGGGCCAAAGGGACTGTTTCCACACTGTGTGACTCTATGAGAATCTTTTGACTGCAGCTCTTTTCAATAATCGAAATATCTTGATTTCATCAAACACCTATAAAAGCCAAAGGAACCTTGCCCAGATTGAACTAAAAACGTTTTAACTATGAAACATCTTTGGTTCAGTTTATGTTGCAACACTTTCTTCCAGAGCCAGACAAGGTTTATGATATTTGTTACTGCTGTCGTTCTGGCGAATTAGTGAATGAGATACAGATGAACTGACTCAATAGCTTAATCCGGGATGAGACCAACAGATGTCTCATTTGTTGCTTCACTCAATATCACTGACTAAGATTCTGAGCAAAACCACTTCAAAAACAATGAGCTGGACGTTTAGAAAGCTTTTCTCCTCTGTCAGCCCCCCTCCCTCTTGTTGTGTAAGCCAATAGGTGCTGGATATATCTGTGCTGGATATGACAAATCTCCACATGGTTGCAGAGATTTTTGAACAGAAAGATAAAGGTCCACCATTGATTTTCCAGCATCTCCTTTAATCCGGACAAAATTACGAGAGTGCCCTCCCCCCCCCCACCGAAAGTCCCTCCAGAAATGTGGGGCCTAGGCCTGGTGAGGCAGCCGATCTCGACCTCACCGGGACTTCCGCACCGATTGGCCGGTCGAATTTTCCCCCTGCGGCCGGGACTCTGGAACTCCAGCCCGGCCAGAGCCAGCAGATCCGTTCCCATGGCGGTCATCTTAGGCCGACTTTGGGGGTCGGTACGTCGGCTAGGCAGAACGTTGCACTCCTCTCGGAGGCCGTGAACCTCTGTTAGTCCGGCAAAACGGATAATCCGGAAAGGATCTGGAACCAAGAATGCTGGAAAATCAATGGTGGACCATAACACTACATCTATTTGTTTGTGCAACGTTAGGCTGTGCAAGAAGCAAGAAGAAGAAGAAGAATGGTGGACCTGTACCAGGAATGCAGATATATAAATAGGAGATGCTGCGGATAATCTTGGAACTGAAAAGAGTGTGAGGGGATCTGAAAGGCAAGCAACATAAAATCACAAAGAGGCTAGACAGAGCAAATGGAGGGAAGTTTCCCCATTGATGAAACAGGTCAACAACTGGAAGGCAAAGATGATTGGCTGAAGAACCAAAATTGACTCGAGGAAAATCTTTTTATGCATGGTGGCGCAGCAGTAGAGCTGCTGGCTCACAGCGCCAGAGACCCGGGTTCGATCCTGATTACGGGTGCTTGTCTGTACGGAGTTTGTACGTTTTCCCCATGACCGTGTGGGTTTTCTCCGAGATCTTCGGTTTCCTCCCACACTCCAAAAACGTAGAGTTGGCTTGGTGTAAATGTAAAAAAAATTGTCCCTAGTGCGTGTGGAGTGGCGTTAATCTGCGGGGATCGCTGGCCGGTGCGGACTTCGATGGGTCGAAGGGCCTGTTTCCGCGCTGTATCTCTAAACTAAACTAAACTAAACGGAATGGGTAAGATCTGAAATGTGTTGCCAGATTCAATTGTGGTGTTCAAAAGGAACTGGATAAAGCTGAACTGTACGTTACTTTAAACTTTAGAGATACAGCGCAGAAACAGGCCCTTCGGCCCACCGAGTCCGTGTCAACCATCGATCACCCAGTAGACTAGCACTACCCTACACACTAGGAACAATTTACCAATTACAGAAGCCAATTAACCTACAAACCTGTATATCGTTGGAGTGTGGGAGGAAACCGAAGCACCATGCGGGCACAGGGCGAATGTACAAACTCTGTACAGAGAGGACCCATGGTCAGGATCAATTACTGAAACCTGGTTAAGAGAGGGGCAGGATGGATAGCAGAATGTTCCTGGGTACAGGTGCTTCAGGAGAGATGGGTAAAAGTGGAGGGGGGTGGGTGGGTTGTTATTGGATGAGGAAGATGTCACAGCAATGGTCAGAGGTGACATTACATACGGTTTGTCAGGAAAGAGAGGAAGGTGCAAGGGGAGGTGATATTACTTGAAATTGGAGAATTCAATGTTCATACCAGTAAACTGCAGATGCCTGTTACAAAGAAATACACAAAGTGCTGGAGTAACTCAGCAGGTATGAGTTTACAGTATACAGTTTAATTTATTGTCACGTGTACCGAGGTACAGTTAAAAGCTATTGTTGCCTGCTAACCAGTCAGCAGAAAGGCAATACACGATTACAATGAAGCCATTTACAGTGGAAAGATACATGATCAGGGAATAACGTTTAGTGCAAGGTAAAGCCAGCAAAATCCAATCAAGGATAGTCCGAGGGTTCCCAAAGAGGTCTATAGTAGTTCAGCACTGCTCTCTGGTTGAGGTAGGATGATTCAGTTGCCTGATAACAGCTGGGAAGAAACTGTCCCTGAATCTGGAGGTGTGCCTTTTCACAGAGTATGAGAGTTGCCTGAAAATGTATCCACTTGAATTGGTCCCAATTTCTGCCAATATAGAGGAAACATTTTATCTCCTTCTAATGGCCTCTGAGCATAAGTGGCCCACCACTTAGAGATGCCATAGAGGGAGTGCAGAGAAGGTTCACCAGACTGATTCCTGGGATGTCAGGACTGTCTTATGAAGAAAGACTGGATAGACTTGGTTTATACTCTCTAGAATTTAGGAGATTGAGAGGGGATCTTATAGAAACGTACAAAATTCTTGAGGGGTTGGACAGGCTAGATGCAGGAAGATTGCTCCCGATGTTGGGGAAGTCCAGGACAAGGGGTCACAGCTTAAGGATAAGGGGAAATCCTTTAAAACCGAGATGAGAAGAACTTTTTTCACACAGAGAGTGGTGAATCTCTGGAACTCTCTGCCACAGAGGGTAGTCGAGGCCAGTTCATTGGCTATATTTAAGAGGGAGTTAGATGTGGCCCTTGTGGCTAAAGGGATCAGAGGGTATGGAGAGAAGGCAGGTACGGGATACTGAGTTGGATGATCAGCCATGATCATATTGAATGGCGGTGCAGGCTCGAAGGGCCGAATGGCCTACTCCTGCACCTAATTTCTATGTTTCTATGTTTCTATGTTCAGGTGAACATTATCTTGCACCCCAACTCGTTACTCTATATTCACAGTGAATAAAGACTGTTTCATGTCAAATATGAAGTATTTGGGCTGAGGAATCTGCTTTCAAAAGTAAACTTTATTATGTCACTAATGTGCTATACTTTTAACAGATCCAGACGCACAAGAGGCCATTTAATTAAAACCGTCATCACAGAAACTTTTCCTAAATGTCACTGGTCGGATCGAAAAGTGCAAACTCTAGAATGTTGGCACAGCAAGTTATTAACATTTCTCAATTAATTGCTTCAACAAAGAACGGCACTCCTGGTGAATTTTCATTGGTGTAGTTTCACCATTAGTCCCTCGTTTAAAGGAAGAATTAATCGTTAGGACCACTTATAAACAGAAACTTTATCAACCAGACTTCCTTTACACCGGGTGCTCCTAACACTGGAATTCTTTAAAGATATAATTCCAAAGAGTGTTTCAAAAATAGTTTTTCCAATTTGCACTCTCTTTAAATTGAGAGTCTGATTATTAGACCTCTGTGAAAAACAAATGGCTCTGTTTATCCCCTCTTTAAAGAAGATGATCAGAGTACATCTGAGTTGGATGATCAGCCATGATCATATTGAATGGCGGTGCAGGCTCGAAGGGCCGAATGGCCTACTCCTGCACCTATTTTCTATGCATCTATGTATCTATGATCAGCCATGATCACAGTGAATGGTGGTGCTGTTGTCTATTGTCTATTGACATTTCAGTACGTGAGTGAGTCTTTCCATTAGAATCTTTTTTAAAGATGGATTTTGTCGAGACCCTTTATAAAACCAGACCTCAGCATCAAGGCCCCTTTTAAACAGAAACATGATACATGTCAGGACATATTTAAGTGGAGTCTAACTGTGGAGCAAATAGCTTTGTACCGAGTCTCCAAGTACACAGAGTGAAATTTTAATCCATTAATCAGAAATATCTACTTTGCTGGAATTAATTGAGAAAATGTTAATGCCTTTTTCTGTGCCAACATTTATAAATGCTGCATTTTCCAATCCGGCAAAGAGAGATTTATGACTAATTTCTGAGATGACTGTTTTAATTAGTTGACCTATTTTTGCTGGAACCATAAAATCTGTAACACTTTAAAGACACGATTGCTTTTAACGTTAAACAAAAGTAAACTTGTGACGTAACCATGCGTGTTCGTGTCGTGTCGTGTCTTAAAAGATTTCACAATAACTTTGTTGTCTGGGTCACTTAGCCAGAGGTATAATTGGATAAATAACTCAAGCAATGTTGTCATCACATTAGCATTTGTAACTCCCTGATGGAAAATATTGCGTTATGTATATTGCTGTGTTATTATGTGACAGACATTGACCATGTGCAATTGTCCAAAATATGCCGCAATATTATTGAGTAATAAATTGAGATCTTGCTTTTGAATACTACAAATGTGTTTCGTACATTAGAGTATGCACATCCATCAATTGTCATAGATGAAGACTAAACTTAAATCTGGCCGGCAGTTCTTTAAAATATGTCAGATAATCTCTCCCTCACTGTTAAACCTTTGGGAATCGTTAGATAATCCGTCCCTACCCACCAAACCATCTGAGCGATTTCTGACAACCCGTTCATATTTAGTGATCTTTTGATGAATCACAAATAATCTCTCTTTGACCAGCAACTCTTTAAAGAAGATAGACACAAAGTGCTGGAGTAACTCAGCGGGTCAGGCAGCATCTCTGGAGGAAAAGGAGGTACACAAAAATGCTGGAGAAACTCAGCGGGTGCAGCAGCATCTATGGAGCGAAGGAAATAGGCAACGTTTCGGGCCGAAACCCTTCTTCAGACACGTCTTGGGTCGGGACCCTTCTTCAGACACTTTGTCCAAACTGAAACCTTTGTCACCCATCCTTTTTCTCTAGAGATGCTGCCTGACCCGCTGAATTACTCCACCCATTTGTATCTATCTTCGGTATATATATACCAGCATCTGCAGTTCCTTTCCACACAACCCTTTAAGGAATGTTAAATTATCCAACCCCATCTAGCAGCCATTTAACAGATAGCAAATCGTCTCTCCCTGTTCCACAATATTTTCAGAGGTGTCAGTGAGAATCCTTGAGTTTGGTCCATTCTAATTACCTGCAGCGTTGTGCATTGATGAGGTGGAGACCAATAATGTAGCAACATTTACCGATACTTCCTAGCTCAGAGTTAGCAATGTACTAGATCCCTAGTAAGTGGGCTGCTGGTGCTTCAAGCCATGTTACTATTCTCTTTGGTAGACATCAATGCTGGAGAAACTCAGCGGGTGAGGCAGCATCTATGGAGCGAAGGAAATAGGCAACGTTTCGGGCCGAAACCCTTTTATCTCTTGCTGATGATCGACACCCAGAGAGATTATCTGTTATCCTTTAAATAGCTGCAAGATGGTGTGGGTAATTTTACATCCCTTGAAGAGTTGTGTAGGAACTCGGCGGGACAGGCAGCATTTCAGGAGCAAAAAACGACGGGTGACATTTCAGGTGGGAGAGAGAAAGAGAGGGAGGGGGAAGGGGAGGGGGAGAGGGAGAGGGAGGGGGAGGGGGACGGGGAGGGGGAGGGAGAGGGAGAGGGAGAGGGAGAGAGAGAGAGAGAGAGAGAGAGAGAGAGAGAGAGAGAGAGAGAGAGAGAGAAAGAGAGAGAGAGAGAGAGAGAGAAACAGGCCCTTCGGCCCATTGTGTCCATGCTGACCATCGATCGCCCGTACGCCAGTTTCATGTTATCCCACTTTCCAACACGTCCTACACACTAGGGGCAATTTACAGAAGCCAATTAACCTTTGGAATGTGGGAGGAAACCGGAGCACCTGGAGAAAACCCACGCGGTCACAGGGAGAACTTACAAACTCGGCACCGACGGCACCCGCAGTCAGGATCGAACCCAGAACTCGCACTGTGAAGCAGCAACTCTGCCGCTGAGCTACTGTGCCGTCTTATTATGGATGTAATGGATTACATATTATCATGGGCGGAAATCCCGGGGGGGGGCATGACCCCCCCATGTTTTGAGAAGCGGGGGACAATCCCCCCCATATTTTGTAATCCGGATTTTGAAATTCGGTGGAAAAAAATCTAGTAAAATCTCCGCTTTCCACGAGACAGTGGGGGTGTCACTGTTAAGCGCTTGTTAAATGTCTCTATTAACATTGTATTAACACGATGTGTCACCAATTGTATTTTGGCCTTCAAGTATTACTGAAGGTATTCACGGAAAATTTCTAAAAGCTATCTGATGCGGGTACAATTACCATTTGAACTAATTGGATGCATTGATCGATGGGAAAGATTTAAACGGGTATTGGAATTAAATGGCTCCGGTCATTAAGGGCTCCGGTCGAACGGGTTTCTTGGCTGGCTTGCAGGTTAGTCCCTCATTCACGGTCACACGTTATTTAGTATGTTTTTCCCATCTCTCTCTCCCTCTCCGCCCTCCAAGGTTGGTTCTTCTGTTTGCCTTTATTTGCTTCAGTTTTATTTGTTTGTGTTATTTATCACATTGTAGCTTTTGAAAGTTTCAAGCGGGTATCAGACGCTTTCTAAGGGCTGAATCGGCCCGTTCGCCGGGCTTTTCATCGCTCGGCGCGGCTTAAAATCAAACTGCTGCGTCGAGGCGATCGAGGCTCCCATTGTTGAAGCCCCCGCCGGACGATTTTAAGCTGCGCCGGGCGATGAAAGGCCCCTCGAATGGGTTGATTCAAGCCACACGATTCGAGATGGACGAAGCTGCTGTTGCTGGAGTTCGGAGTCGGTCACCAACCAGGTCAGCTCCCGATGTTACCGTCCACAGCAAAGATACTAGAGCTGTGTGCGTGTGTGTGTGTGTGTGTGTGTCGGCCGCCAAGAAATTGTGTCCCCCCCCATGTTTTGATAGCAATTTCCGCCACTGCATATTATAGATGTAAAATGATATTGAATCATTCATCAATGCTTTGCATAGCTTGTAGATTCATGAATCTATTGCCCAGAGTAGGGGAATCGAGGACCAGAAGATATAGGCTCAAGGTGAAGAGGAAAAGATTTAATAGGAATTTAAGGGGTAACTTTTTCATACAAAGGATGGTGGATGTATGGAACAAGCTGCCAGAGGAGGTAGTTGAGGCTGTGACTATCCCAATGTTTAAGAAACAATTAGACAGGTACATGGATAGGACAAGTTTGGAGGGATATGGACCAAGCGCAGGCAGGTGGGAATAGTGTAGACAATAGACAATAGACAATAGGTGCAGGAGTAGGCCATTTGGCCCTTCGCGCCAGCACCGCCATTCAATGTGATCATGGCTGATCATCCCCAATCAGTACCCCGTTCCTGCCTTTGCCCCATATCCCCTGGCTCCGCTATTTTTAAATCAAATCAGTGTAGCTGGGACATGTTGGGTGGTGTGGGCAAGTTGGGCCGAAGGACCTGTTTCCACACCGTATCATTCTATGACTCTATGACTATCATTTTAAAACATTTTGCTACAAATGTGTATCGCATTACACATGATCTGTAGTTGATTCATCTCTCATTTGGATGCCAAGAGACAACCTTGCAATTGAAGAAACAAGGTGGTATTAATGGCTTAACTTAAAATGACCATTTAAGTGTCTCAGAACATAGAACATGGCGATAAGTCTCATGTACTGTTTTTGTGATGATATCACTTCCGTCCCACATCCCATGTAACGTTTTCTGATTTTGGCCTCGGTCCTGATTGGGTTTACCGTTGTTATCCCAGGTTTTTTTCAATGCTTATCAGGAGCACACAGCAAACAGAAAATAAAGTGGGAAACTGGTGGGAAACTGTGAGGAATAGATTCGCAAAGCTAATGGCATTAAGAAAATTATTCCCTTACCAGTGAAAATACTTTGATATAATCTGATATGTTTAAGGAACCAAAAACAATGGGTTTAGATAAGAAGTGCTCTGTTTTTTCAGTAAAGAACATTTTAAACAGAATTAAATTAACCCTGCGTTGAACTTTACAACATAGGAGAGCATTTTGCCCATTATAGGTTCATACGTTCAAAGGTTCTTAAGTGATACCCGAGCGGTAGGAGTTGAAGTCGAGCGCGGGGCTTGTTCCTTACAGAGGCCCGAGAGCCGTTGGAGAGGTCGCAGAGGGAGGAGGAACCGAAATCTGTAACGTTCCAAGTTCCACTCACACTTCAAAAACAAGTGGGCTTAAGGAAGCCGCTGATTGGTGGAAGCAGACAAGAGGGAGCAGCTGATTGGGAGTCAGATCCCTGCTGATTGTACTGTATTGTAGCAGTTTGTTTTTGTATTGTATCCAGGGTAAGGGGAGTATGAGGGCCAGGGCAGACTGTTGTTCTGGATGTCAGATGTGGGAAGTCATGGAGTCTGATAGCCTTACAGACGTCCACATCCGCGCCAGGTGCATCGAGATGGGGCTCCTAAGGGACCGTATTATGAACCTGGAGCAGCAGCTCGATGACCTCCGTCTGGTCAGGGAGAGTGAGGAAGTCATTGAGAGGAGTTACAGGGAGGTGGTCACTCCAAGACCACAGGAGGCAGGCAAGTGGGTCACGGTTGGGAGAGGCAAGGGGCACAGGCAGGGACTAGAGAGTACCCCGGTGGCTGTACACCTTGACAATAAGTACTCCTGTTTGAGTACTGTTGGGGGGACAGCCTACCTGGGGGTAGCAACAGCGGCCGGGCCTCCGGTACAGAGACCGGTCCTGTTGCTCAGCAGGGTAAGGAAAAGAAGAGGAGGGCATTAGTAATAGGGGACTCTATAGTTAGGGGGTCAGACAGGCAATTCTGTGGACGCAGTCGGGAGACCCGGATGGTAGTTTGCCTCCCTGGTGCCAGGGTCTGTGATGTGTCTCAACGTGTCCAAGATATCCTGAAATGGGAGGGAGAGGAGCCCGAGGTCGTGGTACATATAGGTACCAGTGACATAGGTAAAAAAAGAGAAGAGGTCCTGAAAGGAGAATTTAGGGAGTTAGGAGGGGAGTTTAAGAGAAGGACAGCAAAGGTAACAATCTCGGGATTACTGCCTGTGCGACGTGACAGTGAGAGTAGGAATGGAGCGAGGTGGAGGATAAATGCGTGGCTGAAGGACTGGTGCAGAGGGCAGGGATTCAAATTTCTGGATCATTTGGGACCTCTTTTGTGGAAGGTGCGACCTGTACAAAAAGGATGGGTTGCACTTGAACCCGAGGGGGGCCAATATCCTGGCGGGGAGATTTGCTAAGGCTACTGGGGAGACTTTAAACTAGAACGGTTTGGGGGGAGGGACTCAAATAGAGAAAGCTATTACACAGTGTGTGAGGCAGGAGCAGAGAAGGAAAGCACAGACCCAACATGTAGGGGGAAAGAAGAAAACAATAATAAACAGAGAATAAGAGGTGGTGAGGTTCTTAAATGGGTGAGCAGAGAAACAGAGGAGTGTAAAATGGGGGCGGAAGCAATAGGTAGCAAAGGTGAAAAGTAAAAGTGGCAGGCAGACAAATCCAGGGCAAAAATCAAAAAGGGCCACTTTTCAACATATTGTAAAAGGGGTAAGAACGTTGTAAAAAACAAGCCTGAAGGCTTTGTGTCTCAATGCAAGGAGCATTCGTAATAAGGTGGATGAGTTGAACGTGCAGATAGCTATTAATGATTATGATATAGTTGGGACCACGGAGACATGGCTCCAGGGTGACCAAGGCTGGGAGCTGAACATCCAGGGATATTCAATATTCAGGAGGGATAGAGAGAAAGGAAAAGGAGGTGGGGTAGCGTTGCTGGTTAGAGAGGAGATTAACGCAGTGGAAAGGAAGGACATTAGCTTGGAGGATGTGGAATCGGTATGGGTAGAGCTGCGAAACAATAAGGGGCAGAAAACGCTGGTGGGTGTTGTGTACAGGCCACCTAACAGTAGTAGTGAAGTTGGGGATGGCATCGGACAGGAAATTAGAAATGACTTTGAGGGTATGAGACGTGAATTGGCCAAGATTGACTGGCAATTAGTTCTAAAAGGGTTGACGGTGGATATGCAATGGAAGCCATTTAAAGACTGCATGGATGAACTACAAAAATTGTTCATCCCAGTTTGGCAAAAGAATAAATCAGGAAGGTAGTGCATCCATGGATAACAAGGGAAATCAGGGATAGTATCAAAGCAAAAGATGATGCGTACAAATTAGCCAGAAAAAGCAGCATACCAGAGGACTGGGAGAAATTCAGAGACCAGCAGAGGAGGACAAAGGGCTTAATTAGGAAAGGGAAAATAGATTATGTAAGAAAACTGGCAGGGAACATAAAAACTGACTGCAAAAGTTTTTATAGATATGTGAAGAGAAAGAGATTAGTTAAAACAAATGTAGGTCCCTTGCAGTCAGAAACAGGTGAATTGGTCATGGGGAACAAGGAAATGGCAGACCAATTGAATAACTACTTTGGTTCCGTCTTCACTAAGGAAGACATAAATAATCTGCCGGAAATAGCAGGGGGCCGCGGGTCAAAGGAGATGGAGGAACTGAGTGAAATCCAGGTTAGTCGGGAACTGGTGTTGGGTAAATTGAATGGATTAAAGGCCGATAAATCACCAGGGCCAGATAGGCTGCATCTCAGAGTACTTAAGGAAGTAGCTCCAGAAATGGTGGATGCATTAGTGATAATTTTTCAAAACTCTTTAGATTCTGGAGTAGTTCCTGAGGATTGGAGGGTAGCAAACGTTACCCCACTTTTTAAGAAGGGAGGGAGAGAGAAAACGGGGTATTACAGACCAGTTAGTCTAACATCGGTAGTCGGGAACTGCTAGAGTCAGTTATTAAAGATGGGATAGTAGCACATTTGGAAAGTGGTGAAATCAATGGACAAAGTCAGCATGGATTTACGAAAGGTAAATCATGTCTGACGAATCTTATAGAATTTTTCGAGGATGTAACTAGTAGAGTGGATAGGGGAGAACCAGTGGATGTGTTGTATCTGGACTTTCAGAAGGCTTTCGACAAGGTCCCACATAAGAGATTAGTATACAAACTTAAAGCACACGGTATTGGGGGTTCAGTATTGATGTGGATAGAGAACTGGCTGGCAAACAGGAAGCAAAGAGTAGGAGTAAACGGGTCCTTTTCACAATGGCAGGCAGTGACTAGTGGGTACCGCAAGGCTCAGTGCTGGGATCCCAGCTATTTACAATTTATATTAATGAGCTGGATGAGGGAATTCAAGGCAACATCTCCAAGTTTGTGGATGACACTAAGCTGGGGGGCAGTGTTAGCTGTGAGGAGGATGCTAGGAGACTGCAAGGTGACTTGGATAGGCTGGGTGAGTGGGCAAATGTTTGGCAGATGCAGTATAATGTGGATAAATGTGAGGTTATTTACTTTGGTGGCAAAAACAGGAAAGCAGACTATTATCTAAATGGTGGCCGATTAGGAAAAGGGGAGATGCAGCGAGACCTGGGTGTCATGGTACACCAGTCATTGAAAGTAGGCATGCAGGTGCAGCAGGCAGTGAAGAAAGCGAATGGTATGTTAGCTTTCACAGCAAAAGGATTTGAGTATAGGAGCAGGGAGATTCTACTGCAGTTGTACAGGGTCTTGGTGAGACCACACCTGGAGTATTGCGTACAGTTTTGGTCTCCAAATCTGAGGAAGGACATTATTGCAATAGAGGGAATGCAGAGAAGGTTCGCCAGACTGATTCCTGGGATGTCAGGACTTTCATATGAAGAAAGACTGGATAAACTCGGCTTATACTCGCTAGAATTTAGGAGATTGAGAGGGGATCTTATAGAAACTTACAAAATTCTTATGCGGTTGAACAGGCTAGATGCAGGAAGATTGTTCCCGATGTTGGGGAAGTCCAGGACAAGGGGTCACAGCTTAAGGATAAGATGAGAAAAACATTTTTCACATAGAGAGTGGTGAATCTCTGGAACTCTCTGCCACAGAGGGTAGTTGAGGCCAGTTCATTGGCTATAGTTAAGAGGGAGTTAGATGTGGCCCTTGTGGCTAAAGGGATCAGGGGGTATGGAGAGAAGGCAGGTACGGGATACTGAGTTGGATGATCAGCCATGATCATATTGAATGGCGGTGCAGGCTCGAAGGGCCGAATGGCCTACTCCTGCACCTATTTTCTATGTATCTATGTATCTATGATATGAGCAGAATTAGGCCATTTGACCCAGCAATTCCACTCTGGCATTCAGTCATGGCTGATATATCTTTCCCTTTCAACCCCATTCTCCTTCCATCTCCTCATAACTTCTGACACACTTACTAATCAAAAATCTGTCAATTGCGGCTTTAAAATATCCATTGACTTGGCCTCTACAGACGTCTGTGGCAATGAATTCCACAGGTTCATTACCCTCTGTGTAAAGAAATTCCTCATCATCTCCTTCCAAAAGGTACGTCCTTTTATTCTGAGGCTATGACCTCTGGTCCCAGACTCTCCCACTTGTGGAAACATCCTCTCCAAATCCACTCAATCCAAGCCTTTCACTATTCACAAAGTTTCAACGAGGTCCATCCCTCACCCTTCTAAACTCCAGCAAGTACAGGCCCAGTGCTGTCAAGCGCTCATCATATGTTAACCCAATAATTCCTGGGATCATTCTCATAAACCTTCTCTGGACCCTATCCAACGCCATTAGCTCCATGTCAGCTCCCAGCTGAGCAATCTGTTTAAAAAATAAATAAATATAGCAACCACATCAACCCATTCCCCCTTAACCTTGTCTCTCTCTCATCCACTCCTCTTTGAATCTTTTGGCACTTACCTACATGAAGGAATCATTTACAACTCCCAACTAAACCTTTTGGCATTGGAAGAAGCTGGAACACTGTGGGCCAATGAGAGAGCATGCAAACTCCACATAGAGAGCTCCTCAGGTCAGTCTGAAACCCAGGTCCCTGGAGCTGTGAGGCAACACCACTAAATGTTGCACCACCCTACCTCCCCAAAAGATGTTACTTCTCATAAAAAACAACCTCCTACTCTCTCCACAAATTCACCCTTCCAAAGGTCTTTAGCATAGAATATTTGGAATTTGGGGCATAGAATGAGGCCATTCAGCCTATTTTGTTCTTCATGGTCACAAATGGGGTTTATATTAGTCCCATTGCCTAGCTATCTGTTGAAACCCTGTAACCAAAAACCTGGCAAGTGATTGTCCAGATATTTTTTAATACGATGAAGGTTTCTGCAACCACAATGTTCTCAGTTTAGTTTAGTTTGGAGGTACAACGTGGAAGCAGGCTCTTTAGCCCACCGAGTCCACACTGACCAGCTATCACCCCATACACTAACACTATCCTACACACTAGGGACAATATGTAATTTTTACCGAAGCCAACTAACCTACAAACCTGTACGTCTTTTGAGTGTGGGAGGAAACCGGAGCACCTGGAGAAAACCCATGGGGTCACAGGGAGAACGTACAAACTCCGTACAGACAACACCCGTAGTCAGGATCAAACCTGGGTCTCTGGCGCAACAATGCAACAGCTCTACCGCTGCGCCACACTGTGCCACCCATGAGAATGAGTTTACCATCACTAGCAAAGAACAAAGTTCTGGAGGAATTCAGTAGATCAGGCAACATCTGTGGAAGGGAATGAACAGATGATGTAGCGGGCAAGAGGGAACTGCAGATGCTGGTTTAAACCGAAAATAGACACAAAAAGCTGGAGTAACTCAGCGTCTCCGGAGAGAAGGAATGGGTGATGTTTCGGGTCGAGACCCATCTTCAGGTGGGTCGGGTCCCTTATTGGGACTGACTTCTAAATGGAGGGCTGTAGTTACTACAAGGAGGAATTGGATAGCCTATTTCCTTTCTTGCTGTGTTTATTTTCTGTTTCTGTACTGTACGACTCTATGATCCTGTGATCGGTTATATCAAGGTGTAAGATTTAGAGCGAGGTTGGAGGGCAGAGAGGAACAGAGAGACGGTCCATTTTAGGATAGAACATGGGAGTTAATAAATGGCAAATGGAGTGATGAATGAAGCCAAAAGTAAACGTAATGTGGCAGGTTAAGAAACAAAACAAAAATTCTGGAGTAATTGCAGATGTGAGTATCTGAATCTTTGTCTTAAATTTAGTTTTTAGTTTAGTTTAGTTTAGTTTAGAGATAAAGCGTGGAAACAGGCCAATTTTGCCCACCGAGTCCGCGCCGACCAGCGATCCCTGCACACTATCACTATCTTACACACACTAGGGACAATTTTTACAATTATAGCAAGACAATTAATCGCTACAAACCTGTACATCTCTGGAATGTGGGAGGAAACCAGAGCTCTCGGGAAAAACTCAGGCAGGTCACGCACGGGGACAACGTACAAATTCCCTAGTCAGGATCGAACCCGGGTCCCTGGCGCTGTAAGTCAGCAACTCTACCGCAGCTCCACCGCGCCACCCGGAAATTGCTGAAGTAAGTAAAGTTTTGAGAAAAGTAGAGGCGATTCCATGAACTTTGATTGAGATTCATTGCAACGTGAGGGAGGGTGATGGCGGAGAGATCAGACTGGGAGTGGGGCAGAGAGTTAAAATGTCAGTCTCAGGGCTTTGGGGTCACTTCTGCAGATGTTTGAAGGTGTCTGAAAAAAACGGTCGCAATAAGGATTTTTGATCTCTCTAGTGGTAGAGACGAGCATTCAGCGATGAGCAAATAAATTAAAAGCGCAAAAGAAAAAAATCACGGTTTCCGTGTGTTTGGATGCCAGAGACGGTGGGAGGGGAGGTGCGATTGTACAGGAAGGTGCCAACATAAAGAGAAGTTGTTGGTGGTGTAGCTAACTTTCATAATTAAATTTTACACTTTCCAGACCCAGCAGCAACGAGTTCAACAGCTTCAGATATTGTCCAGGGTTTTCAGAAACGTGGAAATTTCACATGGATCCTTAAGTTCCAGCAAGCTTGGGATTCACCTCGCTGGAGATAGACACAAAATGCTGGAGTAACTCAGCGGGCCAGCTAAAGCTCACACCCCTCGCTGGTTTGATTCACTGATCCATTTCGTCACTTATCAACTGCCACCGTGGATCTTCCCATTGTTCTTTCATCTAAACGCGGGGGTCCTGAATTTCCTGACAGCTGTCCTCTGGGAAGTCTCTGATCCCACTATGCTATTACATGTTCAAGAAGGAACTGCAGATGCTGGAAAATCGAAAGTAGACAAAAGTGCTGGAGAAACTCCGCGGGTGAGGCAGCATCGATGGAGCGAAGAAAATAGGCAACGTTTCGGGCCGAAACCCTTCTTCAGAGGAACTACAGATGCTGGTTTAAACCAAAGGTAGACACAAAAAGCTGGAGTAACTCAGCGGGACAAGCAGCATCTCTGGAGAGAAGGAAAGGGTGACGTTTCGGGTCGAGACCCTTCTTCAGACTGGTCAGGGAAAAGGGAAACGAGAGATATAGACGATGATGTAGAGAGATAACGAACAATGGATGAAAGATATGCAAAAAAGTAACAATTTTAAAGGAAACAGGTGTGGTCGAAGGAAGAGCGTTCACGTCACGGCCCTGTTTCCACCGATCTTTCCACCACCACAAGTAGCGCAAGAACCGCAAGACGCCAATGTATGCAGATGCCGAGAATAATTTCTCATCTTGCGATGTGGACTCGATAAGAAGGAAACAGGCCATTGTTAGCTGTTTGTTGGGTGAAAATGAGAAGCTGGTGTAACTTGGGTGGGGGAGGAATGGAGAGAGAGGGAATGCCGGGGTTACTTGAAGTTAGAGAAATCAATATTCATACCACTGGGCTGTAAGCTGCCCAAGCAAAATATGGGATGCTGTTCCTCCAATTTACATTTGGCCTCAGTCTGACAATGGAGGAAACCTAGGGCAGAAAGGGCAGTGTGGGAATGGGAAGCAGAATTAAAGTGTTTAGCAACCGGGAGATCAGGTACTACATGAGCACAGCACTGAAGCACAAACCCCTGGCAATTTCCCTCAAGTTACAGTGGGGAATCTGCTTGTGAACAACATGTACCATGTTGGAGTTTTAGTTTTCAGTTTAGTTTAGAGATACAGTATGAGAACAGGCCCTTCGGTACACCGAGTCCACACTGACTAGTGACCCTTGCACATTAACACTATCCTACACACACTAGGGACAATTTTACATTCATACCAAGCCAATTAACCTCAAAACCTGTACGTCTTTGGAGTGTGGGAGGAAATTGAAGATCTCGGAGAAAACCCACGCAGGTCGCTGGGAGAACGTACAAACTCCATACAGACAAGCCCCTGTAGTCGGGATGGAACCCAGGTCTCTGGGCCGCCCAAAGAATAAAGGAGCTGCTGGTGCTGGTTTATTTTGAGGAATTTGAGGAAGAACATTCTTGCTATTGAGGCAGCGTAGGTTCACGAGGTTGATTATTCTTACAAAATTCTTACAGAATTCTTAAGGGGTTGACAGGCTAGATGCAGGAAGATTATTCCCAATGTTGGGGAAAGTCCAGAACTAGGGGTCACAGTTTAAGGATAAGAGGGAAGACTTTTAGGACCGAGATGAGGAAATCATTTTTTACACAGAGAGTGGTGAATCTGTGGAATTCTCTGCACAGAAGTAGTTGAGGCCAGTTCATTGGCTATATTTAAGAGGGAGTTAGTAGTGTGGCCCTTGTGGCTAAAGGGATCAGGGGGGTATGGAGAGAAGGCAGGGATGGGATACTGAGTTGGATGATCAGCGATGATCATATCAAATAGCGGTGCAGGCTCGAAGGGCCGAATGGCCTACTCCTGCACCTATTTTTTATGTTTCTATGTTTCTATGTAATTCCCGGGATGGTGAGAGAATGGAGCGGCTGGCTTGTATACTCTGGAATTTAGAAGGATGAGAGGGCATCTTATTGAAACATATAAGATTATGTTGGGGGAGTCCAGAACCAGGGGCCACAGTTAAGAATAAGAGTAGGCATTTTAGAACGGAAATGAGGAAAAACTTTTTCACACAGAAGGTTGTGAATCTGTGGAATTCTCTGCCTCAGAAGGCAGTGGAGGCCAATCTCTGGATGCTTTCAAGAGAGTTAGATAGAGCTCTTAAAGATAGCGGAATCAGGGGATATGGTGAGAAGGAAGGAACGGGGTACTGATTGTGGATGATCAGCCATGATCATACTGATTGGCGTGGCTGGCTCGAAGTGCTGAATGCCTATTCCTGCACCTATTATCTATTGTCTATAAAGTGCTAGCGTAACTCAGTGGGTCAGGCATCCCTGGGGAACAGGGATAGGGTGACATTTTGGTTCAAGACCCTTCTTCAGACCATGCTGAACCTGGGCACAGCAGTGCCATGTCCATTCACTTAAATGAAGAGCAGTGGCTGTAAGGAATAGGTTTAGGTTCATTAGTGTCACATGCTCTGAGGTACAGTGAAAAGCTTTGTTTTAGATGCTATCCAAACAGATCAAAATATACCACATGTAAACACAATCAAGTCAAACTCAAGTACAAAAGAGTGAGCAGATGGGGAAGATACAGAGTGCAGAATATAGTTCTCAGCATTGTGGAGCAAAATTTCACAGACAAAGTCCCAATGTCCACAATGGGGGAGAGGTGAATTCAGACAGTACCCTAGGTCACGTAAGGAACATTCAGAAGCCCAATAACAGAGGGGTTCCTGAATCTGGTGGTGGGAATTTTCAAGCTTCTGTGCTTTCTGCCAAATAAGGAATGACTGGGGTAGGACAAGTCTTCAGAGTCCTGGAGTCATACAGCATGGAAACAGGCCTTTCGCCCTACTTGCCCATGCTGACCAATATGCCCCATCTACACTAGTCCCACCTGCCCATGTTTGGCACATAGCCTTCTAAACCTTTCCTACCTATGTACTTGTCCAAGTGTCATTTATACGTTGTTATAGTATCTGCTTCATGCTCCTCCTCATGTCCCCGATCAGTTCAGAGACATCCATGATCAGAAAGTTCTTGCCGACATTGCCAGTAATGTTCACAAAGCAGGAATACATTTTAAAAAGCCGTCCACCATTTGTGAAATAAAGAACATCCAGCTATAAAGCTCCCTTTGTGTCCTCCGAATGTCCGCAAGGATCTCACAATGAGTTTGCTTGTTCCTCAAACCCAAGATGCAGGCCAAGAAAGTGTCATTATTTTTTACAAATCCTGATTCAAAAATGCCATCAATTAGGGGAAATTATTTCTAAATTCTAATGATCAAACCAGATGAGAAGTCATACCTTAAAGCCATTGAAAGCCCACCTTGCTCAAGTGAAACCAATTGCTTCTGCTCCTATTATTCTTACCACTGATATAAGATAAATAGAGCAGCTACGACAAATGTGACTGCCCTGACTGAGCTGGTAACATTCCTGCCTCTCACATTGATGGATTCAGATTCACGTGTTACTCCTGAGACGAAAGAATAAAAATCTAGACTACTATAATGGTGAAATACTGAGGGAGTGCTGCCTTACCAGAATTACTGTCTTTTGGATGTGAAATCTAATCTGCCCCGCTCCATATTCTTTCCAAAGCCCTGTGAATTCCACAGTGTAATTAGTTAGTCGAGTTTAGTTTTCGAGATACAGCGTGGAAACAGGACCGTCTGACCACGAACTCCGCACCGACCAAAGATCATCCGTACACGAGTGTAGGAAGGAACTGCAGATGCTGGTTTGAACCGAAGAAAGACACAAAATGGTGGAGTAACTCAGTCGAGACAGGCAGCATCTCTGGAGAGAAGGAATGCAGGCCCGTACGAAGCTTTTCAAAAAGGGGGGTGGCCATGACAAGCTTTGCAGAACCAGGGTTGGTTTACAGGGCAAGGCCAACGAATACCTTGCATTAGTAGTAGTGGTAAATGACAATATACATTCAGGAGCACCTGTTCCGGTGTTTTGCACAATCCGCAAGCATTGCCACTTTCACTTTACTGCACATCTTGTATGTATATGTGACAAATAGACTTGACTTACCTTGACTTGACGACAAGTGATTTCCTGTTGTTCACAAACAAGGCACAAGGTGGGCAAAAGACGCCATCCACATGATCCTATATACAAGCCAGGGATATGCTCGAAACCAGTTCAGGGTTAAATATTCGCCAGCATCCATTCTTATACAAGGCACCATATTTGTATGTTGGACCCAGTTAAAAGTGATTCTGGTATGAGGTACAGCTTCTGGGAGGTTGGCAATAGCTTTAGCAGCTTCTTCATTGGTTGTGGTAGAATTAAGGAGAACTAGACCAAGTGCAGACCCCGTTGGGTCTGTTCGCCCAACGTGCGGTTGTGGAGGGGGGGCGGCATGTGGCGTCACACACATTAAACCACCCCCACACACTAACTAACCCCCCCCGCACACGCGCTAACTACCCCCCTTGTCAATATATGAATGTTATTCATTTGCTCCTATTACCCCAATAACCG